>WNWU01013721.1:2200409-2233105 GCA_012654045.1 Ptyas mucosa
CTTCCTTCCTTTTTTCTTCCTTCCTATTTCATTTCCTTCCTTCTTCCGTTTCCTTCCTCCCTATTCTGTTGCTTTCTTTCTTCCTTTCTTCCTTTCTTCCTTTCTTCCTTTCTTCCTTTCTTCCTTTCTTCCTTTCTTCCTTCCTCCCTTCCTCCTGCCCTCCCTTCCTATTTCATTTTCTTCCTCCCTATTCTTCCCTTCCTTCCTTCCTCCCTTCCTTTTTCCTTCCTTCCTTTCTATTTCATTTCCTTCCTTCTTCCGTTTCCTTTCTCCCTGTTCTGTTTCCTTCCTTTTTTCCTTCCTTCCTTCATTCCTTCCTTCATTTTTTCCTTCCTTCCTATTTCCTTCCTTCTTCCATTTCCTTCCTCCCTATTCTGTTTCTTCCTTTCTTCCTTTCTTCCTTCCTCCCTTCCTCCTGCCCTCCCTTCCTATTTCATTTTCTTCCTTGTTATTCTATTTCCTTCCTTCCTTCCCTTTCTTTCTCTCTTTCCTTCTTTCCTTTCCCCCCCTCCTCCTCTCAATTATATGACAGCCCTAAATACAGGATTGTGTTCTCTTTATTTTTAAATGAGAACTGCAGCCAATCACCATATGCCCTTAGGTCACTACTTATATTCCAGCCCATGAATAAGGGACCAGTATGACTCCACTCTAAAAATAAACCCCTCCAGTTAAGCAAAGCACTGCTTCATTTTTCTCCCTATTTTTTACTATTCAAGTCGAAGTTTAATTTTGAAAATCAATTTTGAAAGGTCTGGCTCATTCATTTGAGCTCTTCGTGCAACCTTTGGCTTTGTTGAGATTTCCTTTTCAATATTAATGTTCAGGTGAGCATAAAGGTCTTTGTTCATATCCCAACCACTCCTCCATTCTTTCTCCTATTATTCTCAGACTGTGATATATTTTGAGCAATAGCAGGCTTATATCACCCCAGAAAGCATCCTTACTTTCAGCCTCCTTAAAACAAAACAACCCTGCAATTGTATTCTATCTAGAGATCAGTTATAAACAATTTGCCTGCACAGGAAACCAAATGGATTTCTGCCACCAAGGTGCATCTAGCAATATTCTAATATACAGTCTGGGTCATGGTAGAGATGGATGAACCGTTATGCTATGTTACAGAATATGGCCAGAATACTGAGTGTTAAAACACCCAGACACAAACTGAGCAATATGATATATGCCATACGATGCAGTGTGACATGTGCAGAACTGTCCATTGGACAAACAAAACAGCCATTTTCTTGCATTTTCTTTGAATGTTGAGACTCTGGAAAGAATGCAAAGAAGAGCAACAAAAATGATTAGGGATGGGGGGGTGAAGGCTAAAACATATGAAGAAGGTTTGCAGGAACTGGGTATGTCCAGTGATCAGCAACCTGTGGCTCTGGAGCTGCATGTGGCTCTTTCACCCCTCTGCTGTGGCTCCTTGTTATTCAAAATATGCGTCAAAACTGCCAATGTGCAAACCCCTCTGGCACACGATTTGTTGAGCTTTTCAACCCCCAGTAGGCCAGCCATGGATAAATCCAAGAAAAGAAAAGTTTCAGAAGAAAACAGAACGTTTAATTCGACTACATATGCTAGTTTTGCGGCTGCTCAAGAAATAGTCAAGCACGGGAAGAGTTTTGTGGCTCCCGGTGTTTTTTTTTTCTGTGGGAAATGGGTTCAAATGGCTCTTTGAGTGTTTAAGGTTGCAGACCCCACCGTCTAGTTTAATGAAAAGAAGGATTAGGGGCAGAGATGGGTTTCAGCAGGTTCTGACCAGTTCTGGAGAACTGGTAGTAGAAATTTTGAGTAGTTCAGAGAACCGGTAGTAAAAATGCTGACTCACCCTGTCCCCATCTATTCTCTGCCTCCCAAGTCCCAGCTGATTGGGAGGAAATGGGGATTTTGCAGTAACCTTCCCCTGGAGTGGGGTGGGAATGGAGATTTTACAGTATCCTTCCCCTGCCATGCCCACCAAGCCACGCCTACAGAACCGGTAGTAAAAAAAATTGAAACCCACCACTGATTAGGGTGACAGGAGAGCAGTCTTCCAGTATTTGAGGGGCTGCCATGAAGAAGAGG
Source organism: Ptyas mucosa (assembly GCA_012654045.1). Lineage (NCBI taxonomy): Eukaryota > Metazoa > Chordata > Lepidosauria > Squamata > Colubridae > Ptyas > Ptyas mucosa. The sequence continues at coordinate 2,202,483 of WNWU01013721.1, forward strand.
GGGTCAACCTATTTTCCAAAGCACCAGAAGGCAAGACAAGAAACCATGGATGGAAACTAATCAAGGAGAGAAGCAACCTAGAACTAAGGAGAAACTTCCTAACAGTGACAACAATTAACCAGTGGAATAGCTTGCTTCCAGAAGTTGTGGGTGCTTCACTACTGGAGATTTTTAAGGAGAGACCAGATGGCCATTTGTCTGAAATGGTATAGGATTTCCTGCCTGAGCAGGGGGCTGGATTAGAAGACCTCCAAGGTCCCTTCCAACTTTCTTTTTCTGTTATTCTGAATCGACTCCAGCTTTTCTGTCCCTTTTAAAGTGAGACGTCCACAGTTGGAGACGGTACCCCAAATGCATTTTAAATAGTACAAAGTACAATGAACTGGATAGAAAGCTTCCGTTAATGCAGCTCAATATCAAAATGACCTTCTGTACCCCAGTGCTTACTTATTAAATTAAATGCATTACTTCTTTGGAAGTATTTATCCCATTCTTTATCCAGAGCTGGGGAGGGGGGGAGAGAATATAGGAAAGCAATCTAACAAGCAACAGCAAATTGAAAAAAAACCCACCATGCATTGCAGCTGAAATATCTGGAAGGTCAACGCTCTAATTAAAAAGTGTACATAACATACACCAACCTCTTTTAAATGCAAGCATGAAGTAACCACAAAGAGAGGATCTTAGGGATGGAGTTTCAGAATCAGGGAGTTCCACAAAAAAAAGGATCTCTCCTATATGACCACTATTTGGCACACCTTGGAGGCGTAACAACATCCCTGGTGGAGCTCAGCTTTTGCAAAAGTGTTTCATTCTCAAAAAGAAAATACAGAGGAAGAAAGACGTAGGGTTAAAGGAGATCAGTGAAAGGCAAGTTGTTCCACTGGTTAATTGTTCTAACTGACGGGAAATTCCTCTTTAGTTCTAGGTTGCTTCTCTCCTTGATGAGTTTCTTGTCCTGCCTTGGGTTGCTTTGGGGAATAGGTTGTTTCCCTCTTCTTTGTGGAAACCCCTTAAATATTGGAACACTGCTATTATGTCACCCCTTCTAGCCCTCAGCATTTAGGGCTCAGCATTATCTTCTAGCTCTCAGCATTTAGTAGCATCTATCTGATCTTGTCCAGATTTGGAAACTAAAGAGGGTCTGTATCTGGGTAGAAAACCAACAGGAAATATTGCCGCTCTACGCTAGATTACAAAAGCATTGGAAGTTGCAAAAAGCAAACAGGAAGGCATCATGCTTCACTGGAGGGCATCTTTGATCATGGGTCATGAGTTGATTGGATCTTCTATCCATCAAAGGGCATCTGAAACAGGAAAACAATGTCTAGACACACTCGGATGCTCTTCAAAAAATGTAGCGAACATGTTGTACAGGAAGGACACTCCAAAGCTGTAACATAGACTTGCAGTCCTTAATACAGATGCCTTTTCAGAGGTGGGTTTCAGCAGGTTCTGACCAGTTCTGGAGAACCGGTAGTGGAAATTTTGAGTAGTTCAGAGAACCGGTAGTAAAAATTCTGACTGCCCGCCCCCCCCCCATCTATTCTCTGCCTCCGAAGTCCCAGCTGATTGGGAGGGGATGGAGATTTTGCAGTAACCTTCACCTGCCATGCCCACCAAGCCACGCCCACCAAGCCACACCCACAGAACCGGTAGTAAAAATAATTGAAACCCACCACTGGGCCTTTCCAATATTTGATCCAGTCATAAGTACTTATAAATATGAGTACTCATACATGTTTTGAAGAACTAGAATAACAGAGTTGGAAGGGACCTTGGAGGTCTTCTAGTCAACCCCCTGCTTAGGCAGGAAACCCTACACCACTTAACACAAATGGTTATCCAACATCTTCTTAAAACCTTCCAGTGTTGGAACATTCACAACTTCTGGAGACAAGTTGTTCCACTGATTAATTGTTCTCACTGTCAGGAAATTTCTCCTTAGTTCTAGCTTGCTTCTCTCCTTGCTTAGTTTCCACCCATTGCTTCTTGTCCTACTCTCAGGTGCTTTGGAGAATAGCTTGACTCCCTCTCCTTTGTGGCAGCCCCTGAGATATTGGAAGACTGCTATCATGTCTCCCCTAGTCCTTCTTTTCATTAAACTAGACATACCTAGTTCCTGCAACCATTTTTCACATGTTTTAGTCTCCAGCCCCCTAATCATCTTTATTATTCTTCTCTGCACTCTTTCTAGAGTCTCCATATTTTGTTTACATCGTGGCGACCAAAACTGAATGCAATATTCCAAGTGTGGCCTTACCAAGGTCTTATAAAGCGGTATTAACACTTCACCTAATCTTGATTCTATCCCTCCATTTATGCATCCTAGAACTGTGTTGGCTTTTTTGGCAGTTGCTGCACACGGCTGGCTCATTTAGACTTTGCATGTCCAAATTAAAAATAAATTTGGATTTTAAAAAGTTTTTTAAAATAGTGGTATGGTATGTTCAACTAATTTGGACTTTGTATGTGCAGAGTAGCTCTTTTCCCTATATTTTATCAACCTGCCTTATTTTTAGGTCTCCACTTAAACCTTTAAAAAATGTGACCCAAGAACTGCATTAACTTTAAGGAGCACACCTCCAAATCAGCTAAAGCCTGAGAGAAGTTGAGATGATTTAATTAATGGTCGAGAGATGCTACAGTATATTTGTGCTCACACAAGATCTGAAACACTCTGGAATCCTTGCCAAGGTGCGCAGAGTCCCAGTAAGTGTATTAATACAAAGAAAAGAGAGAATTGTGTCACTTTAATGCATACATTGTGGCATTTGACAACTCTGAGAGTTCAGAGGTGGCTGAAGTTGATAACAACGTAAGCTTAGAGTTGAGTAATTCTTTCCAAAGTTGTACCATCACACATGCTTAAGGCTGGTGAAAGGAACCATTCAAAATCTCAGCTGTACAACTGAACAGTTCCATTTGCAGGCTGAATGTCCGCATGCAGCTCTTTGGGCCCTCTGAGAGAACGTGGAGCAGAGATGATATTCAGCCGGTTTGCACCAGTTTGCGCAAACCGGTAGCGGCAATTGCGGGTAGGCCTGCCCACCTACCCAGGCTTCAAGTTGTGCTATTTAGGCACATTTTTTAGGGCAGGCGCATGAACGGAAGGTGGTGAGTGAGCAAAGCGCATGCACGGAAGGACGACGACATGCGTGGACGGTGTGCACTCAGAGCAAACTGGTGGTAAAAGTAAATTAAACCCATCCCTGACGTGGAGGACAGGGGGTCCTAGCTTGCTATGGTCCATAAGTTCGTGAAGAGTCAACCACAACTTAACAATTGAACAACCGGAAACCCCCAAAATTGCTTGCAAAATCCAAGGAACCTTGGTGGAGCAGCAGACTAAAGCGCTGTTAAAGTAGCACTTAGCTGCCAGCTGCCTGCAATTACTGCGAGTTCAAATCTCACCAGACTCAAGGTTGACTCAGCCTTCCAGCCTTCCGAGGTAGGTAAAATGAGGACCCGGATTGTGGGGGCAATAAGCTGACTTTGTATTAAAAAGAACACCGCTTAGGGGCCCCCGAAAGCCCTACTAAGCAGGTCTATACAAAAGTATGAAGGCTATTGCTTAATGCATTGTAAACCTCCCTGAGTCTCTGGAGAAGGGCGGCATATAAATCGAACCAATAAATAAATAAAATTGTAAACTACATTGTTAGAAAAGTACCTCAGAGAAAGACAAAATCAAACCATCTTATATTGTTAACAAACAGTGAGATTCAACCCAACAGAACTTTAACGTACTTTAATATATTTAGAAATAAGTACTATTTCCATGTGTATTTGGAAGCCAGTTTACTCTTCCAATTCAGTGAAGTATATCTGGCAAGCTTGAGTTGATTTTGTCTGTGGGTATGTTTTCTTTGACAAAAAGTATCCATAGTATCTCTGTTCATTTATGATCATTCCAGAACTTCAACGTTGCACCTACATCAGGGCTGTCAAACTCTTGGCCCACGGGCCAGATGTGTCACATGCTGGCCACGCCCATACCTGATTTAGTGAAGGGGGGGAAACTCCCAATACTTCACGTGATGATGCCGTGACAATGTGTATTTGAGACCCCTGATCTACATCAACATTTGTGGATTCCAAACACAATACAGCCACCCTCTGACATCTTCCCCACTCTATGTTTACTGATCTTCTCCCATATTGTGACCCTACACTCTTGGGGGAAAATACCCTAGTACTCCAAAGTATTAGAAACAAAGATGATTAGGGGACTGGAGGCTAAAACATATGAAGAACGGTTTCAGGAATTGGGTATGTCTCGTTTAATGAAAAAAAGGACTAGGGGAGACATGATAGCAGTCTTCCAATATCTCAGGGGTTGCCACAAAGAAGAGGGGGTTAATTTATTCTCCAAAGCACCTGAAGGCAGGACAAGAAGCAATGGTTGGAAACTCATCTAGGAGAAGACCAACCTAGAACTAAGGAAAAGTTTCCTATTGGAGAGAACAATTAACCAATTAAATATCTCACCTTGAAAAATTACCCAGAAAAACAGCTTGCCTTCAAAAATCATAGGTGCTCCATCACTGGAGGTTTTCAAGAAGAGATTGGACAACCACTTATCTGAAATGGTATAAGGTCTCCTCATTGAGCAGTGGACTGGACTAGAAGATCTCCAAAGTCCCTTCCAACTCAGTTATTCTGTCCTGTTATTCGGTCAAAAAGGTATAACAAAGTCTACTCATCTCCAGTGTACAAAAATCACATTCTTGTTACGTTCTTATTTCCAGCATCATTGTGAAGCATGTGTTTGTGTGATTGAAGAATGTTAAGGATCCTTAGGGGTCCTTAAACTCCACGTGGGGCACATGTAGCTTTACATCTACAATGTCATGGAATAACAACTGTGAAGAATCCAGTGACGGCACCGTGTGGTTTTTTCTGCACATACGTAGAGTAACACATGTCGCCGGGAAGGTGAATTTGATAGCCTGTGTCTTCCTTTTGAAAATGGAAGCTTAAAAAATTATAGAAGTAGACTTGTTTATTCCCCAAGAGACAGAAGGAGGTCTAATGATAGAGGAACAAGCTGCTGTGTCTATCAAAATATTGGCTTTCCAGCCAACCATCTGGTGTTGGTAGAAACGTCCTGAGTAAGTTTCTCAGCTGAAACATTTCAAAAATGAATGGCCATCATTGAAATCTAGCATCTTCGCCATCATGTTAGCAATAATGTAGCTGATTTACCAGATGTCACACAAGTCTCTGGCACAGTGGCGAGCTCCTATTTTTACAAAGAGTTCTGTGTTATGTTATAATGATAGTCTGATTAATATCGCTGTATCGTAACTATTAAGCACCAGAGTCATTTTTTTGTTGGCCTTCAAGGGAAGTGATGAACACATATTGGACACCATAACTTTGCATGATCCATTCCTACCCATTTTTCAAGCTCGAGTAAATTAAAACACATTAATGCTGTGTTGCTTCTTCCACTTCGATCGCTTGTTACTTTTCCAAATAATTTAGCATTCCGGAGAGTCGTAAACATTTTTTAAGAAGGGTGTATTTCTTGTTTAAATAACAGTAGGTATTCTGATAGTAGATAAGAATTTAAGCCTGAATGGAGAGTGGTCAGTTCACTGATCATAGAATCAGAGTGCTAAAAGGGGCCCTTTAGGACCAATGCAAAGATCCAGATTAAAGCCAGCCTACCAGATGGTTCTCTAGATTTTGTCTGAAGATACTCAATAAAAATGACTCACTAACTTTTTGGATAATTAATGCCATATTCCAACTGGGCTTAGCTTAGAACTTTTCTTTCTCTGACATCGAAGTATAATTCTGTAACTCAAATCCATTGTTCCATGCTCTGCGCTCTAGAACAAAACTGAATTTTGGACTGTTTAGAGTCACTTTTAGTATTTGAAAACAATTCTTATAGCTCCTCCAACCTTGTCTTCTCACCGATAAATCCCCCAATTTTCTCTTCTCACAGATAAATATCCCAAACTCCTCCAATTTTTCTTTAGATACTCTCATGGAACTGTCTTTCCTCAAGGAGATCCATTACTCTGTTCCGATGTGTTGAGGTGCTTCACAGAGGAACAATCTTTGGTCAATGCGTACTCAAATTGTGCAATCACAAATGTGCATCACATCAGTGTTGATATGGTGGTGATAAGCCTTATAGAAGCACACATTCCTACCTGCACACTCAACACGTAAGAAAACCCCAGATACCACTGCTTCTTGACAGCAATGGAAGTGGATTATCTGACTGCATGACCCATGTGCAAAAGCTATGTTGATGGCGCTTCAAAAGCCAGACCATTCCAGCATTTCGTGGAAGTTCTTTGAAGCAACATTTCATGGCAATCTTTATCAAAGTGAAATGACCTCCGAAGGTTCTGATGATGAAGATCACATCAGAACGCAATTTTTTTTTCTTCTTTTACAGAATAACAGAGTTGGAAGGGACCTGGGAAGTCTTCTGGTCCAACCTCCTGCTGAAGCAGGAGACCCTATATAATTTCAGACAAATGTCCAGTCTCTTCTTAAAAGTCTCCAGTGATCCATAACTTCTAAAGGGAAGCCATTCCACTAGTTCAGGGGTCAGCAACCTGCAGCTCTGGAGCCACATGCAGCTCTTTGGGCCCGCTGCTTTGGCTCCCTGTCAGGTGATCCCACCACTGGCTGGCCCCGCCCCTTGCCCTCCCCTCCCAGTCACTCCTCGCCTGGCCTGAGAAGGTAAGGGGATGGAGAAGCCGTCAGGGTAGAGACAGAGAGATACAGACAGAGGGGGGAGAGAGAGAGACATAGAGAGATACAGAGAGAGAGGGAGTGAAGGGGGAGGGAGGGAGGGAGGGAGGGAGGGGAGAGAGAGATATGTCAAAAGGATTTTGTGGTTCCCGGTGTTTTTTAACAACTGGTTCTCTGCTCTAATGACCGGCTGGGTAGGCATGGCTAGGGGGTCATGTGACTGGTGGAAGTGAGTGACATCAAGTTGGCCACACCCACCCAGGTTTTGTGGCTCCCGGTGTTTTCTTTTCTGTGGGAAACGGATCCAAATGGCTCTTTGAGTGTTTAAGGTTGCAGACCCTTGCACTAGTTAATTGTTCTCACTGTTAGGAAATTTCTCCTAGGTTGCTTCTCTCCTTGATTAGTTTCCATCTGTTGTTTCTTGTTTTGCCTTCTGGTGCTTTGGAAAATAGGTTGACCCCCTCCTTCTTTTTGGCAGCCCCACAAATACTGTATTGGAACAATTTTATCACCCCTAATCCTTCTTTTCATTAAACTAGACATACTCAATTCCTGCAACCGTTCTTCATATGTTTTAACCTCCAGTCCCCTAATCCTCTTTGTTGCTCTTCTCTGCACTCTTTCCAGAGTCTCCACATCTTTTTTGTAATATGCTGACAAAAACCTCTTAGTCTCATAACGGATTGAAGTAAGCAGACTATGCTCAAACAGAGGGAAACTAACACCTTGGATTGACAGCAAATAGTCACTTCAGAAACTCAGTCATTTCACTCTTTCGCTCATCGACAACGTGAGTCACCAGTTCAAGCCAAGCATTAATATCGTTCCTACCAGATTCCTCCAGGCTCTTCTGAAAGCCTTGTTGTTTCTGGGGGCTAAAAAGCAAGTAAAAACGTTCCATTTTAAAGTAACCTTAAAGGTATCTTTTTCTCATCGTGGCTTTGCTGATTTCTGTATCTTTTGTTGAGTTCAACCCATGCATTTTCTATAGACTCAGAAGGAGCATCCCCCCCCCTTTGTTCTCTGTCCTCCATAAATGTTTTGGGGCTGACTATTTGCTTTTCTCCTAACTCTTCTTCCAAATTAGTCCTCACTTTATGTTACTTACCTTTTGATCCTCTGCAGTGGTGGGTTTTACATATTCTTACCATTGGTTCGCCTCGCGTGCGCATGCTTGCTTTGCTCGTGAGCGATTTCCTTGCATGCGCCCTGCCTCAAAAATGTGGCTAAATAGGATGGCATTACGCCCGGGCGGGTGAGCAGGGACAGGCCCACCCACAGTCTCTGCTACCAATTCGTCCGAACCGGCTGAATGCCATCTCTGATCCTCTGTGTAATAATCATGAATTTGCGGGTTGGTTTCCCACAGGAAATCTGTTCATCCCTTGAAGCAGCGTGTGCAACAAATGGACCATCATACATTTATGGATGATATCCTTACTAGTACTTGAGCGGCTAAAATATGGCCCAGCTTTCACTGTAATCATTCTGCATAATTGCAGGTTGTACGGCACCCTTTGGGATGTGGGGCTTAGGGATAAATCGTCCTCATCCATTCTCTCTCAATCTCTCCCCTGGTGCAGTCGGTTGCTTCTCCTTTCTCGTGGCTGCTAAGTGATAGGGGTTGGCCGAGATCAGCTGATGCACTTTGTAAACGGAGAACGTTCTCACACCTTTTCTGCATGGCTACTGAACTAGGCTGTGTTGTGACAGGGAGCCTGTTCTCTCCTGCTCAGATTAATGAATACAGCTCTAACTGTTAATCCAAAAGCAGTCAAGCTTACATCCAACAATTAGAGTCCAATTTCTATATTCAGATAGCATGCATGCTATTTGGCAGGCTTTCCCAGATGTCGCTTTGGGATAAAACGGTGACTCTGGCCTGGAAAATGGCTTTGTAATAATTGCTACTTGACTCAGACAGCGAAGAGTAGGTTGCCGAGGCTCCAAGCCAGGATTAACAATCTGGGTTTCAAAGATCTGGATAAGCAATAGGGGGCAACCAAAGTGTTTTTTTTTCCCCTTTGCTGTTAAATTGAATTTTTTTAAAAAAAAGCTCCATATGAAAAACCCTACTTGAATAAGGTACCTTCTTGGAGAAGATATAATTAATCTGAGGTCTACATCTAAGCAACGTAACTCATAACTTTGCCTCTAACGATTTAATCTTCCCTTCAAGAAGCTCATCAGAAGCCTCTCTCCCCTACCTGAAGATCAATCCAGATCTATTTCTGATCTAAACACGGTTTAATTTGGTAATCACCACTTTAATTGGAATCATTTCCAAGAACAGAGGGGGAGATGTAAACAACAAGGTGAAACAACTACCGTTCTACTATTGTTGGAACTCAACAGAAATCAGGCTAACCAGAAGTAATTAATTGCGTTCCGATCCAAGTTATATGTTAGTGATGGCACAGTGGTTAGAATGCAGTACTGCAGGCTACTTCTGTTGACTGCCAGCTGTTTGGAGGTTCGAATCCCACTGGCTCCAGGTTGACTCAGCCTTCCATCCTTCCGAGATCAGTAAAATGAGGAGCCAGATTGTTGGGGGCAAGAGTAAACTGCTGTAAACCACTTAGAGAGGGCTGTAAAGCACTGTAAATTGGTATATAAGTCTAAGTACTATTGTTCTTGCTCTTCCTTTTTCCCTCTCTCCCTCCCTCCCTTCCTTTCATTCTTGGTGCACAGTGATTAGAATGCAGTATTTCAGGCTGACTCTGCCCACTGCCAGGAGTTCGATCATGACCGGTTCAAGGTTGACTCAGCCTTCCATCCTTCCAAGATCAGTAAAATGAGGACCCAGATTGTTGGGGTCAAGATGCTGATTCTGTAAATCGCTTACAGAGGGCTGTAAAGCGGTATATAAATCTAAGTGCTAATGCTATTCTCAGAGATACCTGAAATGCCTTTAGAGGGGAGTTTGGAGTCAGCCAAAGATGTGATTGAAAGCACAATTACAACAACCACGAGAAAAAGAGTCACAAGAAACACCAACTCTTGGAGTCCAACTTTCTCTATTCAATCTCCAGAGTATTTGTTATTTGTTTCTCTATGCTGCTTCTATTGATTTTGCCTTTTAAATAATGTTTCCCGTGTTTTAAAAAATTCATTTTAATCTGTTTTCAGATTCCGCAAACTGCCCTGAGAATCTTCCTGAAGGGTGGTACATGAATCCTTTATAACTAACCAACATCTCCAGGATGCCTGACTGCACTGTCCCCATTTGGCTTATTAGATTCATCAGATTAAAAATTAAATTAAATGTGGGCTTTATCAACTAAAACCAGAGACCTCCTCACAAAGATTATGCCCTGAAGGCATTTACATATGGAAGAGTGTTTGTTCTTTTTTGTGGCTGAAAGATACCGTCACTCAGTTCTCTTCCATAACTAGAGAGTTCCTATTCCCACAGACTGTTCTGACCTGGGTTTTCCCAGCAACACGAAGCCGAGTCCTCGTCCCGATAAACCCCTTTTATTTAATTTACAGTGAATTCCTCTCCAGCAAAGTGTTGTCTCTCCCATAGTTCACAATTACTGACCTTTATCAGGCTTGGAGAGTGGCCAGGCCGATATCTTTCAGACGCCACAATTCTTGGCAAGAATGCAGGAATGAACTAATTGTCTCCTGCAAACTCCACTCCCCCTTCGCTCCTCTTTTATTCCCTCTGGGAGGGGCCGTTCATCGTCCACCTGTGGCCTTACTCCCAAGTCGACCCTTGTTCTTTAGCTGTTCCCTTCGTCCGGCAACTCTGCACATGCGCACACTGGGAACAGGCTCCAGCTGTTCGTCTGCCTCACTGATGTCTGCCTCCGAAGGCAGCTGATACCTGTCATACTGCCCTGGCCCCCTTTCTGCCTCTGATGCAGAGCCATCATCCGAGCCTTCCCCAGACTCCAAAACTGGCCCATGCTCCTCCCTTCACTGTCCAAATCTCTGCCAGATCCACTGGCGGGCCACAACACAGAAATGGCTTGCCTCTTTCATTACATTTTATTTTCTCCTAACAGTAAAACACCCACAAGATCTTTCTTTCCAGCAACTACAAATGTCATTATAATGTCCCTGCAACAGGGGCAGAAGGAGTCAGCACTGAGCAGTAGAAATGCAGAGAGAGGCAGGAAAAGGAGAGAGAAGCCAATTTGTTTCATAAAGGAAACCAATTTGGGAACCGTCCCTGAAGTGAATGTCCAGCTGTCCAACTCAGGTCTACTGCGGGAATTAAAAGATGATGTTCAGGGTGAATTGAACTGATTAAATCTGACAGCCCTTTTGTTCCACCATGGCTGGTCCCATTCAGAGGACGCCTCTGTGTGATGGGATGTACACAAAGATGTTCTGTCTGTAGGAACTGGACCATTTAGTTGTTCTCACCCAGCTCCCCAAACATGACAAACCCTCAGACGTGAACTCAAAAGATTCCTTTATTAGGCATGCAGGCAGCCTCGGCAAAAAGTTTCTCTCGCAGGCTAACAAGTCCATCCGGCTGGAAGATGAATACCATGTTTCCCCCCCAAAAAGACCGTGTCTTATATTAATTTTTGCTCCAAAAGACGTATTACGGCTTATTTTCTAGTTAGGTCTTATTTTTGGGGAAATGCAGTACTAAATGTATTGTTCTGGCTAACAATCTTAAGTCTGGCTTATTTGGGGGGTGGGGTAGGGCTTACATTACAAGTATCCTGAAAAATTATTCTAGACTTATTTTAAAGTTGGGTCTTATTTTCGGGGAAATAGGGTAGTTGTCTGCCACATCTCTTCATCTCCGCCTCCTGCCTTTTTTCCCCATCCAATGTGCAGTGTGGGTTCCATACAGATGAGCTGTATTCAAGAATTGGTCTGGCAAAAGTTTTGTATGCCCTAGTTTGCAGTTCAATATTACCGGAAAAGAAACTAAGCAAGATTAGGTTAACAACTCTTAATGCTTTTTTTAGCAATGCTGTTACAATGAGCTCTGGCAGTTAGATCACTTGAGATGAGTACTCCAAGGTCTTTGACAGAGTGAGGGTCGTCTGTTCGGTCGTATCCATCCAGCTTGTATTTTGTGTTCTGGCTTTTTTTTGCCAATGTGTAAGACAGAGCATTTGTTGGTTGAGATTTGGACTTCGGAGCGGTTTACCTTAAGTTTGTATCTATTGTGCACTCGTGTATTGTTGTGGTTGAAGCTGCAGCAGACACTGACAGGTAGGACGTTGTAGCAGATAATTTTGTGTACTACGTTTAGGTCAGACCGAAGGCGGCGTAGCTATCACCTCCCCTAAAAGAATATTATTTTAATCACACAAATGTACTGAGTGCCATTCCGTTTCTACCCTGTTCCCACTGTCCTGGATAGAGTAATTGGTCCTGAAATGTAACCTGATTTTTGAACGGATCTTTGGTTGAAAAAGAGTATTCGAGCATGTGCATTACTCACAAAATGTCTTTCGGAAAGAAAAATGTTTCCCTTGATAATTACATGCCTGTTCTGAAAAGTAATGAAAAGTGAGTGACTGCTGGCTTTTGAGTTAAGAAGCAGAGTAGCTATCAAGATTTATGTCTCTTTAGTCGAGAAGAAAGAGTGACCTAAAAAATACAGACAGGCCCTCTTTAGAAGGGACTTGAGAAGGTCTGGGTAGTCTTCTCAAGTCAACTTTGACTTATTTTCCAAAGCACCAGGGAGCAGGACAAGAAGCAATGGATGGAAACTAATCAAGGTGAGAAGCAACTTAGAACTAAGGAGAAATTTCCTGACAGTGAGAACAATTAATCATGCACGCACCCCCAGCTCCATTTTCGCTGGCAAAGGGCTAGGAAAACAAACTAAAAACTAAACAAAAGGAGAAATGTTTTCCCCTTTTGCATTTGAGCATGCAAGAAGGGACAGGAAAGGAGAAAGGGAAAGAAGAAAGAAAAAGAGGGGAAGAGAGGAAGGAAGGAAAAATAAGGGAAGAGGGGAAGAGGAAAGGCAGGAAGGAAGGAAAGAGGAAGAAAAAACGAAAAGGAAGCGGGAAGGAAAAGGAAGAAAAGGAAGGAAGGAAGGAAAGAAGGAAGGAAGGAAGGAAGGAAGGAAGGAAGGAAGGAAGGAAGGAAGGAAGGAAGGAAGGAAGGAAGGAAGGAAAGAAACTATAATGAGAGTGAGGGAAATTCTGCACTTGGCTACCACAGGTGCCCCTAACACAAGTCCCGTGTCTTGCCCACCATGGCCACGCCCACCAAGGCCACACCCATCTCTGGACATGCCCACCCTGGCCCTCTAAGGTCAAACACAGCCCTTATGTGGCCCTCAATGAAATTGAGTTTGACACCCCTGGTATAGAGTTTCCTGCTTGAACAAGGGGCTGGACTAGAAGACCTCCAAGGTCCCTTCCAGTTTTATTATGACACACATTAATTCATTCTGTTACTCTGCATACACATGAAGGCATAGAGCACACACACATACACACTGAAATTAAACCTACAGAACAGGCTGGCAGCATACAGTAGTGGCCAAAATTGTGGAAACCTTTTGGGAAAAGTGTATTTTGAGGTTTGATGGCTAATAACACCACTTTTTTTTTTTGGAGTTTCAAAATAATCCTATTCCACTGCTGGAATGGCCTGGGAATAGCCAGACCTTAACCCAATGGAAAATCTAGGGAGCCGACTAAAGAAACTTGTTAGTCAGAAGCGACCCAGCAATAAAACCCAGTTAATACAAACAATACTTCCATCTTGGTTTCACATTAGAACAGCTGCAGAACTAAAAGACTTGGTTCACTCCATGGGAAGACGTTGTAAGGCCATAATTCATGCTAAAGGTTACCCAATGAAGTATTAACTGACATGGGGATCATTTTTGTATATCTCATTTTTTTCTATGGTGATCATTTTTGTATACCACGTTTTTTCCACGTGTTTCACTTTTCTTCCTTCTACTGTCACTGCTGTTCTAATAGCAAATCCTTCCTAAAAGTTATTGCATTACATTCTTGATTAAATGATCTTTAAGAGCCTTGGTGGCACAGCAGACTAAAGTGCTATTAAGTAGCACCAGCTGCCTGCAATTACTGCAAGTTCAAATCTCACCAGGCTCAAGATTGACTCAGCCTTCCATCCTTCCGAGGTAGGTGAAATGAGGACCAAGATTGTGGGGGCAATAAGCTGACTTTGTATAAAAAAGAACACTGCTTGGGGGTGGGGAGGCAAAGCCCTACTAAGCAAGTATATACAAAAGTATGAAGGCTATTGCTTAACGCATTGTAAGCCGCCCTGAGTCTCCGGAGAAGGGCGGCATATAAATTGAACCAATAAATAAATAATAAAATCTTTCCATTGATATATAATTTTATGGTACGACTCCAAAGAAAAGTGGTGTTATTAGCTAGGTTTAGAACGTGCACTTTTGCCAAAAGGTTTCCACAATTTTGGCCACTACTGTAGCGCAGATAAAGCAAAAAAAAATAAATAAAATAAATTAGGATGCTGCCTTTGTCCCGAGGGATACAAATCTTCCATAAACTGATTGATGGGAGAAGACCAACGGATGGGCCAATTTACATCTCCTGGCTTGATGTATGAAATGCAAAGGTTCCAAAGCTGTCACTTAAGGTGTGCTGGAATTGAATGAACTGCAACATTTCTCTCAGACAGGCCTTCTGCTCTGAAGACTACGAAGACATGACAGATAAAGAAAACCAGAAGTGACCTTATCATTCTGAGATGGAAATTGTCTGGTGGGGGGAGATCGTTCCATTCTAAAAGGCCAACAGATGGGCTTAAATAAGAGGAGAAGAGCCGTAAATATGCTTATGCGAAGAAGCAATAAATTAAAGACATTTATCATGCTAGGAAAGAGAAATCACCGAGACCATTATTGTAAGATGTCCGGCAAATAAAAAATTATGCAGAAATCCATCTGGTTTGACATCGCGTTTTTCACCGGAGCGGCTTCCAGATGCATTGAGATTTGGACGGGCTTCCAAGCTTCGGTGGGGTGAAGAGGAAGGACACCCCAAATGTCAGGGTTCCAAGCAGTGGTGAAATCCAATTTTTTTTACTACCGGTTTACTGTAGGTGTGGCTCGGTGGGTGTGGTGTGGCTTGGTGGGGATGGCAGGGGAAGGATACTGCAAAATCCCCATTCCCGCCCCACTTCTGAGGGAAGGATATTGCAAAATCTCCATTCCCACCCCACTCTGGGGCCAGCCAGAGGTGGTATTTGCTGGTTCTCTGAACTATTCAAAATTTCCGCTACCGGTTCTCCAGAACCTGTCAGAACCTACTGGATTTCTCCCCTGGTTCCAAGTAACACCCCCAATGCTTCTGGGCTTCCAGGCATAACAAAGCCACCCCAATATGCCTACCCCAAATTCAGCCATTTTTTTTTCTTCAGGGGGTGAAATTTTCTGAGCAAAATTGCGAGAAACGAATTGTTTGCTGATATTTTTCTATTTACAATTTAGATTTATTTTCTTTTTTTAGTCACTCAGCTCAACGATAACTATACACATTTCTGAGGAAAGGTAATTGAGAAGCGGATTGGTCTGCTGCAGTGGTGAAATCCATTTTTTTTTACTACCGGTTCTGTAGGCGTGGCTTGGTGGGTGTGGTGTCGTGTGGCTTGGTGGGCGTGGCAGGGGAAGGATACTGCAAAATCTCCATTCCATCCCCACTCTTGGGGGAAGGATACTGCAAAATTTCCATTCCCACCTCACTCTGGGGCCAGCCAGAGGTGGCATTTGCCGGTTTTCTGAACTACTCAAAATTTCCGCTACCGGTTCTCCAGAACCTGTCAGAACCTGCTGGATTTCTCCCCTGGTCTGTTGCCAATGGAGGAAGCAGATTATCTCCTACTTTTGGGTAAGGTAAAGGTTTCCCCTGTCCAGTCATGTCTGATTCGTGTTTGTGTGTGTGTGTGTGTGTGTGTGTGTGTGTGTGTGTGTATACTTAACTTAATTTCTTAGCCAAGGTAGCCAGTATTCATTTACCTTTCCCTACCAGTTCGCAAATGTGAGCACACATACCTTGTCCACGCATGTGCCTGGCCTTCCATGCATGCACTTTGCTGGCGTGCATGCCTTCCGCGCATGCACACGGCTTCAAAAATGTCCCTAAATAGGATGGCATAGAGCCCGGGTGGGCGGGGCCACCACCAATTTCCACTACTGGGTTAGGCGAACTGGTCCGAACCGGCTGAATACCACCTCTGGAGCTAGCATTGTCTGTGGTCATGTGACCAGCATGACCATATGTTGAAGTGCATAAAACACTGTTAACTTTCCCACCGAAGTGGTACCTATTAATCTACTCACATTGGCTTGCTTTTGAACTGCTAAGTGGGTAGGAACTGAGGCAAGAGCAGGAGCTCACCCCATCTTGTGTGGTGTTTCAGACTTTCCAGCTGACAAACTCAATGTCTTTAACAGCTGAGGGCCTTTTGGCTAGCCCCAAGTTTTCCAGCACGCAAGATAAAAGTCACTTCTTCCATTCATTCAAATCACTGGCTTCTCTCCATCCTACTGATGCCAGTTCTCCCATGGTAGATATCTCTTTCTGGCAATGAAGCTTCCATTCTCTTAATCCAGCAGTTCCAGGACCAACAATAATGACAACACAGGTCTTATCACTCTCTTTTTGGATCGGTGGAAAAAGCCCGTTGGCCTGAATTGTCAGCTTTTTGTCTCCAGAATTAGATCTCTGAAAAATTCATGAAAAACTCTTTTACATGCAGGAGTAAAAGTTGTCTTAGAATTAAGCCCCAATATTTTTTTTTTCACAGCTGCATATGCTACCAATTTTTGCTTGTCAATTGTGAAGCAATTGTGTGGCTGGTTTTAATCCCCGTTTGTGAGTAGAAGCAGCCCCCCCGGTTGTCCAAGACTCAGAAAACTGAACAACCAACTCATTTTGAAGACACAGTTTGAGCCTTTCAAAATCTGAACTTCCACAAAGTTTAGTAAAAAAAAAAATTCTCTATTACATCCTCCACGCTATCCATTTTGTGCGTCTCCTGTGATGAAGAATTGCCTGTGCGTTTTAGAATTTATTATGAACTCCCGTAAAGTATGTGTTGTGTTGCTCCCTCAATTTATTCAGCTTTAGTTCTTGGGAATAAATTCGGCTTCCCCAACTTGAAATGCCTCTCACAAGTAAAGACAAAATGAAAAAGCATAATCAAGCCACCCACTGGCTCACGAGGGAACCCAAAATACATCTATAAAAGAGGAACAAGCGTGAAAGATAGAAATGAAGCTTGTCATAGTCTGGTCACACTTTAAGCTGATACATGTGTACCTGTTGCAAATTGTACCTCTCTCGGAATCGCTTTTGTGTGGCTGGCAGTCACTGGTGTTGCAAGTTGATTTCTCAGGTCATAGCATCTGATCTTCTTCTTCAGAAAGTCCAGACTGGTTGGAATAACAAAATAACAGAGTCAGAAGGGACCTTGGAGGTCTTCTAATTCAAGGGTCACCAACCATTCGGACCTTAAGGACTACTAAATTCATAATTTTAAATCCCGCGGACCACTAATATGGTCCTGCCTAATGACTGGGTGGGTGGGCATGGCAAAGTGGCCATGTGACTGGGTGGGCATGGCCAACTTGATGTCAAGGGGCACCTTGCCAGCCTCTACTCACTACTCCTCGCCTGCCCGCCCGGGCTCCTTAGGGCCCCAACAGGAAGCAGTTGCTGGAGCTAAGCAGCCACAATGAGAAAAAGTTGGCAAAAGAGCTGGCTTAGTTCAAATTGGATCTGACCAAGAAGGAGGCTCAGCAGAAGCACCTCACTGAGGACTATGAGCATAGGCTTTCCAAGCAGAGGGAAGACCTGCGGGAGTGCAAGGCCAGGTATTGGCGCCTGGAGGCTCAGCGGACTGAGATGGTCAGCCAGTTCCAGGCCATGAGGCAGTCCCACTGGAACAAGGCTCTCCGGCTCTTCGCCACCAGTGGTGCTTCCCTCCAGCCTTCAACCAAAGCCCCACACCAGGAGGCTGAAGCAGAGCCCCAGTCAGAATTTCTGTCCTCTTTCGACCCGCACAAAAAGACCCCGAAGAGGGAGACTCTCTGCAGCAACACAAATGTTCATTGCACGTATCCGGCCCAGGGGCTGTAGTTTGAGGACCCTTGATTTAGTGCAATATAAAAAATGCAGATAATTTTTCCGCGGACCACCAAAATTTTCTTGCGGACCACCAGTGGTCCATGGACCACCAGTTGGTGACCGCTGTTCTAGTCCAACCCCCTGCTCAAGCAGAAAGTTCTATACCAATGTTGGTGAACCTTTTCAGCATCAAGTGCACACTGGCCACCTGGTCTTCTAGTTTCTATTGTGCATGTGTGCATGAAGACCAGCTGGCCAGTGCCCATGTGCACTCCGGAACTGGAAGAGCAGCCACCCAGTGCACATGCACACACTAGGAAGATAATCTTCCAGTCCCCGGTACCCACATGCACACTGGCCAGCTGGTCTTTGCACCCGCATGCACACCACAAATGGGAAGACCAGGTGGCCGGTGTGCATGTGGGCACCGGGGACTGGAAGATTATCTTCCTGAAAAGGTTCACCATCACTGGGATATACTAAGTCAGAATGTTCAAATACAACTTGGTATCACCAAGTTGGTAGGCAGTATGTCATTAAAGGGACGCTGAATTATGAAACATTATGAAATATTTTAGTTCAAAATCTTGAACAGCTTATCTCCTTGAATTTCTTTTAAACTATATTCGGTAAACTTAAATATCTGGTCCTATTTTTATTTTTTTATTTTTTTGGGCACTGAGATTTTCTGCTGCCTTTAAATTTGCAATCATTCTCGTTTCCTTCCCCTCTCTCCTTCAGCTCCCTAGAATTAGTAATGAACATTGCATTTCTCTGAATGCGATTAATCACAACCACTGTGGTACAAAGTGAATTATCTACTCTTCACGGGGATCTTTAAGGATGCCATAAAAACATGTCCGTACCAACACTTCATAAACAAGCCTGTGAGCTTGGCAACATCGGCATTCAAAGTATCTCTTTTGCAGCTTTTATAAATTCAGGGTGTCAACAGCACAGGAAGCAATTCTTCTTGTAAAGTTAATATTATAACTCCTCCAAATCCAACTTTAGAGAATCTAATAAAATAAATGATCAAAGCATCTTTCTCTCTCTCTCTCTCTCTCACACACACACACACACACACACACACACACAGAGAGAGAGAGAGAGAGAGAGAGAGAGAGAGAGAGAGAGAGAGAGAGAGACCTAATAGTAAATAAAGAGAGTAGAGTAGAATAGAATAGAGGAGTAGAAAATAGAATAGAATAGAATAGAATAGAATAGAATAGAATAGAATAGAATAGAATAGAATAGAATAGAATAGAACAGAACAGAACAGAATAGAATAGAATTCTTTATTGACCAAGTATGATTGGACACACAAGAATTTGTCTTGGTGCATATGCTCTCGGTGTACATAAAAGAAAAGATACGTTCATCAAGAATTATAAGGTACAACACTTAATGATAGTCATAGCGTACAAATAAGCAATCAAATCATATTAGGAAACAGTCAATATAAATCGTAAGGAAACCAGCAACAAGGTTACAGTCATAAGTGGGAGGAGATGGGTGATAGGAACGATGACAAGATTAATAGATGACAATATTAAGCCTTGTGTACTAAAACTAAGATCATGGCATCCGGCCATCTCAATTCCTGGCAAATAGATGGGGAAGAAATGGAGGTAGTTCAACAGTAGAAACCCAGACATTAGAAAACAGTAGATTCCCTTTTAGTGTTGAAACAGAGGTGAGGCGACCATCTGATGGTGACCTTCCCCTTCTAGCAGATGTGGTAGTTACAGGAAAAAAAAGAAATTTTGGGTTAAATCCTTGGAAGTCTAAATATGAAACATGTATACAAATATACGTATTCTCTATCTAGTCAAACAGTTGTGCTTTGCAGAAATTCTGCGTTGCACCTCTCTAAATATTTGACAAGTAAACATTTAGCCAACGGTTAAAAACGGAGGAAAAAGTATTAGTCAGCGGTTGATGTTTGCAACAACGAGAAAAATACAGATTTCAGTATTACTGTTTTAAGTCGCTGCTCATTCACAATCTCACACTCAAGACAACCGTACATCAATGGTAGGTACAACCGCTCCAGATTGTCAAAATATTCAAGAGTCTGCAACCATAAGATTAGGACACCGTCTTAAGATTTTTTCCAAGAAAGGAAGAGTGAAAACACCATCAACTTCCATGTCTTGTAGAAGTACGTGAATGAAATCACAAGTCACTCTTGATCTATATGGAATGTCACGAACACTGTATTAGCAAGATGAAATAGTCATGCCTTGATTAATGGTGGGCCAGATGTTTAAAGATAGTTGAGTAATTTGATCTTTGCAATTCCTGGTACAAAGCGAACTGATCTGCATTTTCTGGTCTCCATCGTCTACCAAATTTTGCTGGTTTTTTTTTTTCTTCACGGTAAGATAGCCATTCTTCCGGATGTCAAAGTATCAACTTACACATTAAGTGTGCCTTGAAATTGCACCTGGCTGAAATTGTAATACAAAGTTTTCCAACAGGTTTTGAACAGGGGAAAAAAATAAGTCAAGAGATGGAGACCAGTTTGGCAGGGTTATTCTTCTAATTATTTAACGAACAGGACGCTGTATATGAAAGCCTCTGTTATTGTAAACTATTTCACATATTACTGTGCTTCTCAGTGGTGGTATGTTCCATGTGTTTAGGAGAAATGTGTAAAGATAGAATAACAGAGTTGGAAGGGACCTTGTAAGTCATCTAGACCAACCCCCTCCCCACCCAAGCAGGAGATCCTACACCTTCTGACAGATGGCAGTCCAGTCTCTTCTTGAAAGCTTCCAGTGATGAAGCTCCCACAACTTCTGAAGGCAACTTCTGTTCCATGGGTTGATTGTTCTCACTATCAGAAAATTTATCCTTATTTCCAGGTTGAATCTCTCCTTGATCAGTTTCCATCCATTATTCCTTGTCTGGCCTTCGGAGGCTTTGGAAAATAGCTTGACCCCTTCCTCTCTGTGGCAGCCCCTCAAATATTGGAACGCTGCTATCATGTCTCCCCTGGTCCTTCTCTTCACTAGACTAGCCATGCCCAGTTCCTGCAACCGTTCTTCATATGTTTTAGTCTCCAGTCCCCTCATCATCCTGGTTGCTCTTCTCTGCACTCTTTCTAGAGTCTCAACATCTTTTTTTATTGTGTGGTGACCAAAACTGGATGCAGTACTCTAGGTGTGGTCTTACTAAGGCTTTATAGAGCAGTACTAATACCTGCCTTGATCTTGATTGTATCCCTCTGTTAATGCAATTTAGGACTGCATTGGCTTATTTGGCTGTTACTACACACTGTTGGCTCCTATGTAATTGGCAGAGGTGAAATGCTCCTGGTTCGGATCTCTTCGGTCAAAACAAATGGTTTTAAAAGTAAAAAAAAAGCCTCTGATGATCGCGCAGCTCAGCTGGGATCATCAAAGGCTTTTAAAAGAAAAAAACTTTTTTTTTAAATGCCTCTGCCGATCCAAGCTGAGTTGCCTGATCGACAGAGGCATTTAAAAGAAAAAAACCCTGCACAGTTAAACCTCCAAGTGTCCTCAACAACCCTCAGAAAGAGGGCTAATGACCAGATGAGTGCAAGGAATATACATCCTTCCATCCTCCATCCTTCAGTCAGAATTAAAGAAGCTCCTTGGATGAGAAGTGAAACATCTTCAAGGAAAACCAAAGTCTAGTTGCCTTTTGGAAAAAAAATAATAAAAGCACCTTTGCCAACAAGTTTGCAAACTCCCTGTTCCATTCCCCTCCAGCACATAAATTTTGACGACGCATTACACCCAACCTGTGAAAAGCAATCAGAATGTTGGTATTTATGTGACAAGGAAGCTGAGAAGATTTATTCCTTCCTTCCTACAGGTCAGAAAGATTATATTAAGAAAAAGATAGCAAAGCAAGAAACAAGCCTTCACATAAATACAGTATTTTTCAGAGTATAAGACGCTCCGGAGTATAAGACGCACCTTAGTTTTTGGGGAGAAAAATAAGAAAAACCAATTCTGCCTCTGCCTACCAGCATCCATCGATATTCATCTGGATAGTGTCCTGTCAGTGTGTGAGAGAGTTGGGGGCTGTTTGGAAACTGAAAAAAGTATTTGCTGTGTGAGCAACAAGGAGACAGCAAGGAGCATGGGTGTGGCTTAGCTCAACTGTTCTATACTAAAGCTGCATGCTCTGCTGAAGTCTGAAACTAAAACTGAAACTCCTCTCCTCTGCTTGTGTTTTGCTTGTATTTACTACCCTGTTGGAAACCTGCTTTTGGTATTGTATATTTTACTTCATATGTTATATTATATATAAAGAGAAGTTATTGAAACCTGCTGAATCAGTTACTTGTGTGTGCTTTCTGGATGTGATTGCTGCTGCAAAATCTGACACATCCTTGTGGCAAATAGCAAACAACCAGGTCAGCTTCAGCACATTATTGCAACCTGTTTCAGCACGAGCGGCTGATTGGCGGGTGGATAGGCCTCCCGGAATACCGCCAATCAGCTGTTCCAGGCTTCAGGGATTGCCACAGACCATCGCTGCCTCCGTGTCTCGCGTTTTTGGCTACATTTGATGTATAAGACACACCCAAATTTTCACCCTCTTTTAGGGGGGGAAACAGTGATGGGTTGCTCCCGATTCAGTCCAGTTCTATAGAACTGGTAGTAAAACCGGCGGGAAGCTCCGCCCACCCGCCATGACATCATCATGGGTGATCTGCGCATGTGCAAAAGCTTCTGTGCATGCGCAGAAGCACGCACACGCAGTCCCATTGCAAACTGGTAGTAAAGGTATGTAGAACCGAACCCTGGGGAGGAAGTGTGTCTTAGACTCTGAAAAATACGGTACATATCTTGGAAATTGGAAAGCGAGAGAGAATGGGTACATTTCCTGAAGGTGGAATCGTGGAATAGAAGGAAACAAGTCATCATGGGTAACTGCCCAGTTGGCTGCTATGAAATTCATGTTGCCATTAGGTGTTTGGACTTGTGCGCTGTGGAATGAAGCCTTTCAGAAATAAACCTACCCTGTTTTCATTTCAAAGACAAGCCATAAGTGGAATTATAACTGTTTCTCAACACCCCAAGCAGGAATATAATCAGCTCGTTGCAACCAGCCGACTGCCCGGAGGCTCTTAAAATAAGAAGTTTGCTTTATGGTCCACCTGAGAAATCTCTAGGATTTGCAGCCCATGGATCCAGCTAGACGGAAGAGACTGATTATGTAGCTAATAAATAGAGCAGCCGGCACGGAGAAGAGAGTATATAATGGAAGTAAATTAAAGCAGCTTTAAGATGGAAGGAAACAGTAGCAAATTCCGTTTGATAACCAAATAAATAAGGAACTTTTTATGGAGCACTTTATGCATAAAAATACTTTCCCTGTAGAGGAATAAGCGAACATTACGGAAATATCCTTCGGTTATCTGTTTGGTTTAACCTGAACAAACAGCTGGTTTTAAGAATAGGTATTGCATAACTCTTGCATCTGCATTAGTTCGTAAAGACGGGTGCAATAAATAACTATTTTTAAAGCCCTATATCTACTTGCTTAGCCATAGAAATGCCAAATAACAGGTTCTTTCCTTTAAGAGGTCTTCATTTATCATATTATTGCTGTTATTTCTGATTTACCCAATACCCAAAGTATGGATTTTTTTTGTCTAAGTCCAGCTAAGTTACTAGATCCCATAATTAAGTTATTTATAACAATAGCATTTATATATCACTTCATAATTCTTAGAGCAGTCTCTAAGCGGTTCCAGTGGTTTACAGAATCATCATATTGCCCCCCCCCCAATAATTTGGCTCCTCAGTTTACTGACGTCAGAAGTGTGAGTACCACTTTATAATGCTTTGGTAAGATCACACTTCGAATATTGCATCTAGTTTTGGTCTCCAGGAGATTTAAA
This sequence comes from Ptyas mucosa, assembly GCA_012654045.1. Lineage (NCBI taxonomy): Eukaryota > Metazoa > Chordata > Lepidosauria > Squamata > Colubridae > Ptyas > Ptyas mucosa. Next base: position 2,226,159 of record WNWU01013721.1, read on the forward strand.
AAAAAATGTTGAGATTCTAGAAAGAGTACAGAGAAGAGTAACAGAGATGGTTAGGGGCAGTGGTGGAATTCAATTTTTTTTACTACTGGTTCTGTGGGCGTGGCTTGGTGGGCGTGGCTTGGTGGGCATGGCAGGGGAAGGATACTGCAAAATCCCCATTCCCTCCCGACTCTTGGGGAGTAGGATATTGCAAAATCCCCATTCCCTCCCGACTCCTGGGGGGGAAGGATATTGCAAAACCCCCATTCCCTCCCCACTCCTGGGGGGAAGAATGTTGCAAAATCCCCATTTCCTCCCCATTCCTGGGGGGAAGGATATTGCAAAATCCCCATTCCCTCCCCACTCCTAGGGGAAGGATATTGTAAAATCTCCATTCCCACTCCACTCTGGGGCCAGCCAGAGGTGGCCGCTTCTCCGAACTACTAAAAATTTCCGCTACTGGTTCTCTAGAACCTGTCAATACCTGCTGAATTTCATCCCTGGTTAGGGGACTGGAGGCTAAAACATATGAACAATAGTTGCAGGAACTGGGTATGTCTAGCTTAACGAAAAGAAGAACTAAGGGAGAGATGATAGCAGTGTTTCGATATTTGAGGGGCTGCCACAAAGAAGAGGGAGTCAAACTATCCTCCAAAGCATCTGAGGACCACACAAGAAGCAACCAATGGAAACTAATCAAGGAGAGAAGCAACCTACAACTAAGGAGAATTTTCCTGACAGAACAATCAATCAGAGAACAATGACTTGACTCTAGAAGTTGTGAATTCTCCAACCCTGGAGATTTTCAAGGAAAGATTGGACAACCATTTGTCTGAAATGATATAGGGCTTCCTGCCTGAGCAGAAGGTTGGACTATAAGACCTCCAAGGTTCCTTTCAACTCTGTTATTCAGATTATTTATTATCTTATCTTATTTCACATTATTGGCTGCTTGCTTCTTTCTGAAAATCCATCCACGCTCCCCTCCCCCTCCTGAAATGACTGTCCCCCAAGAGAAGTAGAGAAACACATATTTTTTTTGAAAGATTCATCTACCCGTCTCTTCTTCCCTTGTCAAAATTTGCCCTTCTTTATTTCACACTGGCTAGAACAAGAAGCCAAAGCAGTGTCACCTGTTTTATGAACTTCCCATCTTTCACTTGTTTTGTTTGAGACCTCTTTTTAGCAGCTGGCTGGTGGCTCTATCCGCTGGCCTTGTGGTTCTCTGTTTTGAATGCAGCCCTTCTACTTTACGATCTGAGCCCTGGCGCTAAATCTTACGGTTTTAAGGGAGTCCTTGTGGGAAGAATGGTACAATCTTATCGAAATGGCCTAAGAGCTAGTTAATGCTATGCTGGTCGTGACACTGTCACTCTGTCAGCACTCGGAGTTATTTGCTATATATTCAGAAGACCTGTGTCATCCTCCTGGCTGCCAGACTGTCAGGTTTTCGGAGGGAGGGGGCGGGAATGTCAATTCCTGTCTGGGTTGCCTAAACCTCCAAAATGCTGTCTGAATATAAAAACCTGCGAACCTTCACGAGCTCGGCTTTTCTCCTCTCAATTTCAACGGTTTCATTGATGTTCCTCGGTTAATTTATCTGCCTTTCAACCGGCAGCGTTGGAAACATTCTCAGATCATCAATATTTGGAGAATTCAAATGTCTAAGTTGTTTATAGCACAAAGTCCACCGAGACATGATGGCAAGGTTGCTCTGATAGCCACCCAGAGCCATCATGATAGCTCCATCTGATCTGGCAGGCTTACCAACCGTTAATCAAATTCTCCCCCAGTTTTGCGTGCAAAAAAAAAAAAAAGGAGAAGAAGTTGGGTATTACACGTGACAGGGACAATCTGCAGTTGACAATGGCATTTTTTGCCATCTATCATATATACTATTTCATTTTTGGATGGAACGGATGGAGTCTGACCAGCATAAGAACAGTATTTTGCTCTAGGTCCTCTCAAGAAGATAAATACTACCAGTAAGCAACATTCGTATAAACATTCAAAGATGATGATGCAGGGGTGAAATCCAAAATTTTTCTCTACTGGTTCTGTGGGCGTGGCTTGGTGGGTGTGGCGGGGGAAGGATACTGCAAAAACTCCATTCCCACCCTACTCCAGGGAAAGGATATTGCAAAATCTCCATTCCCACCCCACTCTGGGGCCAGCCAGAGGTGGTATTTGCCAGTTTTCCAAACTACTCAAAATTTCCGCTACCGGTTCTCCAGAACCTGTCAGAACCTGCTCAATTTCACCCCTGTGATGATGATGATGATGATGATGATGATGATGATGATGGAACAGTGGTAATGAGTGTCCTGTTTAGAAGGTGTAAAAGATCAGTTTATCTTTAAATAGTTTTATCAATTTATAATACACCATACAAAGAGAATACAAAAGCAAATATTAGGGAAATTAGGAAAGGAAAAGGAGAAGTAGATAGTGGGGGAAAGGAAGGGAAAAAGAAAAGAAAAAAGGCATTAAATTCTGATTCCTTTGGTGCAGTAAAAGAAGGCATTAAGATCTACCTTTAACTTTTTACTTTTTCATAATAATAGAAACTAGCCATTTCAATAACAACAAATCGATCTCATTGATAAAACCCAAAATCAAAGTTTCAAAATTTTTCCCCACCTCAAGCACAAAGACCAGAAGCAATTTCCAAGTAGAAATAAAAGTATTTGTATATTTTTTTTGTTAATTTAGCCATTTCTTTTTGTTGTTAGTTGCGAAGTCATGTCTGACCCATCGCGATCCCATGGACCACGTTCCTCCAGGCCTTCCTGTCCTCTACCATCCTCCAGAGTCCATTTAAGCTCACACCGACTGCTTCATTGACTCCATCCAGCCACCTCATTCTCTGCCATCCCCTTCTTCTTTTGCCCTCACTCTTTCCCAGCATGAGGCTCTTCTCCAGTGAGTCCTTCCTTCTCATTAGGTGACCAAAGTATTTCAGTTCCATCTTCAGGATCCGGCCTTCTCAAGAGCAGTCAGGGTTGACTGACTGGTTTGATCGCCTTGCAATCCAAGGGACTTGCAGGAGTCTTCTCTAGCACCAGAGTTCAAAGGCCTCCATTCTTTGGCACTCAGCCTTCCTTATGGTCCAACTTTCACAGCCAGACATTGCATCTGGGAACACCATAGCCTTGACTATACGTGGTTTTATTGGCAGGGTGATGTCTCTGCTTTTTAGTATGCTGCCTAGCTTTGCCATACCTTTCCTCCCCAGGAGCAAGCGTCTTTTAATTTCTTGGCTATAGTACCCATCTGCAGTGAACGTGGAGCCCAGGAAAATAAAACCTATCACTACCTCCAGTTCTTCCCCATCTATTTGCCATGAATTGAGAGGGCCTGCTGCCATGATCTTAGTTTTAGCCATCTCTGCTAACTCCATCAGTTTTGCAGCCATTCATCCATTGTGGGGATTGAGGTGACCTTCCATTTCTGGGTGTAGAGTAGTCTTGCTGCCACCAACATATATAACATCAGGGTTACAAATTTTGTAAAAGATCAGTCTAAAGACAGATCATCATGGTACAAATCTGTCAATGTAGTCACCCCTGTTGATATCGACCAATGTTGACAGGGACCAGAGTCAATACCAACTTGAGGGCAGATGATGATGGATGATGATGATAATAATAATAGAACAGTAGTGATAAGTGTCCTGTTAGAAGATGTAAAAGATCAGTTCAGAGATCGATCATCATGGGGCAAATCTGATCGTTGATTCTGATCAGAGGTGGGTTTCACAAAATTTTACCACCTGTTCGCTGCGCACTGAAAATGTGAGAGCACGCGGCTTGTACGCATGCGTGCAGCTTAGAAAACGTGGCTAAATAGGACGGCATAGTCTCTATTGCTTTGCCTGAATTGGTCCAAACCGGCTGAATACCACCAATGATACTGATCAATGTTGAAGGGACCAGAGTCAATATCAACTTGATGATGATGATGATGTTGGTAGTGGTGGTGGTGGTGGTGGTGGTGATGATGATATCCATTCAGTCATTTCTTACTCGTGGCAATTCTATGGGCCAGGTCTCTCCACATCTTCCAATCTTGCACTACTTCCTTTGAGTTTTTCTATGCTATGATTGGTGTCAGCTCTGATGGTGTCCAGCCACTAACTCTTCCAAGCATAATTGCTTTCTCCAGTGAATTCCTCTGCATGATATGGCCAAAATAAGTGAGACACACTTTTGTGCTTTGGCCAAAACACTCGAGGCTGCTTACAATAATTGAGAGCATAATATATCCACCGTCAGGAATTAAATTGAAGAGCAGATGCGAAGGATTCTTGGAATAACAGTTTCCTTTTTTTCCCCTTGATCCTACAATTTCATGGATAAGTTTCTGTAACCATACTGACAGCACCTCAAATCTTTGATAGGTCAGAAGAGGGATAACATGCAATTTTAAAAAAAATGATAATCCTGTAACTGAACGTCCTAAACCAACTCAACTCATATTGTGCACTGAAATGTGGATATCTATCTGCACTTAGATATGCAGTAGACTATACATCCAGTTGGAAGGATTATTTCCACACAGGGGAAAGTCACTGAAAACTAGCTACAGACCTGGCCAATTCCACAACATGGGTTTTGAGATCTGGGTCATCCCCCTTTCTGGTGGTTCAGTGGTTTTAGAATAGAATAACAAGAGTTGGAAGGGACTTTGTAAGTCATCTTGTCCAACCCATCCACCCCCACCCAAGCAGGAGACCTTACACCATTTCTGACAGATGGCAGTCCAGTCTCTTCTTGAAAGCTTCCAGTGATGAAGCTCCCACAACTTCCGCAGGCAACTTCTGTTCCATGGTTGATTGTTCTCACTGTCAGAAAATTTCTCCTGATTTCCTGGTTAAATCTCTCCTTGATCAGTTTCCATCCATTATTCCTTGTCTGGCTTTTGGGTGCTTTGGAAAACAGCTTAATTCCCTCCTCTCTGTGGCAGCCCCTCAAATATTGGAAGACTGCTATCATGTCTCCCCTGGTCCTTCTCTTCACTAGGCTAGCCATGCCCAGTTCCTGCAACCATTCATCGTATGTTTTAGCTTCCAGTCCCCTCATCATCTTGGTGGCTCTTCTCTGCATTCTGCACTCTGGGTTTATTTGAACCCAGAGCAAATCTCTTGATGCAGTGTTGTAGCTTTGCTGGAGTTACAAGTTCTCCATTTTTTTTTCATCGGCAGGGACTGTTGATTCATCTTGCCTTCCAGGTGCTATCCATACCATACCCATAAAAGCTCCAGGTTTCATGGTCTGTTCACCCTTCATCTAACCTCTCTGGCAGCTGGTTCCCAATGGCCAGTTTGTTGTCATCCTATGTCACAGAATTTGGATTTTGAGAGTCAGTGAGATGTAGGGCTTAAGGCAGGGGTGTCAAACTCAATTTCATTGAGGGCCACATCAGGGTTGTGTTTGATCTCAGCGGGCTGGGGTGGGCATGGCCAGGGTGGGCATGGCCAGCACGACATCACTTGTGTTGGATGCCTGTGGTGGCCCGAGCACTCTCCCAGCGAAAACAGAGCTTGGAGGGGCTGCATGCAGCCCTCATGAGCTCCATTTTTTGCTGAAATGGCCTCCTGCAACCCTCTGCCAGTGAAAACGGAGCTTGGAGAGGCCCTACACGGCCCTCGTGAGCTCTGTTTTCACTGGCAGAGGCACCATGGGCCAGTCCTTTGCTATTTCCAGGGCAGCCCCATGGGCCAGATCTACGCACCCTGTGGTTTGGATCTGCCCCCCCCCCCCCCCCGGGGCCTTGAGTTTGACATCCCTGGCTTAAGGTGTTGGCATGGGAGACTCGGGATCAAGATTCTGCTAGGAAGTAAAATGGCATTAAAACCGGGTAATAAATGTAACACCGATTTATAGCAAGGTGGTTCAGATATTTTATTCCAGGACCAGAGGTAATTTAAATCACAGCAGGGCTCTGATTGGATTATATATGTATATTTAAATTTAGTTACCTGGAAGGAGGGCTGTGATGATCACGCCTTATTATTTGAGCTCTGAGATATTTAAAGTAAAGCCACGTTCGTCTTGCTTGCAAACTGTTTTAGGAGTAACTTATAAGACTGGCAAGAATGGGGAAATAGTAGAAAGGCACCTGATTCAGATTTGGATCCATATCTACATAATAATAGCTATTAGAGAACTTCCCTTTCATCCACTATAAATATTACAATCCTTACAATCCGCCACACTATTATATGCCAATGGTTCCTGATTGAGACAATCCCACCTATGCAGAAACTGGCTTTTTTAGAACATAGAATGTAGAATAACAGAGCTGGAAGGGACCTTGGAGGTCTTCTAGTCCAACCCCCTGCTCAGACAGATGGCTGCTCTGTCTCTTCTTCAAAACCTCCAGTGTTGGAGCACCCAAAACTGGCTAATTGTTCTCACTGTTAGGAAATTTCTCCTTCAGTTTTAAGTCCTATATTTATGGATAGTACCAGAGACATCTCAAATAAAACCTCCGGAAAATGAATCTATTTTTTTAAAAAAAAAACAAGTTTACGGAGAGTTTATTTCATCAGAAAGGTTTGATCTAATATCTAAATATCTAATAAGGAAATAATGAAGTTCTTTTTTTTAAAAAAAAGGTAACTAAGCGTCAAGTGATTTCTGCTGCTTTCTCTCAAAAATGTTAAAGTGTAATTTAAAGAAATGTTTCTGGTGCATCAGTGCATAGCTATAAATAATTATGACAAATACAAAGAAGTTGCCCTCAAGGCTCTATCATCACCTGTGAGGGAGATGGGCAGATCCAAAATGTGATGGTAGATGATAGATAGGTAGGTAGGTAGGTAGGTAGGTAGGTAGGCAGGCAGGCAGGCAGGCAGGCAGGCAGACAGACAGAAACAGAGAGGGGGAGAGACAGAGAACTGAGAATAAGAATGGTAGAAGATAGATAGATAGATAGATAGATAGATAGATAGATAGATAGATAGA
>WNWU01013721.1:2233115-2272383 GCA_012654045.1 Ptyas mucosa
TAGATAGATAGATAGATAGATAGATAGATAGATAGATAGATAGATAGCGCTGCTGAGTTTTGTCCAAACCAATCCCTTAGATTTTGAAGCCACAATGTTTTTCTTCTGTCTAGACCTTGTTTGCCTTCCATCTTTCCTTGGAGGATTAAGTGCGTATTTTTCTGGGTGTCGTATCACATGTCCAAAATATTCTAACTTTTGCTTTTTAATGGTTTTTAATGATTTCCCTTGGCTTTCCCAGGTGACTTATCACCTCCTCACTTGTGATTTTGTTAACCCAGACATAACAGTCATCTGTAAATCCACATTACAAATGCTTCTAGTCAACTCTCCACTCCATAGAGCAGAATAGAAAAGACGTGTTATCTGACAAGCCTGATTTTCAATCTTAATAATCTTATTTACTGAAATTCTAACACTTGCCAGGAGACTGGGCAAGTGACAGCACCTGGTCTAACTCATTGTGGGTTCAAAGCTCAGAAAGAATGCAGCCAGAGTAGAACTTAGATGGAATTCCACCAAGAAAACCCAGAATTGTAGGCTACATTGAGATCACAACAGAAGAGACTGGCAAGCCATTTGATTACCGTTTCCAAAAAGAAAAAAGATAGGAATGTGTTTATCAAGTCACCAAAGGTTGAGTTCAGTTACAAGATAATTGTGTCTTTGTGTTAGCAGGTGGACTTTCTAGATTGGGCTCCAAAGCTAATTAGGATCTGGTCTAACTAATACTTGGTTGGAAACCTTTAGGGAATTCCTGGGCCATAAACTAGACTGGGCAATTTTTTAAGAAAAATCCTGGAAGAATACAATAGTTTTCCAAATTACTACGTAGAGTTTTTTATGGATATATCTGTGAAGTCACCAAGAGTTCAATTCGACTCAGAGGAGATTTTTACCTACTTTAATTAGGGGCATTAATAAGGCTGCCTTCTCACTTTCTCCGCTAACCTTCTTTTTCGGAATTTCTAGCATTTCCTCTGAGTGATAATCGCTTTCAAAAAATTAAACACCTCATTTACAAATGCAAAATAGTTGTTTGGGCAACTCGGATGGCACACATAGGAGATTGCAAGGCCCAAGACTCCCTGCATCTCTGCGAAAAGAACGGCTCCCTCCAAAATTCACTGCTGAATTCGAGCCATTTTGCACAGCATTAATGACAGCAAAATAATTGCTGTAAATTGCTGAGATAAGACATTGGAAATTGCTATCGAATGCATTAATAACTTAACGCTAATACCTCCCTTTGGGGACTATTAAAATATGAAACAAGTTCTTCTTCTCTAATGCTGTATTTTTCTATCCTTGTTGCCCCTGTTTGTGATGTGGTAAGTGGAAAGTACAGCTAATAAAGTTGATGGAAATATGGAGCATAGAATAATAAAGTTGGAAGGGACCTTGTAGGTCATCCAGTCCAACCCCTCACCCAAGCACGAGACCCTGTACCATTTCTGACAGATGGCAGTCCAGTCTCTTCTTGAAAGCCTCCATTGATGAAGCTCCCACAACTTCTGAAGGCAACTTCTGTTACATTGGTTGATTGTTCTCACTGTCAGAAAATTTATCCTTATTTCCAGGTTGAATCTCTCCTTGTTCAGTTTCCATCCATTATTCCTTGTCTGGCCTTCAGGTGCTTTGGGAAATAGCTTGACCCCCTCCTCTCTGTGACAGCCCCTCAAATATTAGAAGGCTGCTATCCTGTCTCCCCTGGTCCTTCTCTTCACTAGACTAGCCATGTCCAGTTCCTGCAACCATTCATTGTATATTTTTAGCCTCCAGTCCCCTAATCATCTTGGTTGCTCTTCTCTGCACTTTTTCTAGAGTCTCCACATATTTTTATAGTATGGTGACCAAAACTGGACGCAGTATTCTAGGTGTGGTCTTACTAAGGCTTTATAGAGTGGTGTTAGTACCTCCCTTGATCATGAGATGAGATGAGATGAGATGAGATGAGATGAGATGAGATGAGATGATAGTTCCATATGATCCATTCCATCCATATGATAGTCATTAGGCAATTTTGGACCACTTAATGTTAGTTTTGGAAACTGAATGTCAAGATGATCTGAACCTGATTTTGATCATCCATAAAATCTGATTTCTCTTCCCACCTCTTCAGACCCACTAGGGACCCACCATAGTGAGTAGCCCAATTTTTAACCTCCAAGAACTCAACTCAGTAGACTTGGAAGTAGAAAAAGCACATCTCTTGCTACCAAACCTCTAAAGCAGGGGTGAAATCTAGCAGGTTCTGACAGGTTCTGGAGAACCGGTAGTGGAAATTTTGAGTAGTTCAGAGAACCAGCAAATACCACCTCTGACTGGTCCCAGAGTGGGGTGGGAATGGAGATTTTGCAATATCCTTTCCCCAGGAGTGGGGAGGGAATGGAGATTTTGCAGTATCTTCCCCCTGCCACTCCCACCAAGCCATGCTCACCAAGCCACACCATGCCCACCAAGCCACACCCACAGAACCAATCGTAAAAAAAATTTGGATTTCACCACTGCTCCAAAGCAATTAGCAGCACTGATTATTTTCATGAAACACGCTCTGCTCTTGTCAAAATCTTTACCAGAACAACTTCCAAATTATAATACATCTGTAACTGCCTATAACCACAGTGTTCACTGGAGGGGGAAATGCAGAAGGAACATTTCAAAAAACTGAAATTAATTAAACGGAGTAATGTTTTCAAAGCTCTCTGAAGATGAAAAGCTTTTTCGGCAGTTTCAAATTATAAATAAATCACCAACATGTTATTTATGGGATTTTACTCCATAAACCTTACTACAGCTATGTCAGGCAAGTCAGCACCTGGCAGGAAAGACAGCTGGAGAGTTACAACCTAAGTAACCACTAGCTGGCAGAAAAGATGTACCCAAAATTATCCTAATTTGCTATCATCTCATAGTAATCTACCGTATATTTTAGCAATCCAGATTTCACCACCTTGCCTAGGATGTTCCAAAACATTGTTTCCAGATATGAGACCCTCAAATAGGATAGGATAGGATAGGATAGGATAGGATAGGATAGGATAGGATAGGATAGAATAGAATAGAATAGAATAGAATAGAATAGAATAGAATAGAATAGAATAGAATAGAATAGAATAGAATAGAATAGAATAGAATAGAATAGAATAGAATAGAATAGAATAGAATAGAATAGAATAGATTTTTTTATTGGCCAAGTGTGATTGGACACCCAAGGAATTTGTCTTTGGTGCATATGCTCTCAGTGTACATAAAAGAAAAGATACGTTCATCAAGAATCATAAGGTACAACACTTAATGATAGTCATAGGGTACAAATAAGCAATCAGGAAACAATATCAATATAAATCGTCAGGATACAAGCAACAAAATTCATACAAAACAGTCATACAGTCATAAGTGGAAGGAGATTGGCAGTAGGAACGATGCGAAGATTAATAGTAGTGCAGACTTTGTAAATCAATCAAGTGTTGAGGGAATTATTTGATTAGCAGAGTGATGGCATTTGGGAAAAAACTGTTCTTGTGTCTAGTTGTCTTGGTGTGCAGTGCTCTATAGCATCGTTTTGAGGGTAGGAGTTGAAAGAGTTTATGTCCAGGATTTGAGGGGTCTGTAGATATTTTCACATCCCTCTTTTTGACTCGTGCAGTATGCAGATCTTCAATGGAAGGCAGGTTGGTAGCCATTGTTTTTTCTACAGTTCTAATTATCCTCTGAAATCTGCGTCTGTCTTGTAGGGTTGCAGAAGCAAACCAGACAGTTATGGAGGTGCAGATGACAGACTCCATCATTCCTCTGTAGAACTGGATCAGCAGCTCCTTGGGCAGTTTGAGCTTTCTGAGTAGACGCAGAAAGAACATTCTTTGTTGTGCAATTTGGATCTAGAACAGGAGTGTCAAACTCAAGGCCTCGGGAGCTGGATCTGACCCACACGGTGCTTTGATCTGCCTTGGGGCTGCCCTGGAAACAGTGAAGGACCGGTCCGTAGTGCTTCTGCCAGCAAAAATGAAGCTTCCCAAGGTCCTATTTTGCTGGCAGAAGCTCCATTTTTGCTAGCAGAAGCACCACAGGCTGGTCCCTTGCTGTTTCCAGAGGGTTACAGGAGGCTGTCGCAGCTGAAAACGGAGCTCGGGAGTCTGTTTTTGCTGGCAGGGCACTCAAGCCAACACAGGCGCCCCCAACACGAGTGATGTTGAGCTGACCATGCCCCCCCCGGCACACACACACACACCGGCACCCCTGAAGTCAAACACAACCCTTCTCTGAAACTATAAAGATACTGTGGGTGATACTAAAATGGTCTATAACTGAAAGGGGTGGTTGGATTCTGGATAGTTGAAATGAGATACAGAGTTGGAAAGGACCTTGGAGGTCTTCTAGACCAACCCCCTGCTCTAGCAGGAAACCCTCTACCATTTCAGACAGAAGGCCGTCACACCAAACACTTCTTGATTCAAGTCTTATTCAAGTTATTAACCTCAGGAACCCTTGTTCTTAAGAAGAATGGATTCTGGAAAAGTTTTTATTGTTGTTCAGTCAGTAAGTCATGTCCAACTCATGCCATCTCGTGGACAATAGCACGCCAGCCCTCCCCCCCTCCTTCATTGTCTCCCTGAGTCTGGCCAAATTCACGGGGGAGGGTAAATTTCTTGCTATAATGGTAACACATCTCTCTCTCTCTCTCTCTTTCCTTCCTTCCTTCCTTTCTTCCTTCCTTCCTTCCTTCCTTCTTTCTTTCTTTCTTTCTGTCTGTCTGTCTTCCTTCCTTACTTCCATTCCCTTCCCTTCCTTCCTTCTTTCCTTTTTTCTTTCTTTCTTCCTTCCTTCCTTCCTCCCTTTCCCTTATTTATTTATTTATTTATTTATTTATTTATTTATGTCTTTCTTTCTTTCCTTCCTTCCTTTCTGACTTTCTTTCTTTCTTCCCTTCCTTCCTTTATTTATTCTTTCTTTCTTTCTTTCTGTCTTTCTTTCTTTCTTTTCTTCCTCCCTCCCTCCCTCTCTCCTTCCTTCCTTCCTTCCTTCCTTCCTTCCTTCCTTTCTTTCTCTTTCTTTCTTCCATCCATAGATTCGCCATTATCACAATATAACCCAGACATCAAACAGTGCACTACAGTAATCTGTCCAGTCTTTTTTGATAGCCTAGAAATCCCTCAAATCATCAGAGTTTCCTGAGGAAACTGAAGTGTTGCAAACAGGTGAGGATGTTAGCAGATAACAGGTAAGTGTGAGAAGAAAATACAACTACAAAATAAAGCATCCTTCAGTTTGCTTAGAGACCTATTGTCACAAGAAGAAACTGTGTTCAATGGAAATGTCTTTGCATGGGGGAAAAACAAAGCTGGTTTCACGTGGAGAAACCAAAATATTACAGCCCTTCAAGGCGTCCATTGGAATTCAAGTATAGTGTGATAATCCAAAGAGTAGAGAACGCTGAGGGTTAGGAAATGTGAAGCAATCCTGAGTGTTGGCTGCAGCCTTCAGACAGAAGTTTGTTCACCTGTTTGGGGCCATTAGAAGTTGTGTTTCAATTTGAAACTGCTGATGGAACATGTGAAGCAAATCACAGAAAGAAAATGGTGGAGGGCAATATTGAATGTCTAGATCATGATCTTCTTTCCCATATTAATTTGCAAACTTTACAAACAGTTGTCACCAAGGAGCATCATTTCTGCCTCTTTCATCAGAAGAATGAAACATTCAGGTTTACAGAATAGCAGAGTTGGAAGGGACTTTGGGAGTCTTCAACCCCCTACTCAAGCAGGAGACCCTATACCATTTCAGACAAATGGTTGTCCAATCTCCTCTTGAAAATCTCCAGTGTTGGAGCACCCACAACTTTCAGATATTCCACTGATTAATTGTTCTAACTGTCAAGAAATTTCTGTTTATTTCTAAATTGGATTATTCCTTGCTTAGTTTCCATCCGTCACTTCTTGTCCTGCCCTCAAATGCTTTGGAAAAATGTACTTGATTCCCTCTTCTTAATCCCCTTAGATAATGGAAGACTGCTATATCTAATTTTAATACACCAACTATCATTATTTCAGTTTGCATTCTGATACATTTGCGCTATGCATCTGCTTTTCTAAAAATTCCCCTCCAAGATTCGAATTTTGTCATTTCTTTTTCGTGCTATAATTTCTTCTAAAACTTGAGAGCATACTCAAAGTTCTTTCCGCCTCAGTCATTCTTTGTTTTTTTAAAAAAATATTTTTATTGATTAAAAAATACAAACAAACATGAATACATTAAAACAACATACAAAACAAACAGACATCGATTCAGTCTTACGACTGACTCTTAAAGCTATCACATCGGTGGTTATTTTTCTATTTTTCTTCTCTTTCTCTATGCGTATCTATATTTACATATTTACATATTTATATATAGAACATTATAACCCCCTCTTTGTTTAGTTCTTTACATTTCCTATTAGGTACTCAAAGTTATTTTTATGTTTCTATCTTTTCCTCCAGCCACCTATACCATTTTTGCCACACTAAATAGTAATCAGTATCATCTTTCTCTTGTAGTTCCTTTGTAAGCCTATCCATTTTTTTAACTTTTTTATTAGATGTTTTTTAACTGTCGTGAGCCGCCCTGAGTCCGGCTGGAGATAGGGCAGCATAATAATAATAATAATAATAATAATAATAATAATAATAATAATAATAATAATAATACAACAACTCAAGATCTTGTGGGATTTCAGGATTCAGACTGACAGGCACTTAGTCCACAACACACCTGACATAACAATAGTTGAAAAGAAAAAAAGTGTGGTTCATTGACATCGCAATACCTGGTGATGCACAGATTGAAGATAAGCAGCAAGAAAAAATCACAAAGTACCGGGACTTGCAAATTGAAGTTGAGCGACTGGGGAAAAAGAAATCGTGTGTTGTCCCGATTGTAATTGGAGCCCTTGGAGCAATACCCAAAGGGCTACCCTGCCATTTAGAAATTCTAAATTTACCGGACTTGAACATTTTGACTCTACAAAAAACCACCTTACTTTGAACAGCTTACATCCTCCGACGATACCTTAACAGTTCCTAGGTCCTTGGTTAGGACTCGAGCTGCTGAGCTATTAACCAGCCTCAAAGGCTGTGAATCTCACTAAAGATTAACCAATAATAATATTTCTGCGCATTCTGTAATTTTTGCGATTATTTTGTCGTCCTGCTGTTGTTGTTAGTTGTGAAGTCGTGTTCACCCATCGCGACCCCATGGACAACTTGCCACCCCGTATACTCCGTGATAACATGCACACTTCAATATTCTAATCTGTCGCAGATTTCTGGGAAAGTTTCGTTTTCCAAGAAAATAAAAGCTCAAGCGTGATGGGTTGGAAAACCAAGTGGAATATCTGACTCGTCTTTAGGAAAACCAGGGTGCATAGCAGGGGTGGGTTCTAAAAATTTTTACTACTGGTTCTGTGGGCGTGGTTTATTTTGTGGGTGTGGTTTGATGGTCGTGTGTCAATTCTTTAGGATTTAGCAGAGGTCCTGGTCTACCAAGCTTTTAACTGCTTGCTGAGCTGTACCGCTCTACCCATTTGTTCTTGGAGTGTTCTGGTCTACTCATTTGTTTTTGGAGGCAGCGGTCTACCCATTTGTTTTTTGAGCACACTGGTCTACCACCACACTGCCTTTTAACACCGATCAGCTTTGAAGCCCCGCGCCAAGAATTTAAACAGTTTTTTTCCTCCTAGCCAATCAGCTGGGACTCAGGAGGCAGCGAATAGATTGGGGGCAGGGCCAAATAAAAGGTAAGAACACCATGGAGGGGGGGATGGGAGGGCCGAACTCCCGAACAAAGAGAAACGGTTCGGTGACGTCATATCGTCACCACTACCAGCTCAGCTGAACTGGGCTGAACCAGGAGGAACCCACCACTGGTGCATAGCATTCTTTTTGGCTTTCAGAATTAATGCCCGTCAGATAACGTTTATTTTAGAAACCGAACATCTCCTTCCAGGAGCTTAGTTCATAAGAAAGACAATTATATGACAAGGTCTTGCCTGGTTGTCGGAGAATACAAGCATTTTTCAAGTTGGGGGCAAACCAGCTTACAGTTTGAAATGTCACACACCAGATCTTCCATTTCCACACTGCCCTTTCGCTCCGCTCAGAGAAGGCAATTAAGTTGTCAGGTATAAGGCAGATTATGGAAGGAGACCACACAACAGCAGCGGGGGGCGGGGGGAGAGTTAAGGGCTGATTAATTCAAGTGGGAGCAAGCCTGTTTCCACCCAGGCAGCACAATTACACAAAAGAGGGCAGCCCAGAGCATTGTGAGGGGAAAGGAGTGAACCACGGTCAGATTCTGGAGAAATAAGAATGACCTTCATTAATTTTACTTTTATTTAAAGAGGACAAAGTCCAGCGGATTCTATAACACTAACTATTGCTACGGTGGCTACTACTGGCGTGTTCAGCAGAGTTTGTTTGGTTTTTTTTTAAAACAAACCTTGGTGGCACAGCAGACTAAGTGGTGTTAAGTAACACCAGCTGCCTGCAATTACTGCAAGTTCGGATCTCACCAGGCTCAAGGTTGACTCAGCCTTCCATCCTTTTGAGGTAGGGGAAATGAGGACCCGGATTGTGGGGGGCAATAAGCTGACTTTGTATAAAAAAGAACACCGCTGGGGGGGGTTGTGTGAAAGCCCTACTAAGTAGGTATATACAAAAGTATGAAGGCTATTGCTTAACACATTGTAAGCCGCCCTGAGTCTCCGGAGAAGGGCGGCATATAAATCGAACCAATAAAAAAATA
Organism: Ptyas mucosa; assembly: GCA_012654045.1. Classification (NCBI taxonomy): domain Eukaryota; kingdom Metazoa; phylum Chordata; class Lepidosauria; order Squamata; family Colubridae; genus Ptyas; species Ptyas mucosa. The sequence goes on from WNWU01013721.1 coordinate 2,241,897, forward strand.
AAAACTTATTGAGAGATTTATGGCTGTAGCGTAAAATAACCAGATAATTTGTGAGAGTTCTTTTTTTTTCCCCCTACCGCTTTCAAAAGATTCCAATGTCACAGAATAAATTAATTATGTATCAATTAGCTTAAGCAACTTCCTGATGGCAAGATCTGTACAACGGTGGAACAGTTCACCTAAGGAAGTTGTTGCTTCTTCATCTCTGGAGATTTTTAAGAAGACGTGGCTGTGTACGGATGGTTTAATTGGTTCTTCTACTCATCCCAAAGGGCTCAACTACATGAGCCCTATGATCCCCATTAACCTCAGAATTATTGCCTGTCCTACAGTACAATTTCTTGAAAACTTCAATTTCTTCTATTAATCTGTTCTGGTGCTGTGTCCTGATATTTATAAAGTGGTCCATTGAAGTATCTTAGGTGTGGTAGACTTTTGTTCATATATTTTGTCCTTGTGTTTTGTTCAGACTTTAACCAAAAACTAACTAACTAACTAACTAACTAACTAACTAACTTACTTACTTACTTACTTATTTCCTGCCTTCCTTCCTGCCTGCCTGCCTTCCTTTCTCCCCTTCCTTTCTCTTCCCTTCCCTTCCTGTCCTCTTTCCTTTCCTTTCCTTTCCTTCCCTTCCCTTCCCTTCCCTTCCCTTCTTCCTTCCTTCCTTCCTTCCTTCCTTCCTTCCTTCTTTCTTTCTTTCTTTCTTTCTTCCCTTCCCTTCCCTTCCCTTCCTATCCTCTTTCTTTTTCTTCCTTTCCTTTCCTTCCCTTTCTTTCCTTCTTTCTTTCCATTTGGTATTGCCAGGAATAAATGGCCTTGAGTGACACCGTGTGTTAATTTTCTTGTTGACTGATGGATGGATGCATGCCTGATTTTCTTGAGCAACAAGAACATTTTACATTCCGATTCTAATTATGAATCACAGTGTCTCCAGTGTTTCAATGGTCCATTAGAGGAGGAGGAGGAGGAGGAGGAGGAGGAGGAGGAGGAGGAGGAGGAGGAGGAGGAGGAGGAGGAGGAGAAGGAGAAGGAGAAGGAGAAGAAGAAGAAGAAGAAGAAGAAGAAGAAGAAGAAGAAGAAGAAGAAGAAGAAGAAGAAGAAGAAGAAGAAGAAGAAGAAACTAGATCAGTACCCATCTAGCAGATACAACAGGTTGTAGTAGCATCCCTCAAAGGTATTTGTAAATTAAAAAGTAATTGAAAAGAAAGTAAAAATCGGGATTGCTCGAATGCCACCTTGGAAAATACTAAATTGAAAATGAATACAACAATAGAGAGAGAATGGAGAGGGATAGAGGAGAGGAGAGAGGAAGGAGAGAGAGGGAAAGAAGAAAGGGAAAAGGAGAGGAAGAAAGAGAGGGGAAACAAGAGTAGGAGAGAATGTTAGAAGGGGAAGGAAGGGGAAGTAGAGAAGGAAAAGGGAAGGAGGAAAGAAGAAAGTAGAAGAGTAGATGGAAGAAGGGAAGGAAAGAGAGGAGAGGGAGAAGAAGGATTGTTGTAAAACAAGGGAGATGAAATGGTAGAAGAGCAACCCCAAATATATAATTAAATTGTTTAGGATGAAGACTGCATTAGTATGAAAGTTAAAAGAAAATATGTATGTTAAATAAGAAATTGTACATTTAAGATATGTTTATGAAAAAAAAACATTTTAAAAAAAGTATTTGTAACCAAACTTGGTCTTTTAGCAGATCATCTTTACTTCAACCAACCCAATAATTCTGAGCTTGTTTTCACTACCCAGGATATCCCTGTTGATTTTACCTTGACCTGCGGTGAATATGAGTCAGAATTACCAAATCCTTTGAAGCTTCTATATATATAAAATAATAACTGTCCATTTCTCCGGGCACTTGTCTTCTCTCCATTTCAGCTTCTTTTCTACTTACTCTTTGCACTTACATTCTTTTCCCCCTAGAGACTAGTCTCTTCGCTTTTTATTCATACCTTGTTACTCATTTGTCATAAAGCTCCATGTTTGAGCCCAGATAAACCCATCATTTCCCTGCGGGCTGCCCTATTTTGCTTTGATCCCGACCATAAAAAGATTTTTATAAAGTGGTCCATTGAAGTATCTCAGATGTTGCCGGTCCTTTGTTGCTTTGTGTTTTGTTGCTTTGTGTTTTGCTTAAACTTTAACCAAAAACTTTACAATGCAAAAAAAAAACCAGGGGGCCCTATCTCTCACAACTTTCTTTTCCACTCGATTTCAAAAGAAACCCTCCTTCCTTACATATTACAAGGGCCCTGAAGACATCTTGAAAGTAGCGTCACCAAATAATATGTGTGTTGGGGATAGGAGGAAAAAAAATCTGCAGTTATGGAGCTTCATTTACGGTATGTCCTCATTGGGAAAGCATACTTGTCTCTTTGGGTGCTGAAGATAATCCTCTTTTTCCAGACATTTTAATAGTTTTTTAAGTGAATTCCTTCCTTCTTTCCTTCCTTCCTTCCTTCCTTCCTTCCTTCCTTCCTTCCTTTTCTTTCTTTCCTTCCTTCCTTCCTTCCTTCCTTCTTTATCCAACTTCCTTCCTTCTTTCCTTCCTTCCTTCCCTCTTTCCTTCCTTCCTTCCTTCTTTCTATCAAACTTTCATCTTTCTTCCGTTCTTTTTTCCTCTCTCCCTTCTCTTCTTCCTTCCTTCCTTTCCTCCCTCCTTCCCTTCTTTCCTTCCTTCTTTCTTTCTTTCCTTCTTTCCTTCTTTTTTCCTCTCTTTCTTCCTTTCTTCCTTCTCTATCCAACTTCCTTCCTTCTTTCTTTTCTCTCTCCTTTCTTCCTTCTTTCCTTCCTTCCTTCCTTTCCTCCCTCCCTTCTTTCTTTTTCTTTCCTTCCTTCCTTCTTTCTTTTTCTTTCTTTCCTTCCTTCTTTCCTTCTTTCCTTCCTTCTATCAAACTTCCATCTTTCTTTCTTTCCTTCCTTCTTTCTCCCTCTCTTCCTTCTCTCCTTCCTTCCTTCCTTTCCTCCCTCCCTCCCTCCCTCCCTCCCTTCCTTCCTTCCTCCTGGGCTGCCCTGTTTTGCTTTAACCCCAAACAAAAAGATTTGTTCGATAAACTGGATTGCCAATTACCCCCCCCCCCCCCATCCCATCCTTTCCATGCCTACAATCTCTTTGTCTCATTTTGAGACTCAGATTTGATCAAGTGCCATTATTCTTGGACAACTGAACAGAATACCGATCCAATTTGGCACGTTCTCAGGCTTATGAGCCAGATACAAATGATGGCAGTCGAGAGTGGTCTTCAAACTGCTTCGGGGAATACAAATGGTGTTGCTATCAAGTGGTCTCAGAATGATACTAATATGCAGTGTGGTTTCATATGTCATTCTTTAAGCTCATATTTGGGTTAAGGGTGGATATATTTGGAGGTTCCTCGGTGATGAAAGAATTTTCTGAAGGTTGAAACTTTGTTCCTCAAAGTTGGTGGGGAGTTTGTTGACCATAGAGCAGAGGTAGGCATTTAATTTTCACAAGGGTCACATGAGAAACTGAGACTGTTGTAGAAAGTTGAACTTGTTGAGACTGTTGAACCAATAAAGCTATCAAGGGGAATAGCCATGCACACATACACAAAGGTAAATTAATTAATCAATCAAAATAAAACTGGAAGGGACCTTGGAGGTCTTCTAGTCCAACCCTCTACTCAAGTAGGAGATCCTAGACCATTTCAGACAAATGTTGTCCAATCTCTTCTTTAAAACCTCCAGTGATGGTCTGGAGCACCCACAACTTCTGGTGGCAAGCTGTTTCACTGGTTAATTGTCCTCACTGTTAGGAGGTTTCTCTTTAATTCCAGGTTGCTTCTCTCCTTGGTTAGTTTCCATCCATTGTTTCATATCCTGCCTACAGGTGCTTTAGTAAATAAGTTGACCCCCTCCTCTTTGTGGCAACTCTCAAACACTGGAATACTGCCCCTAGTCCTTCTTTTCTCTAGATTAGCCAAACCCAAATCCTGCAACCGTTCTTCATATGTTTTAGTCTCCAGGCTGTTGATCATCTTAGTTGCTCTTCTTTGTACTTTTTCCAAAGACTCAACATCTTTTTTTGTAATGGGGTGACCAAAACTGGATGCAAGTATTCCAGATGTGGCCTGACTAAGGCTTTATAAAGCGGTACTAATACTTCATGTGAATTTGATTCTATGCCTCTGTTTGTACAATCAAGGATTGTATTTTGGCTGCCGTCGCACACTGCTGGCTCATATTGAAATGATCGTCCACTGCAGTGGTGGGTTGCTCCTGGTTCGCATCGGTTCGCAAGAACCGGTAGTAAAAAAAATTAGTAGTTCGGAGAACCGGTAATAATATTGGATGGCCATGCCCCCAAACTGGTCCCCGGCCCGGTCGCCGCTCGCTTACCCCACCCACCTCATCAGAGCCTTTTTTTTTTAACTTTTAAAAGCATTTTTTTTACAACCTCTTCGGCTGAAAAAATGCTTTTAAAAGTTTTTTAAAAATCCTCTGATGATCGTGCAGCTCAGCTGGGATCATCAGAGGCTTTTAAAAGCATGTTGTAGGGGGGGGAAATCCCTTTAAAAGCTTCTGGCGATCCCAGTAGATTTGCCTGATCGTCAGAAGCTTCTAAAAGCATGTTTTCCTGCAACCTCTTAAGGTTGTAGAAATAATGCTTTTAAAAGTAAAAAAAAAAAAGTTGGCCACGCCCACCCAGTCACATGATCCCCCAAGCCATGCCCACAAAACAAACCACGCCCATAAAACAAACCACGCCCACAGAACCGGTAGTAAAATAATTTAGAACCCATCCCTGTTCCACTAGAAATCCAAGGTCCCTCTCATAGTTACTGCTTTAAAACATATTTAAAAACATCGCAGTTGCCTTCAAACTAAAAGCAATGCAGTTGTATTGCATCCATGGTATACACTTATTTACATTTCTAATTTCCAATTGACCTCGCATTGGCTGGACAGGGAGAGCCAAAGGCCAGATGTGACCTGGGCAGTGGTGAAATCCAAATTTTTTTACTACTGGTTCTGTGGACGTGGCTTGGGAGTGGTGTGGCTTGGTGGGCGTGGCTAGGTGGACATGGCAGGGGAAGCATACTGCAAAATCTCCATTCCCACCAGTGGTGGGTTGCCCCCGTTTCTGACAGGTTCTATAGAACTGGTAGTAAAACCAGAGGGAGGCTCCGCCCACCCCACCCCACCCAACGTCATCAAAACACTTCTGCGCATGTGTGCGGCCCTGTTGCGAACCGGTAGTAAAGGTAAGTAGAACCCATCCCTTATTCCCACCCCACTCCAGGGGAAGGATATGCAAAATCCCCATTCCCTCCACACTCCTGGGGGAAGGATATTGCAGAATCTCCATTCCCACCCCACTCTGGACCCAGCCAGAGGTGGTATTTGCCAGTTCTCCGAACTACTCAAAATTTCTGCTACCGGTTCTCCAGAACCTGTCAGAACCTGATGGATTTCACCCTAGACCTGGGGGCTCTAAAATGCCCAGTGTTCTGTCCCTGTCCCACACACGCACACCAACAGATGTCCAAGAGTTAAAAACCAAACCAGCGACAAGAAACTCCCTTTTGATAATGGAAATTGGCAGCAACCTAGTGGCTGCCTGCCAAGAGTCTTTTACTCACGAAGGGAGGTTCTTTCCTCCTTCGTACATCAAAGTAAACTTTCAACAGTTACAGGGTAATCAAGTCCAGTTCACAAAGTAATTCCAGCAAAGCATATAGCAAAAGTCCGGCAATGCAGAATGGCGTGGAAGCTTTTAGCTTTGTTCGTCACAAGACTTGACTGGACACCACACTTCCTTTTATACCCTGTGGGGTGTGGTCCAGTGACTCAGCCTAATCTCTGGCACGCCTCCTTTTCTGTTGCATGCGCTGTCTCTCCGACGCTGGTGTGGATCCAGCCAAGACTTATCTCTGTCACTGTCCGACTGTGACTGCTCGGGGATACCTGGCTCCTGGCCAATCTCTTCTCCTTCGGGAGACACCTGAGGCATTGCCAGAGAGGAGGGTCCTGGAGAGGGAGGCCTGGCCAACTCCTCTCCTTCACTTTTGGAGCCTTCTTCCTCTGATAAGATGGGCTCTGGGGTCGGAGCCACAACACCCAGGTCTGCCATAGAGGAACTGCAGTTATGGTAGCTGAGGATAAGAAGCTGTGATTGACAGCTCGCGATTATTTACTTAAGTTTCCCAGGCTGAAATTAAACACTGACTTACTTATTGGCATGGCTTGGGAGAGTAATTAGAGCTGACAACTTCTATAGCAGTCATGGTGTTACCTTGTAGTTGCTTTGGAAGCAAAACAAACCCCTGTTAGAAAGTGGCAGAAGGCTGGTAGTTCCAGGCAAAATGTCACCAAACAGCCTCCTAGGGAATTTCAGGACCTTCAATTACATTTTCCTCCGGTATCTTCGCACGTATCATGCTCCCAACAGCCCTTCAGTTCTGTTTGGATTTCTTGCACTTTTCAAAGATAATTTACGACAGCATCTATTGCTTTTAACTATTTACAACAGTATTAGAGCTACAAAATAAAATAACAAAATAACAAAAGTAACTATTTACAATAGTATTTTTCTCATCCTTCCTATTACTTATCTCCTCCTACTTATGACTATGGGGATGCGGTGGCTCAGTGGCTACGACACCGACCTTGTCAATTGAAAGGTCGGCAGTTCAGCGGTTCGAATCCCTAGTGCCGCGTAACGGGGTGAGCTCTGGTTACTTGTCCCAGCTTCTGCCAACCTAGCAGTTCGAAAGCATGCAAAAAATTCAAGTAGAAAAATAGGGACCACCTTTGGTGGGAAGGTAACAGTGTTCTGTGAGCCTTTGGCATTGAGTCATGCCGGCCACAGGACCACAGAGACATCTTTGGACAGCACTGGGTCTTCGGCTTTGAAACAGAGATGAGCACTGCCCCCTAGAGTCGGGAACGAATAGCACATATGTGCGAGGCGAATCTTTACCTTTACTTACTTATGACTATAACCTTGTGGCTTGTATCTTTACGATTTGCATTGTTTTATTTAGTATCCTATGATTACTAAGTGTTGTATCTTATGATTCTTGATTAATGATATTTTTATGTACACTGACAGCATATGCACCAAAGACAAATTCCTTGTGTATCCAGTTACACTTGGCCAATAAAGAATTCTGTTCTGTTCTGTTCTATTCATCTGTTCTATTATCGATTATTGATTATCATCTATTATCTATTGTATCTTTGCGGAAACACTCCTGGCTCTATGCATAATGGAAGGGTAGATTCTCTTGTTTTCAGAGAAGGAGGAAAAGGTTGGGGCACAACTTCATTGACTCCTGTCCTAAAATAATTGCAGAGAGAACACCTGGCTATCACTTGCCCAGTGACTAAACCAACTCTCCTTTAGAAGTCAGGTTTCTTTCAATACTGATAAGTTTGGCTACCATACCAGCTTCTTCTTCTTCTTTTTCACAGGCACTTTTATCTCTTTGGGGTTTTTTTTTTCCCTTACAAAGGCAGTGTTAAATTGTGCGGGGTCAGTCTCTTTTTCACAGCAGTGGAGAGCACGTAAAAGCAGCGAAGGTCAGAGATGCCAAAGCCAAACAAAGGAATGAAATATGAAGACCGTGAAGGAGGACATTTCAAACCAAGGAAAATAGGAAGGAAATATGAAGAGGAAAGACAAAAGCTCTTTAATCCAGAAGATGCTTCATTTTTATTTTTAAAGTAAAAGTAGGTGGAAGTAGAGATATCGCCTTGCTCAGCATGACCGATGAGTCTATTTGTTGTAGCCGTGCTGTATCAGAGGGCGGGGAGGGGGGGAGACATAGAAAGAAAGACAATGAGGTACAGTTCAGCTTTGTTGTGACTTTTCTGTCTGCCTCTACAGTCAGGAACAACAAAACCAGTAGATTTAAGAGATACTTATGTTCAAATTGCAAATGAGAGATAGTAAAGTTGAAGATAATAGTAGCAATTCAAAACCAATATATCAAATCAATGGGGACAGCAAATAGACAGAGAAAGAGAGAGAGATAAAGAGAGAGCAAGAGAGTTAAGGAGATAGATAGATAAATAGATAGATGATAGATAGATGGATGGATGGATGGATAGATAGATAGATAGATAGATAGATAGATAGATAGATAGATAGATATAAATATAGCCAGAGGGAGAGAGAGAGATGATAGATAAAAAGAGAGAGAGAGACAGAGAATGATCTAGGGAGCTAGACAGATAGCTAAAAAGATAGAGTGAGTGAGAGCTAGGGAGAGAGAGAGAGAGAGAGAGAGAGATAAAGACACAGAGAGAGTTAAGGAGAGGAGAGAGAGAGAGAGATGACAGATAAAAGAGAGAGAGAGAGAGAGTAAGAAAGAGTGAGATCTAGGGAGCTAGACAGATAGCTAAAAAGATAGAGAAACAGTGAGAGAGAGCTAGGGAGAGAGAGAGAGAGAGATGAGAGAGAGAGAGGTGAAAGAGAGAGAAAGAGATACATACTGTACATACACATTTACATATATACCCACACATACAGTACATAAAAGTTAGAGGCTATCATACTATTAGGATGTTACTCTCTTCTTCCTGTTTTGTGTGTGTGTGTGTGTGTGAGGGGTGGGTTCTAAATTTTTTTACTACCGGTTCTGTGGGTGTGGCTTGATGGTCATGTGACAATTATTTAGGATTTAGCAGAGGTACTGGTCTACCAGGCTTTTAACTGCTTGGAGTGCTGTACCAGTCTACCCATTTGTTTTTGGAGGCACCAGTCTACCACTAAACTGCCTTTTACCACTGATCAGCTGTAGGGCGGCCCTTTGAAGCCCCGCGGCAAGAGTTTAAACAGTTTTTTTCCTTATAGCCCATCAGCTGGGACTCAGGAAGCAGCGATAGATTGGGGGTGGGGCCAAATAAAAGGTAAGAATAACGCGGGGTGGGGGTTGGGGGGGCAGAACCAGTTTGGTGACATCATATCATCGCCGCTACCAGCTCGGCAAAACCAGCCTGAACCGGGAGGAACGCACCACTGGTGTGCGTGTGTAGGAATGTTGATTATAGCAGTAACCTGTAGTGGAAACTAAATTTAGAGAATGAATGGAGAACAGAGATAAGAACTAAAATGTGCCACGGAGAAAAAGGGAAATAAAACGATGAAAGAAAGGAGAAGGCTCTGTCATAACTAAGTCATTCTTCCTTCAGTTACTATTTTTATCCATTTTTTAAAAAAACAAAACATCAAAACCCCTTAATTCTTTGTTTGCCGTGTTGCCTTTTTATTTTGTTTTGGATTGGGGTTTTTTTTTTTTTTTGGAAGGACAAAAAAACTTGAACGGAACGCTTGCTGAGCATTTATCTGTCTAACTGCTTAATGGGGGAATTAATTAACGTTCATGAAGAGCTCCGGAGTAAAGCACTGTAGGACACTATGGTTTATTAATTTATTATCTCTTCATTATTAAATGTCAACTCCGCTCTGATCATTCTTGGAGGACGCTTAGCAGAAAAGCAAGTTTACGGTCCCCACCAACGTGGTGTGATGATTGCATTAGTCATTTTCATCTATCAATTTACTCCTTGTAATCACATTTTCATGGTTCGCGGCATCAATACCTGTGGTTCCTTTCTTATTCTTTTGTTGGTATGCAGCACCAAATAGCTAATCTCCAATCAACCTTCCCAGGTAACGGGTTGCTCAAATTAAATTGTCTTGCAAGGAAAGTTGTCATTCAGGAAACCTTTATGGAGTGGAAACGAATCCATATTTTCCTAGGCGGTTACTTGAAAACACCGAGTCTAAAATTAGGCTTCCGTAGAGTGTAAGTGGAAACCCCATTATCTGAGGGATTGGGCGTGTTGATTTTTTTCCCCCCTTCTTTCTTCCTTTAAAAAAAAAAACCACACAGAGCCGGAAATCTTTTTACTAGGAATAATTACAGGCCATTACGAAAAAGAAAAAAAATATCTAATTATCCACATACTAACGGCAGCACGGATACTCTTTGATCAAAATTGGAAACATGAAGACATACCAACGGAAAACAAAATAATCACCAAAATTATGGAATGTGCAGAAATGGATAGACTCACAAAAGAAGTACAAGAAAAAGATGAAACAGACTATTATATAGTATGGCAGAGATGGCATAACCGGTTGGAGAAAAAGAAAGGAATATAAAAATAGGGACATAAAAGAGAGGTTGTAATTTATAGACAAAAATTGGGTACCAATTAAGGAACATAATTAATTAAATATGGAGTTTATCATATTGCATTATATGTAAATCTATAGATAAGAAATATAAATACAGTCTACCGATGTGACAATTTTGAAAAAGGAGTCGTAAGACTTGATTCATGTTTATTTGTTTTGTATGTTGTATTGTCGTATTTATGTTTGTTTGTCATTTTTAACCAATAAAAAAGAATTTAAAAAAACAGAACAAATTAGATTTTAACAATTGCAAGAATTGGATATGTCTAATCAAGTGAAAACAAGGACTAAGGGAGACATGATATATACAAAAGTATGAAGGCTATTGCTTAATGCATTGTAAGCCACCCTGAGTCTCCGGAGAAGGGCAGCATATAAATCGAACCAATAAATAAATAAATATATAAATAAATAAATAAATGATAGCAGTCTTCCAAGATTTGAGGGGCTGCCACAAATAAGAGAGGGACAACCTGTTTTCCAAAGCACCTGAAGGCAGGACAAGAAACAATAGATGGAACCTAATCAAGGAGATACTAATCAAGCATACTAAAAAGCAGAGACATCACCCTGCCAACAAAAGAGCGTATAGTCAAGGCTATGGTTTTCCCAGATGCAATGTCTGGCTGTGAAAGTTGGACCATAAGGAAGGTTGAGAGCCAAAGAATGGAGGCCTTTGAATTCTGGTGCTGGAGAAGACTCTTGAGAGTCCCTTGGACTGCAAGGCGATCCAACCGGTCAGTCCTAGAGGAGATCAACCCTGACTGCTCTTTAGAAGGCCAGATCCTGAAGACGAAACTCAAATACTTTGGCCACCTAATGAGAAGGAAGGACTCCCTGGAGAAGAGCCTCATGCTGGCAACGATGGAGGGTGAAAGAAGAAGGGGACGGCAGAGAATGAGATGACTTGATGAAGCAGTTGGTGTGAGCTTAAATGGTTTCCGGGGGATGGTAGAGGACAGGAAGGCCTGGAGGAATATTGTCCATGGGGTCACGATGGGTCAGACATTACTTTGCGACTAACAACACTTCATTTTTTAATCATTTATTCATTTCTCCACATTCTAATATTTTCCTGATCACATTCTCATCTGTGGGGAGCTTTTCAGTTTTCCAATTTTGTGCAAATACAGAGTATTTTTGAACACAAGACTTGTTTTATAAATGGTTGGATACAGCGGTGGGTTCCACATTTTCTTACTATCGTTTTCCCCCATGTGCCCATACTCACTTCATACGTGTACACCTTTCGCACATGCCTCTGGCCTTCCACGCATGCACCTTGAAAACATGGCTAAATAGGACGGTATTACATCCGGACAGGTGGGCGTAATCAGTGGTGGTTTGCCTCCAGTTCGTACTGGTTCTATAGAACCGGTAGTAAAACTAGCGGAAGGCTCTGCCCGCTGACCCTGATGTCATTAAAATGCTTCTGTGCATGCGCAGAAACTTCTGCGCTTGCACAGAAGAGCGTGCTGCCCCGTTGCGAACTGGTAGTAAAGGTAAGTAGAACCCACCCCTGGGCATAATGCCATAATGTCATTGGCAGGTTGGCAGTCGCCTCTACCAGTTCGCACAAACTGGTACGAACCAGCTGAATACCATCTCTGGTTGGACAGTAGATGTAGAAACTAGGAATGGGAAGAGTATTACTGTATTAAAAAAAAAAGTGACAATATGCTGTTCACTAAGCACTTTTGTATGTAATGTGAAAATCTATAAATAATCTGTTTAAAAAAAATTGTGGGTGCCCCATTGCTGAAAGCTTTTAGGAAGAGACTGGACAGTCACCTGTTTGGAATGGTCTAGGGTCTCTTGCTCGAGCAGGGGGTTGGGCTAGGAGACCTCCAAGGTCCCTTCCAATTCTATTATTCTATTTCTAGGTTCTGCATGCAAAGATATATCCATTTTATATTTTGCAATCACATATTAAGGAAGTGGGAGGAAGTACTGGGGATACCTTTTAGTGCAAGCAGCAAAATCCAAATTATTATTTTTTTCCCAACGTAATTATAGGCACACCTACCGCAACCTACAACTTGCATTTGTCATGTGATTAAAGGCAGGAGAATGAGTTAAAAAGCAGAGAGTTTAAAAGGTCATGTGCTTTTTTTCATTTGTGTTTCAATTTAGGAGCCGTAACGCAGGTTTAATGCTCAAGTCGCAACAGAAGTGGACACCTGCAGGCTGACCTTTCCTGCTCTTCCTTTCAGGAAGCATAGTAAATGCATGCACATCTGCACCGCTGGGAAGGGATGCAAATTTCAAAATGAAAATGCCGCACTATTACTCCTGTCCGGCAGTCTCTTGCATAGAAAAATGTTTTTTTAAAAAAAAAAGTCTGGCTGACCAGCCAACCCTGTGATGAATTGCCCGAGTCCTCCTTTCTACTGGAAAAATAGAAAACAAATATTACAAATCTGGTTTTACGCTTTGAAAAAAGGAAATCCTTCTAGTACGGTGTGTCAGGGTTCCAAGTAATAGACCCATAGCAAGCCAGGTAGATTCCTCAAAGAATAGCTTTATTGGATACTAATTGGATGCCTGTGCTTTGCTACGAAACTATGTGATCAGGCTTGATAAATTGACACTTAAAGCCTAAAACGTAATGTAGAATCTGTAACCATAGTATGTTAATATAAGGCAACTGGCAGTTGGGACAGAGTTCCTTTCAGGTGGGGAGGGGGAGTAGAACGTCTAACTCCTTAGCATCAGAGTGTGTGAATATAATACTGTATATGAAATACTAATGATCTGCTGGTCATTTTGAAAAATCCTTTCTTAGCGAGCACCTAGAAACCAAGAGGAACATAAGTGTCAAATTTCAAGTTTGTAGGCTTTACCGTTCTGGAGATTTCATGATGAGTGAGTGGTATATGGCTTTTATATATAGAGATATCATATTGGCAGGGATCTAGTGAAAACCGACTCCGGAGGTTTCTGCGGTTTTTGCTTAATTAAAAGTAAAGAAAGTTTGTCACTTTCTCAAAGTAATCAGCCACGTGGTCCAATCACAGCACTATCTGGATGCCTGGTGACATCACTCCGCCTTCCTCTGACCAGGTGTGAGAATGTCCTTGGTTCCCAAGAGAAATTATTTTGTTTTGTCTACAAAATCTGAGCTATCTCAAATCCCCTATCCCTCACCTCCAGTGTGGCAATACTGAAGCTTTCAAGATGGCTTTGGTCAGGTCAGCTTCAGGGTTGACACAGTGATTTCTCTCCCTCAAAACTACAATTTGCTCTTTTGTAATGACAACATATTGGAAAGTGTCTGTGGAGATTCTCAGTCCTCCAGGCAATGGTTGTCCCAAAGGTGCTTTTTCAAGAGGCAACTGGACTTTTTATGTTTTTCCTTGAAGACGTTCAGATATGTGAGGATCTACACATTGGAAAAACAAAACAACCACTTCACAGACGCATGCCACAACATAGGAGAACAAACCCATCAGGGCAAAGATTCATCATCTGCATTTGAAAGACAAAGATCACTCTTTTGAAGACAGCAAAGTCCAAATTCTGGACAGAGTGGACCAGTGGTTTGGAAGAGGAATCAAAGATGCCATCTATGTCAAAACTGAACAGCCTTCTCTCAACAGAGGAGGAGGGATGTGACATCATCTATCTCCAGTCTACAACACAGCTTTGTTCAGCAGTTCCAAGAAGTCTCCACACACATTTGTACTATTCAGTTGGCCCTGAGGGCACAGATGAACCTCCAAGTGGTCTCAATGACTCTCGGAGAGAGTACTAATGACTAGATGACTGCAAGGAATAGAAATCCTTCCATTCTCCACCATTCAGTCACAACTGAAGAAGCTTCTTCGATGAGAAGTGAAAGTCTTCAAGAAAACACAAAGAAAGTCGAGTGGCCTCTTGAGAAAGCACCTTTGGGACAACATATCAGAAAGCATAATTCTTTGCATCAGAAGTTGTCCATTCTTGTAAACCAAGGCCAACCCTCAAGCCCTGTCCTTGGGAAATTGCATTGTTTCCATTTGTTGAAATATTTTATTTATGTGAAGCAAATGTTGATGTGTCTGTCCTCGGCATTGAGTGGGGGGAAGATGAATAGGCAAAGGATGAGGATGTTTTTGCAAAGACACCGCTGCTGCAATGTATTTGTCAGATGTGATAAGAAGGGGCTAAACAAAAGAGAAGTTAGACACGTATTTTATATCAGCTTCAGAAGCTGTGAACTGGTTATTTCTCCATTAAACCCCATCGCTGAGTAAAGACACATAGCTCAAAGATGGCATCTTTGAAAATCCTTTTACAAACACGAGTTATGAAGTTCCTTCCTGAAATAAGCTTTGCTGCAGCTTGTCAAACTCAGAAACTGTGTGTGTCTGTGGGTTGCTGCTTATAGAATTTCCTGATGCCCCTCCATCGCTTGTTCCTCTACATTTTCTCTACAATAGTACATTCTCTGCTATTGCGATTTGATCTCTTTTCCTTCTGCACTTTCTTTCACATATCACCCACCTAGAGATGGTACCTACTCTCACTTCTGCTTGCCCCATCACAGACTGGGTCCATTTTAACAGAATAACAGAGTTGGAAGAAACCTTAGAGGTCTTCTAGTCCAACCCCCTGCTCAAGCAGGAAACCCTATACCATTTCTGACAAATGGTTGTCCAATCTCTTCTTAAAAACCTCCAGTGTTGGAGCACCCAAAACTTCTGGAGGCAAGTTGTTCCACTGATTAATTGTTCTAACTGTCAGGAAACTTCTCCTTAGTTCTAGGTTGCTTCTCTCCTTGATTAGTTTCCACTCATTGCTTCTTCTCCTGCCCTCAGGTGCTTTGGAAAATAGGTTGTCCCCGTCTTCTCTGTGACAGCTCCTCAAATACTGGAATACTGCTATCATATCACCCCTAGTCCTTCTTTTCTCTAGATTAGCCATATCCAATTCCTGCAATTTTTCTTTGTATGCTTTTATCTCCAAGCCTTTGATCATCTTAGTTGCTCTTCTTTAAACTTTTTCCAGACTCAACAACTTTTTTGTAATGTGGTGACCAAAATTGGTTGCAATATTCCAGGTGTCGTCTTACTAAGATATTATAAAGTCCTACTAATACTTCGCGTGATTTTGATTCTATGCCTCTGTTTATACATATGAATATACGTATGATGAACGGTTGCAGGAACTGGATATGTCTAGTTTGATGAAAAGAAGGACCGGGGGAGACATGATAGCAGTCTTCCAATATCTCAGGGGCTGCCCCAAAGAAGAGGGAGTCAAGCTATTCTCCAAAGCACCTGAAAGGCAGGACAAGAAGCAATGTGTGGAAACTGATCAAGGAGAGAAGCGACTTAGAACTAAGGAGAAATTTCCTGACAGTGAGAACAATTAATCGGTGGAACAACTTGTCTCCAGAAGTTGTGAATGCTCCAACACCGGAAGTTTTTAAGAAGATGTTGGATAACCATTTGTCTGAAGTGGTGTAGGGTTTCCTTTCTCTGAGAGTCAAGAACGTCTTGCCCTGTACCTGGAGGGGTGTAACTGGGAGGCATCTCCAGTTGGGACGATGCTTTGATTGGACCATGTGATGGACATGTGGGTGTTGGGCAGGGACTTGGACTTTCCTTTGGGTGGGGAAAACCGGGGAGCTTTCAGATTTGGGTTTTCCCAGATGTGCCAATATGACATCTCTAATAAAATGGAACTTTGAGGAACTTCAAGCCTCGGAGTTTTCTTTCATTGGGGGTGTTGGAACCCTGACAAAGCTCTTCCAAGTATTCTGAAGTAGCCTTCTCAGGATTGTCAAAGGAAGATGTTTTCTTTGCTAAATAAGCTGGAACAAAATCAGAGGAAATTGTTGTTTCAAAGTTAAACTATATAGGAAAAAAACCCCCCACAATTCGCTGTGAATTAGCTCTGACTTCATACTGTTTAATGAATTCATTTGTATGCACTCAGTCATTGGAGCCGGAGAAGACCTGCCAGCATCTCTTCGCAATTCTTTTCATTCGTATTGACTTGTAACTACAAACATAATTCTGAGATGGATTTAAAGGAAATAGATTGCTGCTGTCAAATGAGGTACAGATGCCTCCAGAAGACACACTTAAGCTAATGGATGGATGGATCAAGCTTGAACAGATCAAGAAGGATCTCAGATCACCAGAGTTGATTTCCACACTAGCCACTTTTAGCATCTTTATAGTTATTGCAGAGCCAAAGTCTGTAAATCAGTGATGGCAAATCTTTTCGGCACCGAGTGCTGAAAAGGTTGCATGGAAATGTTGTGTGTGCACAGACACGCTCATCGGGGCCGCGCTCTGCAAAAGCTGAATTTCTGGGTTCTAGCGTGCATGCAAGGCTGATAATCAGCTGGCTGGCGTGCATGCACAGGCCGGTTTTTGGCACTGCCATGCACACGAAGGGATCGCACTCCAGAAAAGCCGAACCTCCAGGTTCTGGTGTGCATACGCACCCGACAATCAGCTGGCCAGCGTGCATGCACACACTGGGTTTTGGCACTGCCGCATGCATGGACAGCTGATCATTGCGTGTGCATGCATACCAGAAACCCGCAAGGCAAGCAAGCAAGGCCATGCATGCCAGGCAATTTGAGCACACGTACCATATATTCACCATTCATGGCGCTAAATCATTTTAGTGATAGTGGATGACACAATAAAGTATGATTAAGTCACCAGTGCCGAAAGGATTTTTCTGTTGCCCAGACCTTCTGAATCCAACTATCCACACCGACTAGATCTAAGTGGATCTGGCTGTTTTCAGAACTGTTCAGATATCAGGATGCTCTGAGCCTCAGTTTCAGGTTTATAAATCTGCAGAGCTGAAAGGGACAGTTAGCCGATCAAGCTGATTGATGAACACAGCCGGTTGATTAGAGTTCATTTGCTGACAATAACAAACGTCTAGTCTTCTTCGCTTAGCTAAACATAATATTTTCTCTTCTACAGATAAAAGGAAAGAAATCCCTCACTGTAGGAAACTGTCACTGCATTCAAATCCCCTAATGAGGGTGTGCAGAGAGTTCTAAATCCAGTAATGCAGTTGGTTTGAGCTCCGAGCTTGGCGATTTCGTTGCAAACGTTTCGTCACCATTCGAGAAGACATCGTCAGTACGTTTTGAGTTGTGCTCGTCTGTCAGAACACAGGTCTTTAAATACCTTTTTATGTAAATTAGTCTGAATGTTCTTAATTCGGATAATCCAAAACAAACAACAGTCAGACTAATTTGCATCTCATAAAAAGGCCAGCATTTGGATGGACGAGCACAACTCAAAACGCACTGACATCTTTCCTCTATTGTCTGTCTGTCTGTCTGTCTGTCTGTCTATCTATCTATCTATCTATCTATCTATTTATGAAATACCTGTTAATCACCCAATCTCTGGACAATATAGGGCAGAATAGAAACAAACCAGAGATTTATTTATTAGTTCAATTTATTACTTCAATTAGTTCAATTTAAATGCCGCCCTTCTCCGGAGACTCAGGGCGGCTTACAATGCATTAAGCAATAGCCTTCATACTTTTGAATATACCTGCTTAGTAGGGCTTTCGGGACCCCCTAAGCGGTGTTCTTTTTTTATACAAAGTCAGTTTATTGCCCCCATAATCCGGGTCCTCATTTTACCTACCTCGAAAGGATGGAAGGCTGAGTCAGCCTTGAACCTGGTGAGATTCGAACTTGCAGTAATTGCAGGCAGCTGGTGCTAGTTAACAGTACTTTAGTCTGCTGAGCCACCAAGGCGCTTCTAGATTCTAGACTTTATACACCCAGTGCTCTAGGCAGTTTGTAAATTTAAATTTTTAATTTTTTAAAAAAAAATATTCAGGAAACAATACAAGATCAAACAAAACGACCATGCAAAATCATTAAAAAATATTTTAAAACAATAAAACTATTAAAAACATAAAAGCCTAATTAGTGGGAATGGATCATTCATTTTCCTAAAAGCACAAGCTCTTCAGAGACTCTTGACTAATGTTGCCAATAAAAACCATCCAGATCTATCCGGAACAACCAGGCCGAAACCCCTCCCCATATACATACTGTTTTTGCCCTCCCCGGACCCCAGGAGCACTCTGCAGGTCTCCCAAACTCTCTGTGTGTCCTGTTTTTGCGAAAAATGGCCGTATTCGGTCCATAAGATGCACCGATATCTCCACCCTCTTTTAGAGGGGAAAAAGTGTGTCTTATACTCCGAAAATAATGGTACATTTCTTTCCCCCACAGTTGGGAGAAGGTTATTAAAGTTTACTTTGAGTTTATACCACCTAATCTCTGAAGACCTCTGGAACACATTCAGGTCTCCCATGCTTTGCAAAGGCCAGCAGAGTTGGAGGTGGGGGCAATCTAATTTTTATTCAGTCTCACAATTTACTAAACTGGAAGGGATAGAACCTCAGAAAACCAGCATTATTTTTCCCCCACCCCGAAGAAAGTGCTAAAGTTTTTAAAAGGCTTAGCGCCAAGACATGGTGGATGGTGGAAGGGTCTTGTAAAGTTGTTAATTTTCAGGACGAGTGGAAGATTTATACGAGTGGAAGAGAATCTTGATGAGCGTATCTTTTTCTTCTTCTTCTTCTTCATTCCAAGGGGTGACCTTTTGATTTCTCTGACTGTTAGTCCTGTCTAGCAACAACAGCAGCAACGAAAATCTAAAATTGTAGCTCAGACAGACACTGCCTGATGGAAATCCGTGTACTTTGACCATAACTCTGAGGCTCATAGGGCATGTCCAAATAAATAGCCCTAGACCTTTGTGATCCAGCAGGGTTAGCTCTTTGAAAGATGGGCCGTTTTATTTATGATTGCAATTAAAAAAAAATCACTGTAAAGCCAAACTTAAGGTAGACTATAGAATAGAATAACAGGGTTGGAAGGGACCTTGGAGGTCTTCTAGTCCAACCCCCTGCTTAGGCAGGAAACCCTACACCACTTCAGACAAATGGTTATCCAACCTCTTCTTAAAAGCTTCCAGCGTTGGAACATTTGCAACTTCTGGAGGCAAATTGTTCCACGGATTAATTGTTCTCACTGTCAGGAAATTTCTCCTTAGTTCTAAGTTGCTTCTCTCCTTGATTAGTTTCCACCCATTTCTGACAGATGGCAGTCCAGTCTCTTCTTGAAAGCCTCCAGTGATGAAGCTCCCACAACTTTTGAAGGCAACTTCTGTTCCATGGGTTGATTGTTCCCACTGTCAGAAAATTTCTCCTTATTTCCAGGTTGAATCTCTCCTTGTTCAGTTTCCATCCATTGTTCCTTGTCTGGCCTTCAGGTGCTTTGGAAAATAGCTTGACCCGCTCCTCTCTGTGGCAGCCCCTGAGATATTGGAACACTGTCTCCCCTAGTCCTTCTTTTCATTAAAATTGACATACCCAGTTCCTGTGACCATTCTTCATATGTTTTATCCTCCAGTCCCCCAATCATCTTTGTTGCTCTTCTCTTCACTCTTTCTAGAGTCTCCACATCTTGTTTTACATTGTGGCGACCAAAACTGGATGCAATATTCCAAGTATGGCCTTACTAAGGCCTTATAAAGTGGTATTAACACTCCACGTGATCTTGATTTGTTTTAATCCTGAAGCTCTATAGAGTATTGGAGTGAACGGCTTTAGGGCATGGTGAAAATGTAGGCTCCATGACCTAAAGTGGTAGATACAAAGAAGAAAAATAGAAGATACAGAAGCAAAACATGTTTTCAGCTGTGTTTTCTGTAGAAAGGGAAAGAGCGATCTTCACTTCTAGGTTGCTAACAATAGGAGAAAGTTGGTGTATTTTAAACTATTGGTTTTATGACCAGCATTTAAGTGAGGCCCAAAGGAGTGGGGCGGTGGCCTAGAGGTGGAGCTCTCGCCTCACAATCAGGAGGCTGTGAGTTTGATCCTAGGGAGAGGCAGATATTTCTCTCTCTGGACACACTGAGAATATATCTGCTAAACAAAACTCCGCATTGGTGACAGGAAGGGCATCTGGTCATTAAAACACTCTGCTAACTCCATTCAGTTGCCCAAACTCCACCGTGCAAGGGATTATGGGTCGTTAAATGAAGATGATGATTTAAGTGAGGCCTAAAGCCTTCTGTTTAAAGACAAGAAGCAACAGATGGAAACTAATCAAGGAGAGAAGCAACCTAGAACTAAGGAGAATTTTCCTAACAAATGAGAACAATGAACCAGTGGAACAGGTTGCCTCCAGAAGTTGTAGGGGTTTAATTACTGGAGGCTTTCAAGAAGAGATTGGACAACCACTTGTTTGGAATGGTATAGGGCAGTGGTGGCGAACCTTTTACTCACAGAGTGCCGAGCAGTTACACGCTTCATGCGCTTCACACATGTGTGCTATCCACACTAAAACGTGGCTCTTCCCCCATGCGCTGCATGCGGGGCATTCATGCGTATCCCCGGTGCGCTGAGTGCACAATCGCACCATCTGCTCATGCATGCGGTTTTCACATGTGCAATACACATGCACGGATACCGTCTACACATGCCCGCACTGCATGCAAGTACTCTCATACGCATGTGCAAACACGTGCACATGCGCAGAAGAGCTCCAAAGACCAGCTGGGTCCCCTGAATTGTATGCATGCGCACCGGAGGCCCAAACACAAGCTGGGGTGCACACGCATGCATAGGTATAGTTGAGTTAGGTGACAGCTCACATGCCCAGAAAGATGGCACTGCGTGCCACTTTGGGCACATGTGCCATAGGTTCACCATCACAGGTATAGGATCTCCTGTTCGGGCAGGGAGTTGACTACAAGACCTTGCTAAGGAATATGAGCAGAGTAACCCTTGAGTAGCAAGGGTGTGCACATGAGAAACTGCTGAGAGTGATTGTGACTAAACACTGTCAATACACAGACACACTGAGCTGTGATATTCTTTTACTTTTAGGAAAAAGTAAAGCAAAGTCCAATAAACAATCCAGGTCATACACAGATAAAAATAGTTAAATTGTCAATCCAGGGATATTCCAAGAACAAAGTCTTCTTACCAGTTGTTGTAGTCATATGCAATAAAATAGTTCTTTTTGAATTTCAAACCAGAACAAGTTCAGTATTAAAACATTCAATAAATAGTAGAAAGCAACAAGTAGCAATGATCAAACAGTGATCATACAGAGAGAACAGGTAGAGAGTAACAGCAAATAAGCAGATTATTTATTTATTTATTTATTTATTTATTTAATTATTTATTTAATTAATTATTTAATTAATTAATTAATTTATATACTGCCCCTCTCCCAGAGGGACTCAGGGCAGTGTACAGACAGAATAAAACACACAGATATAAAATTTAAAAAACAATTTAAGAAATATTAAATAGTTTGGCCCATATCTAATTAAAATAAAACTACCCATTTTGGACATTTAAAAATTAAGAATTGACGATTAAAAAATTTAAAAATTAGGCCAGCCTGGCTTGTTGGAATAAAAGCGTCCTGAGGGCCCGGTGGAAGGTGCGTAAGTCAGGAATCGTCCGCATCTCGGGGGGCAATTCATTCCAGAGGGCAGGAGCCCCCACAGAGAACGCTCTCCCCCTGGGTGTCGCTGGCCAACATTGCTTGGCCGACAGCACCCAGAGGAGCCCCTCTCTGTGGGAGCGAACTGGCCAGTGGGAGGCTATTGGTAGCAGCAGGCAGTCTTGTAAGTACCTAGGTCCTAAGCCATGGAGCGCTCTGAAGGTGGTAACCAATACCTTGAATCGCACCCGGAGGATCACCGGGAGCCAATGCAGCTCGCAGTGGTCCTCCGCGAGCTTGGCTTGTGGTGTAGTGTCCACAAGCCATGATTTAGCCTTCCCCTTAAGTACATTAGCTACAGAGCTTAGCCAATCAGGATACAGGATGATGCAATACAGTCTTAAAGCAATATAATACCTTTTGACAAACATGTATTGATAGTTTATATATTGCCTGACCAACTAGTTAGACAATAGCCATTTCCAAACAGACCTCCAATATCCCTTCCAATTCTGTTATTCTATGTTCTAATTAAGCACGTAAGAAACAATGAAAGAAAAGGCCAAAACATTAGCTTGGCAAGCAAATTGGTTCTCCAAGCATATTCTGACTCCCAAGATCAGTGTGTGTTTTATCAGAGGATAAAGTATTTCTCAAGGCAGTAAAGGGAGGGGGGAAAGGATGATTTTGTCCCCGAAAATAGAGGTTAAGTGGCAGATTAGTATTAATGCTATATAGGACTACAAAGAATCAAGAAGAATTAGAGGTCATTTAGGAGCTGAATCAATATGTGAAGAGCTTAAGAAAGGCACTGAATAGACACTAAGGAAGAAGGAATGTCCGAATAACCATTTTAGACTAGACTAAAAGACACTTATTGGCTTTGAAATAAATAGTTTAAGGGTCATAATGATTGTGGCCTGAATTTAGGATGGATAAGAACAAAATCAGTGAACAGCAAGAGGAATGTGAAGTAATTATGTTGCTTTATAGCAAGGGTCAGCAACCTGTGGCTCGGGAGCCGCATGTGGCTCTTTCACCCTCCCTGCTGCGGCTCCCTGTCACTCAAAATATGCATCACAACCACCAATGTGTAAAACCCGTCGGCATGCCATTTATCGAGCTTTTCAACCCCCGGTAGGCCAACCATGGATAAATCCAAGAAAAGAAAATTTTCAGAAGAAAACAGAACATTTAATTCAACTACATATGCTAGTTTTGTGGCTGCTCAAGAAATAGTCAGGCACAGGAAGGGTTTTGTGGCTCCCGGTGTTTTCTTTTCTGTGGGAAATGGGTCCAAATGACTCTTTGAGTATTTAAGGTTGCAGGCTCTGTAGGGAGCTAAACATGATATAAAAATCTTCATTATTCATATGCTATTGTAATGTGTTTGATTTGGTAAAGCTGCAGTGAGAACAATTCGGTTATTTGTCTTCTCTGGGCTCTGAATGGGTCAATTCAAGATGGTGACTCATAATTAGATCCTGAACACTTCTCTTTCACAACCATTTCTACTCCTTCTATTCCTTCGTGCAGGTCGTCCTTGACTTATGACCCTATGTTGAGATCAACATTCCTGTTGCCAAGTGAGACATTTGTTAGGTGAGTTTTGCCCTGCTTTACGACTTTTCTTCTTTCTTGCAACACTTTCTTGCCGCAGTGGCTAAGTGAATCACTGCAGTTGTTAAGTTAGCAACTCACTTGTTAAGCAAATCTGACTTCCTCAATGACTTCGCTTGTCGGAAGATTGCAAAAAAGTGATCACATGGCCCTGGAAAATTGCAACCGTCATAAATATGAACCAGTTGCCGAGCATCTGAATTTGGATCACGTGACTATGAGGATGCTGCAAGGCTTGTGTGAAAAACAGAGCTAGAGATGATGGGAGAGAGAGAGGGGGGGGGAGGAAGAGAGAGAGAGAGGTGCAATGGTGTACAGATGGAGCTCTCGCCTCACAATCAGGAGGTTGTGAGCTCGATCCTAGATAGAGGCAGATATTTCTCTCTCTGGGCACAATGAGAATGTATTTGACAGCCTTGGCGGTGCAGCAGACTAAAGTGCTGTTAAGTAACACCAGCTGCCTGCAATTACAGCAAGTTCAAATCTCACCAGGCTCAAGGTTGACTCAGCCTTCCATCCTTTCGAGGTAGGTAAAATGAGGACCCGGATTGTGGGGGCAAAAAGCTGACTTTGTATAAAAAAGAACACCGCTTTGGGTGGGGGGGGGGGGGCAAAAGCCCTAATAAGCAGGTATATACAAAAGTATGAAGGCTATTGCTTAACACATTGTAAGCCGCCCTGAGTCTCCGGAGAAGGGTGGCATATAAATTGAACCAATAAATAAATAAATAAATAAATAAATAAATAAATAAATAAATAAATAAATTTGCTGAACAAAACTCTGCATTGGTGACAGGAAGGGCATTTGGCAGTAAACACTCAGCTCCATTCAGTTGCCCAGACTCCACCCTGCAAAAGATTATGGGAGGAGGAGGGGGGAGGGGGAGGGGGAGGAGGGGAAGAAGAAGAAGAAGAAGAAGAAGAAGAAGAAGAAGAAGAAGAAGAGGAGGAGGAGGAGGAGGAGGAGGAGGAGGAGGAGGAGGAGGAGGAGGAGAGGGGAGAGATGAGGAGATGGGGAAATGGGAATGGAGACAGAGATACGAAGTTGATCAGAAGAAATTTTGCAAAACCCTGCAGGACGAACTACCGAGAGATTCTGCCAAACGCAACTGAAGACTTCTCGAGAAATAACTCATGGAAAGCAAAGAAGGACCTGAAAATTGTATGTAATACAACAGGAGACAAAAAAAACCCCAACAAAACAAAACATCCCTCCATTATGTTTGTCTGGAACACAAAGTAGGGAAATATGCAAACACCCTCAACAAGGGAAAAACAAAAACAAAAAACAAAAGAAAACAATCCACTATATTTAGTCACCACTCTCACTCCAGAATAAGGGATCAGGAAATAAACGTAGATAAGCTTCTTAAGGCTTCCACAATTAATAGATCCACTTTAAAAGGGAAAAGAAAACAATTCACTGTAGAGCTGAAAGGTGAACCACCATTATTCACGGCTAATTACTTTTTTTTGACGATGACGGCAATGGTTGAGTTTTCAGTATATTGATGAAGAAAATCTCCCCAGGGAAATCACTTGCAAAGGTTACCAAGGATATGAATTAATATCAAGCGAGTGTGAGGTCTATGAACACAATGGAATGAGTAAAAGGAGTACTAGCACAGTGAAGGTCATTACAAACGGCTGACTGAGTAGCATAAATTACCATTTGTAGAAATTCAAACGAGCCGTTAATAGGTCTGGCGTTGTATTGCCATCAGGAAGACATGATTTGATATCAATCGGTAAGATACGTTCGAAGAATCGTTTGTCGCAAAATCCCGAACAAATTTACTTGTAAGTGACTTCCTACTGTGTTCAGCGGAAACAAGTTCATGTGTATTGATGAATATATTATTTATCCCCAAAATGTAATAGTAAAATAGTAATGCTGGACAATTTTTGATATTTTCTTGTCTTGAATTGGATTTCTTGAAGACATCCAGCTTCATAGTTTGAATTTCTTCCAAGTAATGACGTCCGTGAGTTGTTTTCTGAAAAACTGATACTTTCCTTTGATGGTTTTTTTTAAAAAATATTTTTTATTAAAGTTTTTTAAAACAAACAAGCAAACAAAAAACAAACAAACAAACAAAAACAGATATTTACATCTTCTTCTTTTCAACATCTTCGCGTCAGTAATCCATATTTATACATTTTCTCTTTCTTATCTTAATACATTTTTATACATATATTTCTAGTATATCATATATATACCGTTATAATACATTCTCTTAATCTAAATATTTTATTTACACTTAACATAAACAGGTACCTGCTTTCCTTTCCACAATTTATATCTTCCCATTTGTTTCCATATTCCTCCACCTAATTTAACCATTGTTTAGTTTTCTTTTTTAGTTTTAGTTTTCTTTCTTTTTTTTTGGTGGGGCTTTTTTAAAAAAAACTTTGGTTATCAGAAATAAGTAATTAAATTTGAAACCAGGTTGCCCTTTTTGGCAAGTGTTCAGGCTACTTCAGGATTGATGCAGGGGTGAAATGCTCCCAGTTCAGGACGGTTTGCCTGAACCGGTAGTAAAAAATGCTTTAAAAAGTAAAAAAAAAGTTCCAACGATCACACGTTGCACAGCTGAACTTTGGAATTTTATTTTATTTTTTACTTTTTAAGCATTTTTAACTACCAGTTCTCTGGAAGTGGTAGTAAAAAAAATGGTTTAAAATGTTTTTTAAAAGTTCCAAAGATCAGCTGTGCGATGTGCTATTTCGCTTCTCATCCAAGAGCTTCTGGTATGAGAAGCAAAAGGTCTTCAAAGAAAAACCAGAAAGTCCAGTTGCTTCTTGAAAAAGCACCTTCGGGACAGTTGATCATGTAAGGCAGGGGTGTCAAACTCGCATCATCACGGCATCATCACGTGATGTATTGGGACATTTTTCCCCTTCGCTAAACCGGGTGGGGTCAGGGCCAGCACATGAGAAATCCAGCCTGCGGGCCGCGAGTTTGACACCCCTGATGTAAGGTATTTCTTACTTCCAGATGAAGGAGTGTTTTTCGAGACTCAACTAGCATCACCCATGAAAAGCATTCTTGTTTGACTTCACGAGTAAACACAGACGCTAGGTTAAAATAAGTTGATCAATTTTCCGTGTGGAAGTGTAGCAGAAATGGAAGATGGCCACCTATCTGCATCATCTCTTAATACAGTACCAAGAGTTATAAATTCCAAAGCATAATGTTTGACATGAAGCTGTCATGGAAGCAATAGATTCATTATAAAAAATGCTAGAGGTGCATATATCCCATTGACTGTTTATCATTAACTGCATGGAGAGTTGATAGGAAACGTCTGGCTCATAATTTATTTTTCTGATGACTCTCAAATCTATTACTCACTTTCCCCCAGTTTTATAGCAGCTCTGGACTGAATAAAAATTGAACACTAAGCACAGATTTTAGACTATTTTTTTTATTATTATTCTATATTATCTGGAGGTGCCATATTGAGCGAGCCTTACCAACAGATCTCTGCTGACAGTCTGTTTCAAAAGTGAAGGGTGGTTTTTTTCCGCCCTAAAAAAATAAAAATACGATGAAAGCAGAGAATGAGAGAATGAACATCATTCTGTTTATTGACGGTTTGGTCTAAAACATAATAAATTAAACGGAATGCTAATGGTTAAATTAAAAAAAGAGTTTAAACATAGAAGTTGGGACATTGACCCCACCAATTATAAGTTCCAGACCATAACCCCTAAGATATAACTCTGCTCCAGGCTCTCTTCTTTATGACCTGAGATGCTGAATTGACTTTCTATCCTGAATAGGTTGGCTGGGATCCAACTGACCGAGGAGATCCCTGAAGTTAAATTTAGAAAGCCACAACTCCCTTAGATTGCTTCGCAACCATTTTTGAAAAAGGAAAGGAAATTAGAAAGCAATTGGTAGGTTCAACATCATGTAGCTGCTTGGAGTTCAAGTCATTACTTGGTCTTAAGGCACACTGGTTTTTGTGGGACTGGGAAAGGAAAGGGGAAGGGGGAGGGGAGGGGGAGGGGGAGGGGGAGGGGGGGGGGGAGGGGAGGGGGGAGGAGAGGAGAGGAGAGGAGAGGAGAGATATCCTAACCCAGCCATCCTGCAAAACCACAGCCATGTCCTCTCAGCTAACATTCCCAACCTAGGCAACTTCCAGATAGGTAGACTCCAATTTTCAAGGTTTCCTTAACCTGAAAAAGACCATTTCTGAGTGTTACATAGGCTGTCTTTTGCTCTTACAAGAAGAGAAAAAAAAATAAATGCACATTTCTAACCTTGGGTGAGATCCAAGAGGGGAAAAGATCATGGCAGGAATATGATTTAATCAAAAGCCAGCCGAAGATCTAATACACTTATAAAACTTTTCTATAGCTAGTGGGGGTCTCCGAGCTGCCTTTTCCTTTTGTGAGAATCTATCGCTGTCATAAAAATAGATTTTCCAGCAAGAGGAAGCCTATTAGTGGGATAATCATATATCTTTTGATAACAAAATCAGCTAAAGGACCCTGGTTCGTAGATCCGGTTTCAGCTGTGGCGGGAATTCAGGTAGCGATGTGGTTAAATTGACAAGGCCCATTGAACTGCTGAAAGCATCAGGAGAGGAGAAATTGCAGCTTGAGTTTTCCAACTGAAGTCCATTGTTTCCTTCAACAATAGGAAAGAAACCGTTTCAAAGAGTTTCGATTCTGACCGATGGGGGTTGGGGAAAGACACATTATTGCTTTAATCTAGATAATGGAATGAATGAATAAATAAATATAGGATGGAGATTTAAATAAAGGAACATTTATAAATAACATGTTTCCCCGAAAATAAGACCCGGTCTTATATATCTACCCTGTTTCCCCCAAAAATAAAACATCCCTTGATAATAAACCCAATTGGGCTTTTGAGCGTATGGCAATAAGGCCAAGCACTTATTTCAGGGTTCAAAAAAATATAAAACAGGGTCTTATTTTTGGGAAAACACAGTATCTATCTATCTATCTATCTATCTATCTATCTATCTATCTATCTATCTATCTATCTACCTCTCCACCTACCTACCTACTTATCTATCTATCTATCTATCAATCTATCTATCTACCTACCTACCTACCTACCTAACCTGTTTTCCCCAAAATAAGACATCCCCTGATAATAAGCCCAATCAGGCTTTTGAGCACATGGCAATAAAGCCAAGCGCTTATTTCAGGGTTCAAAAAAATATAAGACAGGGAAAACACAGTATCTCTCTCTCTCTCTCCCTCTATATCTATCTACCTCTCTACCTCTCTACCTACCTATCTACCTACTTATCTAACTATCTATCTACCTACCTACTTACCTACCCGTTTCCCCAAAAATCAGACATCCTCTGATAATAAGCCTAATAGGGCTTTTGAGCGCATGGCACAATATTTTTTACCACCAAAAAAGGCACCAGGTCTTATTTTCTGGGGAGGGTGTTCACTGACTCACCTCACTTGCACACATCGCCCCTGGCAGGGGTGGGTTCCACTTATCTTTACTACTGGTTTGCAACGGAAGCGCAGAAGCTTCTGCGCACGTGCAGATCACCCATGATGATGTCGTGGCGGGTGGGCGGAGCCTCCTGCTAGTTTTACTACTGGTTCTATAGAACTGGACCAAACTGGGATCAACCCACCACTGGCCCCTGGCCTCCTTTTTGCTGTCAGAGGCCTTCAGGAACTTCTTCAGCCAGGAAGGCTGGCAAATCTTTCCTGAAAGCCTCTGCAGCCGATAACAGAGCTCCAGATTGATCCAGAGCTCTGTTATCAGCTGCAGAAGCCTTCATGAAAGCCTTGCCAGCTGCAGAAGAAATGGGCTGAGGAATTATCCAAAGGTAAGTAGCAGGGCAGTTTCACCTCCCCTCTCCTCCATCCCCACCCTAGTTTAATTTTTACCTGTGCACCCTGGAGTGGGCAGGGTCTTAATTAGGGATTATTTTGGGGGCAGGGCTTATATTGGGTGCACGTGTAAAAGTCAAGCTAGGACTTACTTACTGAGTAGGTTGTATTTTTGGGGAAACATGGTATGTATTACAAATATGGTGTCATTATTCAAGGTAGACCTATTGATCAGGGGTGAAATGTTCCTGGATTGGACCGGATTGCCCGATCCGGTAGCGATTTTTCCCTGTGGTTCGGCGATCCAGTAGCGATCGCCACCCAGGTATCATTACTTCCTGGTTTTAATCAGAAAGTAATGTTTTTTTACCTTCTGCACATGCGTCACGTGAGCGCACGCTTCCAAACAAGTAATGAAGGTAAGTAGATTTCACCCCTCCTATTGATGTCTAGGATTTGGGATGACTAGAGTAGGTCTGATCTAGTGGTGAGGCCATGCAGATTTTCCAATCTGATGGACATTGACCCAGAATCAAGAAAAAAATCCATTCTATACACCCTTTCTAAGGTTGCTGCACTCAGAAAATCTTGTTTCTGAGTATTGGCCTCAACATAAAACTTTCAGTCACAGCAACAACACACTCCCAGCAAATGGTATAACACAACATTACAAACCTTTACCATAAAGTTACAGCTAGTATTTCTGGGTGTGCTTCTTGTTGGTACTACCTTGCAAGGCTGGCTGGCTGATTCATATCACGTGAAATTTGAGGTTCATACAACCTACACAATGCAGCCTCTGTGTAGTTCCATCTGATCCCCAACTTCAGCAAAAGCAAATGTGTATCCATCCACTTGCAAGAGATTGGCTGGCTACATAAACTAGCTTTCAGTCTTTGAAGCCCTAAAATGACAGGGCTGTCAAGCTCAAGGCCTGTGGGCTGGATCAGAACCATGGGGTGATTAGATCTGGTACAGGGGACCGGCCTGGAAATGGCAACGGACCAGCCTGGGATGCCTCTGCTAGTGAAAACTGGCCACGGGGAGGCCACAGACAACCTCACATGGCCCATTTTGGCTGGCAGGGTGTTGCAGGAGGATGTCCATCCTGTCTCCTCTCCCCCTCCCCTCGGCCCAGCCAGCCTGCAGAGGACAACTACACTCAAGGAGAGAAGCAACTTAGAAATAAGGAGACAGTTAGAACAATTAATCAGTGGAACCACTCGCCTCCAGAAGTTGTAAATGCTCCAAGTTTTTAAAAAGAAATTGGACAACCATTTATCCAAAGTGGTGTAGGATTTCCTGCTTAGGCATGGGGTTAGAGTAGAAGACCTCCAAGGTCCCTTCCAACTCCATTATTCTATTCTATTCTATTCTATTCTATTCTATTCTATTCTATTCTA
>WNWU01013721.1:2272393-2282815 GCA_012654045.1 Ptyas mucosa
TTCTATTCTATTCTATTCTATTCTATTCTATTCTATTCTATTCTATTGCTGATCCAGCCCTCCAAGAAATCCAGTTGGACCCCTCTGCTTTAGAATTTATAAAATCCATATTAAAGCCACAACATTTAAAAATAAAAACCCCTGCCTCATATTTCAAAGGAGTGGAGGGGGGGTGAAAATGCAAACG
The DNA here is from genome assembly GCA_012654045.1 of Ptyas mucosa. NCBI lineage: Eukaryota > Metazoa > Chordata > Lepidosauria > Squamata > Colubridae > Ptyas > Ptyas mucosa. The sequence goes on from WNWU01013721.1 coordinate 2,272,581, forward strand.
AGTAGATTAATTAAAAGGAACAGCAAGAGTGTGGGATGATTCCTGCTCAGAGGTGTATCACTGCTGGCTTTATGCAATGCCCAATGAATCCTTCTTATTTGCCATCAGTGCACCAGCCTCAGTTTGGGGAGGGAACCTCTAATCTGAAAGTAAATAGCAGACTGGTCAGGAAATCAAAAGATAAATTTTTGAAAAGGTCACGCAATTCAAGCAAAGTGCTAAGTTTCATGCAGGGTATACAGCATTAAGAAAGGTTGATATTTTATTGTTGGGGAAAGATTGTAATGGAAACAGGAGCTGACATAACTTTTCTCTCTTCTCCTGCCGTTGATGATGTCAAAAATGAAAAGAGACAGTCGTGTGCGAGACTCAGATTATTGTTTTCACATTTAGAGCCTTTTGTCATCGTTTGGAAGGTTGCAGCTATCTTGGATTTTCAGTTTCCTGACCCGTTTAGCCCATTCCAATATCATTTCTAATACAGGAGAATGAGAAAGGAGCAAATGCCATCTTTTCTGCCGGTTTCCGCGTGTATGGAAATCAACGCATGGTATTTTGGGGGCCATAAGTCTTACCAAGTATCGAATCGCTTTATCCCAATTGAAACCAAAAGGCCGCTCGAGCAAACTCTACAGGCAACGCCAAACTAGATGGCTGAATGGCCCTTCCTAACTGGCAAATTTCTTAATAAACATTTAGAGGAGTGGGTGCCATAGTAGAAGTGGGCAACGTAAGCCTGTAAAACTTCAGCAAAGTGAAAGATACTTTAACCTCTGTTACTGCCTTTTGTTGTGGCCTGTTGGCCCCCGGCCCCTCCAGAAGCCAAATCAGAGGAGGAGGAGGAGGCATGGGGGTCAGGATCAGCATCAAGGCAACCTGAGAGCTCTGAGGGGGAAGAGAGAATGGAGCTGGCAGAGAGAGAGAGAGAGAGAGGCGGAGCCTGGACCATCCATCAGCCCTCAGATGGAGAGTCAACAGCCCCCAGATCTGGAGGTGGCTGATGAGGAAGAGGAGGAACAGCTGGGTCCGGTACCAGACGAGTGGATGCGCAGAAGGCAGAGGAGAGGAGAGCAGTGGAAATCTATTAGCCAGTCCTTGGGATGGAAGAGCCACCACTGCTAGCAAAGCTCCATCCTAGCTCTGGGGATAAAAGGCAGAGGACGGAGATGAATAGGTGTGGCACACAACTATTCATCTTCCTGCCAGTCAGCCATTGATAGCCTGCACTTCCAAATCCTTCTGGAAATTATCAGAATTCTTCTTGGAATCTGCACTGCCTTCTTAGCGTGTGTTTGTGTGTCTGCTGCTGGAAGAAAGGGAGCACACCTTCCAGGACTTCCTTTGCAAGTGTGGGGGGGAGAGAGACTCCTGGTGTGTTGGGGCCATTTCAGGGGGAAAGAGAGTGAGTGTCACTTTCCACAGGACATAGAGACTTCGTAGCCTGCTGTGAGAGAGGAGCTGCTGGTGCTCCTAATAACAGGAACAAATACAAATCCGTTAAATACAAAAGGCTTGTCCTGTTTGGGAGCCAGGTCTGTAAGGATCAAAGATTGAAGGAACGGATCCTTCTTCTTAAACAAGAAAACCCAGAAAGAAGGTAATGAGATGCTGAAAAGCCAAAGAAAGACATTGAGAAAGAGTACAGAGAAGAGACACCAAGATGGCAAAGGATCTGAAGCAGCGGTAGGTTTCAAAAATTTTTACTACCGGTTCTGTGGGTGTGGCTTGGTGGGCGTGGCATGGTTTAGTGGGCGTGGCAGGGGGATACTGTAAAAACTCCATTCCCACCCCACTCCAGGGGAAGGTTACCGCAAAATCCCCATTTCCTCCTGATCAGCTGGGACTTGGGAGGCAGAGAATAGATGAGGGCGGGGCCAGTCAGAATTTTTACTACCAGTTCTCCGAACTACTCAAATTTTCCACTACCAGTTCTCCAGAACTGGTCAGAACCTGCTGAAACCCACCTCTGATCTGGAGGTTAAATCATACAAGGAACAGCTAAGGAAACCAGGTATGTTGAAGAGAAGGATTAGAAGGTGACATGATAGCCATCTTTCAATACTTGAAGAGCCGTCACAGAGAAGAGGGGGTCAAATTTAACCTCCATAGCACCTGAGGGCAGGAGAAGAAGCAATGGGTGGAAGCTGATCAGAGAGAGATCCAACATGGAACTAAGGAGGAAGTGAGAACAATTCATCAACAGAACAGCTTGCCCCTTCGAGTTGTGGGTATTCCATCACTCACTGGAGGTTTTTTTTTAAAAGATAATTTATCTGGGATGATACAAAGTCTGCTGCCTTGAGCAGAGGGTTGAACTAGAAGACCTCCAAGGTCCCATCTAGCCCTATGATTCTATTATTCGGTAAGATCAGATTGTTGCCAACTTGATCTTAATAGGAATGCAAACACAAAGGAATAGAATAGAATAGAATAGAATAGAATAGAATAGAATAGAATAGAATAGAATAGAATAGAATAGAATAGAATAGAATAGAATAGAATACAATAGAGTAGGGTAGGGTAGGGTAGGGTAGGGTAGGGTAGAATAGAATAGAATAGAATAGAATAGAATAGAATAGAATAGAATAGAATAGAATAGAATAGAATAGAATAGAATAGAATAGAATAGAATAGAATAGAATAGAATAGAATTTTTTATTGGCCAAGTGTGATTGGACACACAAGGAATTTGTCTTGGTGCATATGTTTTGTGGCAACCCCTGAGATATTGGAACACTGCTGTCACGTCTCTCCTAGTCCTTCTTTTCATCAAACTAGACATACCCAGTTCCTGCAACTGTTCTTTATATGTTTTAGCCTCCAGTCCCCTAATCATTTTTTTTTTTTTGCTCTTCTCTGCACTCTTTCTAGAGTCTCCACATCTTTTTTACATCGTGGCAACCAAAACTGAATGCCGTATTCCAAGTGTGGCCTTACCAAGGCATTATAAAGTGGCATTAACTCTTCATGTGATCGTGATTCTATCCCTCTGTTTATGCAGCCAAGAATAGCCTTGAAGGAGATTTGCAATGTATGGGTATCGGAATGTCTGCTCTCTGATATCATTCCAGTAAAAGAGAGTCTGAAGATAAGGTGCATCACAGAATAGATCCCTGTAGATCCCGAAGGCATAATTGCTCAATTTTTGCCAACGAGGACAAGTAAATAAAGAGTTAACAGCAAACGGTAATAACAATAGTCACAATAACGGAGGCAATCGCACGCAAAAGATCTTGAGTAGCTGCAGATTGGAGAATGAATTGAGTAAGTACTGCACTTTACCAGTATCAAAATCTCATTTAATTCTCATCATTTGGTTTGACACTGTTGCTAGAGATTGATAATGTTCTAAGCATGTCTGTTTTCAAGATCTATTCCTCTGCCAATATCATGACTTAGAACTGGAATGAATAAAAACGGCGCTGTCTGTTTATCTCAGCTATTCATTAGGAGTAGCAACATCCAAGGAAATTTGCAAGCGACAGAAATTAAAGCCTACTAATACGTTAACGGTCTTAAATTACCGTTGTCCCCACAGAGCCAGGCCGTGCAATGTTTCCTTGTGTGATCATAAAGAAAGTTTGCAGAAGGAACAGAATGCAAACACAGCTCCTCTCTGTGACTTTAACAGAATAACAGAGTTGGAAGGGACCTTGGAGGTCATCTAATCCAACCCCCACCCACCCAAGCAGGAGACCCTACACCATTTCTGACCGATGGCAATCCAGTCTCTTCTTGAAAGCTTCCAGTGATGAAGCTCCCACAACTTCCGAAGGCAACTTCTGTTCCATGGGTTGATTGTTCTCACTGACAGAAAATTCCTCCTTATTTCTAGGTTGAATCTCTCCTTGTTCAGTTTTCATCCATTGTTCCTTGACTGGCCTTCGGGTGCTTTGGAAGATAGCTTGACCCCCTCTTCCCTGTGGTAACCCCTCAATTATTGGAAGGCTGCTATCATGTCTCCCCTGGATGGATGGATGGATGGATGGATGGATAGGTAGATAGATAGATAGATAGATAGATAGATAGATAGATAGATAGATAGATAGATAGATAGATACAGTGGTAGGATTCAGCCAGTTCGCACCACTTCGGGAGAACCGGTTGTTAACTTTCTGACCAGTTTGGCAAACTGGTTGTTGGAAGAAATCATTAGGGCAGAGAACCAGTTGTTAAATTACTTGAATCCCACCACTGGATGGATAGATAGATAGATAGATAGATAGATAGATAGATAGATAGATAGACAGACAGATAGATAGATGAGCAAGGGAGATACAGAGAGAGTATGGTATATACAGAGAGAACGAGACAGAGAATATAGAAGAGAGAAAGAGAAATAGAGTCAGATAGAAAGATAGAATATAGATGATAGATGATAGAGAATATAGATGAGTGATAGAAAGAGAGAGAGACAGAGAGAGAGAGAGACAGACAGACAGACAGACAGACAGACAATAAGAGAGAGGGGGCAGGCAAGCAGACAGACAGACAGACATAACTGGGTTTAAAGGGGACAGCGCACCGTCATCTCTTTGGGATTCCGTAACTGGCAGAAGAAGTGTAAAGTCGATTTTTCTTTCTTTGCCTTTTTGTCTTTTATAACATTCTTAGATGGCTACCTTGTCTCGTTGTGTTATCGTCTTATGCTGCCTCAGAACAAGGCGTTAGGTTCTCATGCTGGTGGGGTTATTGTTCTGAAATCCCCCAGAACTCCTGATCCGAGACAGAGCAGTACAGATTCCCTTGTCATTGTGTCCTGGAAAGAGACACAACCCATTTAATGAGTCACAACAGGACGTGTTCTTATGCAGCCTAAGGTCTCTCTTTCCATTGAGCTTGCTTGTTTTTTAATACCACGATATTAAAACATGAGCATGTAGATCAAAAGGAATGGCTTTTTCCTAAAACAAACACCATACCTATAAAAACAATCAATCCTTTTGAGTGAATTTGATAGAGATACGTTAAATAACATGTTCAGAACTGTGCAGAACTCGGATGCCTGGCATTTATGGAGTCGATTTCTGACTTTTATTTGCTCAAGTTATTGGAGGTTGTTTTTATCTCATCTCCGATTTAAAGCAATCATCTACATTTTGACTCTCCTCGCAGGAAGGCATATGAATCTAAAACTGCAACTTCTATGAGTTTCCAGAGACAAAAAAATTACCTGTTTATTCACTAATATTTAATAAAAAAAGGTGTTTGGTGCAAGGATATTTCTTGAAGTCTGGAAGAAAGTTAAAAAGTTGGAAAGGAGCAAACGAAAGAAAAATAATAATAGAGATTTTTAAAAACCGAGCATAATCAAAACAGGAGAGAATTTTACTCACGTTAAATGTGAGAGTCAATAGGATACTTTATATGAAAAACCTGTTTATAGAGTAGAATCTTATACAATTTCAGAAAAATGGCTGTCCTGTGTCTTCTTGAAAACTTCCAGTGATGGGGCGACCACAACTTCTGGAGGCAAGCTATTCTACTGATTAATTGTTCTCACTGTGAGCAAATTTCTCTTAATTTAAATCAAATCTCCCCTTGATTATCAAATCAGGTTAACAGAGTTGGAAGGTACCTTGTAGGTCATCTACTCCAACCTGCAGCCCAAACTGGAGAGCCTACACCATTTCTGACAGATGGCAGTCCAGTCTCCTCTTGAAAGCTTCCAGTGATGGAGCTCCCACAATTTCCGAAGGCAACTTCTGTTCCATGGGTTGATTGAATTGAAAACATGCAAGAATTGTCTTAGAAACTAGAGTGGAATCATGGAAGGGCATTGACCATGTTTGATTTCCACGATTCTCCAAATATTGGACATTACTCCTTATTTCTAGATCAGCTCCAGAGGTGATATTCAGTTGGTTCAGACCGGTTTGACCAAATCAGTAGCGGAAATCATGGGTGGACCTGCCCATCCGCCCCAGCTCTATGCCATCCTATTTAGGCACGTTTTGGGGCCGGGTACATGCACGGAAGGCGCGCCCATGAACAAAGCACATGCCCGGAAGGCAGGTGCATGCAAAACTGGGCATGCACGTCAGGGGTGAAATGATCCCGGTTCAGACCGGACCGCCCAATCCGATAGCGATGGCAGTGGGTGGTTTGGAGAACCAGTAGCAAAAATCCCTGAACCCTACCACCACCACCATGCCCAGCTGAGCCACACGATCGTCAGAGGTGCTTTTTTTTTTACTTTTAAAAGCATTTTTTCTACAACCTCTTCCGACGAAAAAATGCTTTTAAAAATAAAAAAAAAAAGCCTCTGATGATCGCGCGGCTCAGCTGGGATCGTCAGAGGCTTTTCAAAGCATTTTTTTCTGCAACCTCTTGGCCGAAGAGGTGGTTAAAAAGAATGCTTTGAAAAGTCTCTGACGATCCCAGCTGAGTTGCCTGATCACCAGAGAGGCTTTTCAAAGCATTAGAAAAAATGCTTTGAAAAGTTAAAAAAAAAAAGTTGGCCATGCCCACCCAGTCACATTACCCCCACCACCACCAAGCATGCCCACAGAACCCGTAGTAACAAATTTTACATTTCACTCCTGGCGCACATGCATGAAGCAAGCATGTTCAGTGAACCAGTAGTAACATTTTTTAAATTTGATTTATATGCTGCCTTTCTCCGGAGACTCAGGGCAGCTTACAATGCGCTAAGCAATAGCCTTCATACTTTTGTATATATTTATAGAGAGTCAGCTTATTGCCCCCACAAACCGAGTCCTCATTTTACCTACCTTAGAAAGGATGGAAGGCTGAGTCAACCTTGAGCCTGGTGGGATTTGAACCTGCAGTAATTGCAGGCAGCAGATGTAAGTGGATGTTAATAACTGCCTTAGTCTGCTGAGCCACCAGAGCTCTATGGTCTCATTATCTGAAACCCACTGCTGATTGGCTCTCTTCTTGATTATCAAATCATGCAAGGATTGTCTTATAACAGAATCTGGAATGGAATCGTGAAGGGCTTTCGATTCTCCAAACAGGGCAGAAAAGGGGAAAAAAGAGATTATTACAAAGCAATGAAACGGAGAAGTAAACAGTGGAAGGAAATTGAGAGAACTTATGCAATGAATTGCAAATAGTAATGGGCTCACCCTAACTTAGATATTACTAAGTTCATGGCAGGGGTGGGTTCTAATTTTTTTTACTACCGGTTCTGTGGGCGTAGCTTATTCTGTGGGCGTGGCTTGATGGTCATGTGACAATTCTTTAGGATTTAGCAGAGGTACTGGTCTACCAGGCTTTTAACTGCTTGCAGAGCTGTACCGGTCTACCCATTTATTTTTGCAGGCACTGATCTACTCATGTATTTTTCCAGGCACTGATCTACTCATGTATTTTTCCAGGCACTGATCTACTCATGTATTTTTCCAGGCACTGATCTACTCATGTATTTTTCCAGGCACTGGTCTACTCATTTGTTTTACCTTTTACCACTGATCAGCTGGAGGGCAGCCCTTTGAAGCCCGGTGGCAAGAGTGTAAACAATTTTTCCTTATAGCCCATCAGCTGGGACTCAAGAGGCAGCAATAGATTGGGGGTGGGGCCAAATAAAATTAAGAATAACGTGGGGGTGGGGGGGGGCAGAACCGGTTCGGTGATGTCATATCGTCACCGCTACCAGCTCGGCGGAACCAGGTGGAACCGGGAAGAACCCACCACTGACCACTGAAATCAATTAGCTTGCCTTTCGAACGCAAAATAGAACAAGCCAGCATTGTGAAGGTAGCAGAGCTGCCTTCAGGCCGACGCAAATACCCCTTATTAATTTATTTGACACACAGTGTTTTGTTGTCGTTTGTCCCCCTCAACAGAACCAAAGGATACCATCCTTCACATCTTGATTAGCAGACTGCTCAGCTGTGAAAGTCCACTCTTTCCTCACACCCAAAAAGAGACGTGGCGGAGCGTTCATAAATACACAAAAGTAATCTTATTAACACCGGGAAGGATAATGGCTTTCTCGTTACGAGCAGCTTGAAAATGCTTCTGATCCTTTCCCTGGGATGAGATTAGTCTAATTATACCACAGTTGGGTCAGGCAGGTGCCACAAATGAAGGCAATAAAAACCCAACCAGGTAGGCCACATGATGGGAGATGTACATCGGAGCCAACATGCATGCTACTCACCTGTTGCACTCCAGACTCATAAAACGAAGAAGCTGAAATGTGCGTTTTGCAGTCTCTCCTATCCTGTTGAAAATGAGGCAGTGGTGCTTTATTGCTGCCAACACAGTCTCCGCTCCTTTTAATCTATGGAAAGGTTCATAGAGATTTTCACCACTTTCAACCATGGTGGCCTAATGGCAGTGGTGAAATCCATTTTTTTTTTAGTACTGGTATTGTGGGCATGGCTTGGTGGGCTTGGTGTGGTGTGGCTTGGTGGGCATGGCAGGGGAAGGATACTGCAAAATCTCCATTCCCACCCCAACCCAGGGGAAGGATACTGTAAAATCTCCATTCCCTCCCCACTCCAGGGGAAGGATACTGCAAAATCTTCATTCCCACCCCTCTCCAGGGGAAGGAAACTGCAAAATCTCCATTCCCTCCCCACTCCTGGGGGAAGGATACTGCAAAATCTCCATTCTCTCCCCACTCTGGGATCAGCCAGAGGTGGTATTTACTGGTTCTCCAAACTATTCAAAATTTCCACTACTGAACCTGTCAGAACCTGCTGGATTTCACCCCTGCCTAATGGCGAAGATGCTTGCTTCCCACTTGGAAAGTTGAGAGTTTATTCCTAGGTAGCAGCAGATGTAGCTCTCTCAGGGCGCAAAAGAAAAGTATCTGCTGTGAACTCTATGTGGCATCAGGAAGGACATCCGGCCAGTAAACACTCAGCTCCATTCAGTTGCCCCAACTCTACCCCAAATTAAGGGATTACAGAGTTGTAAAAGGTGAAGTGTTTTAGATAATTAGGTCATGATTGTCCCAAAGATGTTTTGCAAAAGGCAACTGGACTTTTGTTGTTGTTGTTGTTATTTTTGTTGTTGTTTCCTTTGAAAACATTTCACTTCTCACCCAACAAGCTTCTTCAGTTCTATCTGACTTGTGGGGGAATGGAAGGATGTATATTCCTTGCAGTCATTTGGTCCTTAGCACTTTGAAGGATGGCCCTTAAGCTCTCTGAGAGTCATTGAGTCCCCTTTGGAGTTTACCTGCATCCTCAGAGTCACCTGAATCAGAGTACAAACGGATGTGGAAAGCCTGCTAATGACCAACATGATTTAGGATTAATCTGCTAGAAGAATCATGACTGCGAAATGAATGGAGCATCCACCAAAATCAATCCAACGATAGTATATTCTGAGGAACAAGGCTATTTTCTATGCAACTACCACATCTTCCAAACCACTAGACACTAAAAAATTATTGATTCTGGCTTCTGCCTCTCTTGAAGATAATGCTGGACATTCTTTGCCCAAATCAGCAACGGGCTGAGAGGAAAAAAATTGCAATTCCACATGGAATTACAAATTTCTACTACACTCTGGCCATTCATATTTTATGCAGAAAATAATAAGATCCGTATTTCTTCCACACTATTTTTTATTTCCTCCAGGATTTGGGCCCACTTCAGAAATGGACTTCTTATATGAAATGTTTCAGACAAGTACCTCTGTACCGAGATAGCAATAATTTGAAAATTGAAATAATTGAAAGTGGGATGACTCTACTCAAAGTGGACATTAAGCGCTGATATTTAGATTGTCATCTGGCATGGCTTCATGAGCAGATGAGTACTCACTTGAGTAATGAGTAAATAAACGTGGGTTCGTGTTAACAAACCCTGATATAGGAAGAAGGAAGTTTTGTAAGTCTAATTTATGGATTTCTCATTTTAGAGTGTCAAATGAACACCTCAGGTCTGTACATCACATTAGCCTGTAAAGATATGCTTAACTCTTTAGTCCATCACAGTAACTATAGCAAGAAGACATAGGAACATTTCCAGTTTCAGCTACAAAGAAAGAACAAACATCAGAAAAAGATAGGAATAGGAATAGCACTTACTTATGCATTACTTCACAGTGCTTTACAGCACTCTCTAAGTCAGCCTATTGTCCCCCAACAATCTGGGTCCTCGTTTTACTGACCTCAGAAGGATGGAAGGATGAGTCAACCTTGAGCCAGTCAGGATCAAACTCCGAGCCGTGGCCAGAGGCAATACTGCATTTTAACGAATTGTGAGAATAGAATAGAATAGAATAGAATAGAATAGAATAGAATAGAATAG
>WNWU01013721.1:2294381-2313936 GCA_012654045.1 Ptyas mucosa
AGGAGAAGGAGAAGGAGAAGGAGAAGGAGAAGGAGAAGGAGAAGGAGAAGGAGAAGGAGAAGGAGAAGGAGAAGGAGAAGGAGAAGAAGAAGAAGAAGAAGAAGAAAGAGGAGAAAATGGATAAAGGCAGACAGTGTCATTTTCAGCATCTACACCACAACCACATCTAGGAGAAAGAGAAACGCAGAGCAGGACAGTTCCCTGCCCCAGCCAGATACTAAGCGGAGGACAGCTTTTAAAAATGCAGATTTAGTATAATCCATTCAAGACAGGATCTTTTGAACAAAGGCAGAATTAGGCAGAATGGTAGGATCAGCCCTCACTCAAGATCCAAACCAGGAAAGCTATTAAGACGCAATAGGAATGACCCAACACCTTTTCAGTACGCAAGCCTCCACATTACATCATCTCAGAGAGTCCAGGCTTCAATCAAACTGAATTCAGACAAGCTAAAAAGTTAGCTATGATCCCTGCATAGTCCCATGGGAGTCTGATAACCAATAGAATACATGTTCTTGCACAGGAATAGGAAGCTCAAGGGCAAGGACCAAGAGAGGGTATAAATACCTCTCTCTCTCCACTCCATGTGGTCAGCTGCCCAAGACCTCAAACCCATGGTGTCCTGGTCAGCCATATACCATCTTTCTAATCAGCCTCCATGTTTCCAGTGTCTGTCTCCCAGCTTGGAACTGAACCAGATGGATATTTCTTCCAACACAAGGAAACACCCCGAAGGAACAAAAATCAAGTCTGTAAACAACAACAACAAAAAAAGGCTTATTTGACCCTCCCAATAACTATTCCAGGGGTCAGCAATCTGTGGCTCTGGAGCCACATGTGGCTCTTTCACCCCCTCTGCTGCGGCTCCCTGTCACTCAAAATATGCGTCACAACCGCCAATGTGCGACACCCGCCGGCAAGCAATTTATTGAGCTATTCAACCCCCCTGTAGGCCAACGATGGATAAATCCAAGAAAATAAAAATTTCAGAAGAAAACAGAATGTTTAATTCAACTACATTGTGGCCGCTCAAGAAATAGTCAGGCACGGGAAGGGTTTTGTGGCTCCCGGTGTTTTCTTTTCTGTGGGAAATGGGTCCAAATGGCTCTTTGAGTGTTTAAGGTTGCAGACCCCTGGAACTAGTCAAAGTGGGGAGGGGGGAATTGACCCAAGTCACGGTACTGTGTGAATGTGACCGCTAGCTCGGTAACACTTCTAGTTGCAGCTTTTAAACCATTAAGATAGCTGTGATAACACATGTATAAAAGGTTCTCTAATGTAAACAATTGGAACGGCTTTCTGTTCCGCTGTTTTCAGATAGCAAAGCATTATTGTATTCATTTTTGCAAAATGTTAGCCCTACAGAAGCAAAACCCCGCCATCTGATCTCTGCGCGAATCACAGCTTCAGCGATTTCTTTAATGAGGGGGGAAACGACAGATAATAGTTTGGATTTTTCTTTTTTAAATCCAGGTTAATGCCTGCAATTATACGAATAGTGTAGCCACTGTACGGAACTAACGGTGTGGCCTGGAATTGCTCCTACGGAGGTGCCCAGGGCTGCCTTCCAAAGAAATACAAATACCAATACTGTAATTAATTCTGGTTGAAAAGGGAAATTACTGAATGAATTATGAAAGAGAGGTGAAAAGGGAATGTCATATCATGATGGAAATCAAGAGCAGCAAATTCCATGGTGTAATTCAAATCTAATTCCAGGTCAGTGATTTTGTGTGTGTGTGTGTTTTTTTTTTTTTTAAAGCACATTTTAAATCTTTTGTTCGGGAAAGACGGAGACAATTTAAAAGCTCGAAAGTATTTTACCTACAATGTCACAAGTGGCCCTTGATTACTTATTAGCATCTGAACTCTGCAAGGAAAGCAGACCAAGGGGTGTTTCGACCTTCAATGGAAGCCAATTGTGGCTGTTAATTTGTGACGTTCCTTTTTCAACCAACTACGAAGGGGATGGATGGATTGCTTAGCAGAGCAGCTCCATCTCTCTTTGATTTATCTGCATTGGGATTCATGTTTTTCTCATCTGCATAAACGGCGGGATAGCATCAAGACCACGTGAAGTGTTAATACCACTTTGTAAGGTCTTGGTAAGGCCACAGTTGGAATTCTGCATCCAGTTTTGGTCGCCACAATGTAAAAAAAATGTCGAGACTCTGGAAAGAGTGCAGAGAAGAGCAACAAAGAGGATTAGGGGACTGGAGGCTAAAACATACAAAGAACAGTTGCTGGAATTGGGTGTGTCTACTTTAATGAAAAGAAGGACTAGGGGAGACATGATAGTAGTCTTCTAATATCTCAGAGGCTGCCCCAAAGAAGAAGGAGTCAAGCTATCCTCCAAAGCACTAGAAGGCAGGACAAGAAGCAACGGGTGGAAACTAATCAAGGAGAGAAGCAACTTAGAATGAAGGAGAAATTTCCTGACAGTTAGAACAATTAATCGATGGAACAACTTGCCTCCAGAAGTTGTAAATGCTCCAACATTGGAAGTTTTTAAGAAGAGATTGGACAACCATTTGTCTGAAATGGTATAGGCCCTATACTATAGGGTTTTCTGCCTAAGCAAGGGGTTGGACTAGAAGACATCCAAGGTCCCTTCCAACCATGCAAGTTCTTTTGAAAGCTGAGTAACTGCCCAGCCACATTCAACTCTACCATCAAATGTTATGTGCAGGACACTTCGATCTTGAAAAGCTTTCAGATCAGTGGTGGGATTCAGCCGGTTCTGTCCGGTTCAGGAGAACCGGTAGCACCAACTACGGTAGGCCCCGGCCACCCACCCACCCAGATGTAATGATCTCCTATTTAGCCATGTTTTGAAGGCCATGCTCATACGTGGAAGGTGTGCACGCAAGCAAAGAACATGCACAGAAGGCCGAGCATTGGTGGAAGGTGGCACAGGTGAGCGAAGCAAGTGCGTGCACGAGCGCTCACATTTGCGAACCGGTAGGGAAAGTAAGTGAATTCCACATCTGTTTCAGAGACACCTTTTCCTGACCGTTCTGTGGGAAACACCTGTTGATCTGTTAGAATCCATAAGGCCTCCTTGGAAAAAGCAGTCCCTAAAAAAGCTACATGAAGCAAAGCTTTAGACAGAAAGATTTCGAAGTGTATCAGAACTATTTGTAACCTGGCTGAGCCGTTGCTGTGAAATGTGATTTTTGCAACGTACGTAGTTTTGAAATATATTTGGACAGAGGAGGAAGAAACCGCCAGAAATAAGGAACAGAAAGTAGCTGATGGATAGAGGTTTGAGATGAATACGGGTATCTGTGGAGACTGTCTGTCAGAAAGAAAGAACAAGGAAGTAAGTTGTGAAATGAGTGCAGAAAAGAATCTCTTGGCATGAGTTCAGGGCCACTGGCCATAGCTACTCCTTGCTGGACTCAGCTATGTCCGTCAGTGGTGAAATCCAAAGGTTTTACTACCGGTTTTGTGGGCCTGGCTTGGTGGGTGTGGTGTGGCTTGGTGGGCGTGGCAGGGGAAGGATACTGCAAAATTTCCATTCCCACCCTACTCCAGGGGAAGGATACTGCAAAATCCCCATTCCCACCCCATTCTGGGGCCAATCAGAGGTGGTATTTGCCGGTTCTCCGAACTACTCAAAATTTCCGCTACCGGTTCTCCAGAACCTGTCAGAACCTGCTGGATTTCACCCCTGATGTCCATGGACCTCACTGCAATGGGTTATTGATATAAGTTGTGTTATGATGGCTATTTGTGTTCATGAAATTGTTCATAAAATAAACCTCTGAATCTTAAAGTAAGAATTGTTTACTGCATTGCTGTCTCCTATTTCTTTTATTGGGTTTTTTATTTTTATTATAACACAATATGACAAACACAAAACACAAAACATATATATATATATAATACACACACACACACACACACACACATTCTTTTTACAGCTATTCCGTGGTGGCCGTCTTCTAATATTTACATTCTCCCCTGAATCCCTTTATACTATTCCATTTTCTTCTTGTCCCTTTTTCTTTTAATTATATTATACATCTTAACAATCCTATTGAGTTTATACATTCTATACATTATCATATTCGTTCTTTCCATTTTCAATTTCACCCCTATTTTTTATTATCCGTTATTTCTAGTCTCGAGCCAATTATACCATTTATTCCAGATTATATAATATTCCGTATCTTCTTTTTCTTTGAGCTCTTTTGTTAATTTGCCCATCTCGGCACATTCTAGGATTTTTTTTTTAATCAATTCTTCTTCTGTTGGTATGTTTTCCCTTTTCCAATTTTGTGCGTATGATATGCGTGTGGCTGTTATAATATGTAAAATCAAATATTTTATTTCTTGGGTGTATTTTTTCGGTAAATATTCCTAATAAGAATGTCTTATTGAGTTGCCACAAAGAAGAAGGAGTCAAACTATTTCTTCAAAGCACCCAAAGGCAGGACAAGAAGTAATGGGTGGAAACTCATCAAGGAGAGAAACAACCTAAAACTAAGGAGAAACTTACTAACAGTGAGAACAATTAATCAGTGGAACAACTTGCCTCCAGAAGTTGTGAATGGTCCAACACTGGAAGTTTTTAAGAAGAGGTTGGATCACCATTTGTCTGAAGTGGTGTAGGGTTTCCTGCCTGGGCAGGGGGTTGGAATAGAAGACCTCCAATGTCCCTTCCAAATCTGTTATTCTATTCTATTCTATTCTATTCTATTCTATTCTATTCTATTCTATTCTATTCTATTCTATTCTATCTACTCTACTCTACTCTACTCTATTCTATTCTTGGAATATTTTATGACCATTCCAAAGCAGTCATCTTCATCCAGTTGCTGAATTTTCAGATAAATTCAAATGTCCTGGTTGAGATCATTCAAGGTTGCAACAGTTCTTTTAGTGACTGCTCGAAGTTACAAAGGCACTGAAAAAAAATATTTTTCAAACATAAGACCATCCCTATCATCACGTGATCAAAATCCAGATGCTTGGCAATTGACTCATATTTATGACGGTTGCAGGGATCACGTGATCCCCTTTTATGACCTTCGGACAAAGGAAAGTCAACGGGGAAGCCAAATTCACTTAACAACCAGGTTACCAACTGAGCAACGTAGCAGGGATTCAACGGCTCGTGGCTTTTGCGATTAACAACTGTGGCAAGGAAGGCCGCACACTAGGATAAAATTCACTCATCAACTGTCTCACTTAGCACCAGAAATTTTGGGCTCCAAAATTGTGGTGGTTTAGTTGAGGACTACCTGTATTTACATTTTCTTCGTATAAGACGCAATCCATTCGAAAAGGATGCATTATTTTAGCCGCTACACAATTCTCCCTCCGAATCAATGTGCCTAAAGTATCATGTTTAGCATTAACTATATTGTTTTCCCCCCGATACAGAAAGGAAGTTTGGTCAAAAACTGCACAGAATGGCTGTAAACTGATCTTAACAGATTAACAGAGTTGGAAGGGACCTTGTAGGTCATCTAGTCCAACCCCCTGCTCAAGCAGGAGACCCTACACCATTTCTGACAGATGGCAGTCCAGTCTCTTCTTGAAAGCCTCCAGTGATGAAGCTCCCACAACTTCTGAAGGAAACTTCTCTTCCATGGGTTGATTGTTCTCACTGTCAGAAAGTTCCTCCTCATTTCTAGGTTGACTCTCTCCTTGGTCAGTTTCCATCCATTATTCCTTGTCTGGCCTTCGGGTGCTTTGGAAAATAGCTTGATCCCTTCCTTTTTGTGGCAGCCCCTCAAATATTGGAAGACTGTTCTTGTGTCTCCCCTGGTTCTTCTCTTCTCTAGACTAGAATAAACTTCTCGAAAGCTTCCAGTGATGGAGCTCCCACAACTTCTGAAGGCAACTTCTGTTCCGTGGGTTGACTGGGCTCTCGCTGTCAGAAAATTTCTCCTTGTCTTGTCAAAACGATGTCACAATCTCGGAGGTATTTCGAGGGAAAGTGCTTAATTCTTGGCGTTCCTGGGAATTAACCATCGTGGTTGTCCTGCTGTGATGTCCTTGTTCACAGACGGTGGGTAGTCTTTCCTTCTGAACTGGAAGACAGTCTTGGCTTTTTGGGAGGAACTCGAGACGACAATGAGTATTTCTCTGCTGGATGAGAGGTCTGTTAATCTGGGCTGCGGGATAGGAGAGAAGTTCTGTGCATTCACGGTAAAACGGTAGATGTTTCCTTCCCAAAGTCAGGTGGGCATGTTGACTGTTGCAGATGTTTGATTCTTTGCAAGTTGTTCTCTCAGCAGAAGTGGTGGCCCCTGATGAAAAAATAATGTGCTAATATTAGTGTTCTGACCTAGGCTTCCCCCAAAAAGAGATATATATCCTTTTAATTGTATTGTAACGTTTGTAGTTGATGTTTTGGCTGTACACCGCCCTGAATCCCTCGGGAGAAGGGCGGTATATAAATTCAATATAAAATAAAATAAATAAAAAATAAAAAGCACGAAGCAGAATCTTGGTCCCGACAAAACCCCTTTTATTAAACAAACAGTGAACTCCTCTCATTCACATCCAGCAAAGTCTTTCAAGGGAGAATTTACAGTCACAGACCTTATCTGGCTTGGAGAGCTGCCAGGCCGATATCTTCAAAACTTGGCAAGAAATCTCTGAGAGTCATGAACTAATTAAGCAAACAAATTGTCTCCTGCAAACTCCACTCCCCTTTCCCTCTTTTATTCCCTCTGGGAGGGGCCCTTCATTGTCTCCCTGTGGCCTGACTCCCAAGTCGACCCTTGTTCTTTAGCTGTTCCCTTCGTCCAGCAACTCCGCGCATGCGCACACTGGGAACAGGCTCCAGCTGTTCATCTGCCTCATTGATGTTTTGACTCTGAAGGCAGCTGACAACTGTCAGACGGCCCTGGCCCCCTCTCTGCCTCCGACGCAGAGCCCTCATCAGAACCTTCCCCAGACTCCAGGACTGGCCCATGTTCCTCCTCAACCTCCTCACTGTCCGAATCTGCTGCCAGATCCGCTGGCTGCTGGCGGGCCACAACAATTAGCTAGTTAATCAGTTGGGAAAATGCTGTGTTTTACGATGAATGCTACCGCAAAGAAACACACATTGCATTTGTGTAACTAACACAAATTATTCCGCGTTCACCTGAGCTGCATGTTCTTTTTCACCAGTGGTTATATTTCCCTTGCCCAATTCTTTTGAAAATCAACCCCGAGAATTGTTTCTCTCTTACGCAAAACTAGATCCACGGTAACCCAAGGAAAGATATTCCAATTGTGCGACCCAGGACCAGTAACAGTAACAGAGTTGGAAGGGACTTTGGAGGTCGTCTCGTCCAACTCCCCTGTTCTCACAGGAGATGTATAATATTTCGGATAGGTGGCTGTTCAATCTCTTCTTAAAAGCCTCCAGTGTTGGGACACTCACAATCTCCGAAGGCAATTCGTTCCACTGGTTAATTGTTCTCTCTGTTAGGAATTTTCTCCTTAGTTCTAGGTTGCTTCTCTCCTTAGGTAGTTTCCATCCATTATTTCTTGTCCTGCCTACAGGTAAATAAGTTGCCTCCCTCTTCCTTGTAGCATCCCTTCAAGTATCGGAAGACTGCTATCAGGTCTCCCCTGGTCCTTCTCTTCACTAGACTAGCCATGCCCGGTTCCTGCAACCGTTCTTTTTTTTTTTTAATTTGATTTATATGCCGCCCTTCTCCAGAGACTCAGGGCGGCTTACAATGTGTTAAGCAATAGCCTTCATACTTTTGTATATTTATACAAAGTCAGCTTATTGCCCCCACAATCTGGGTCCTCATTTCACCTACCTTAGAAAGGATGGAAGGCTGAGTCAACCTTGAGCCTGGTGAGATTAGAACTTGCAGTAATTGCAGGCAGTGGAATGTTAATCGCAGTGCATTAGTCTACTGCACCACCAGGCTCATCTACCAGGTTCATCGTATGTTTTAGCCTCCAGTCCCCTCATCATCCTGGTTGTTCTTCTCTGCACTCTCTCTAGAGTCTCAACATCCTTTTTTATATTGTGGTGACCAAAACTGGATGCAGTACTCTAGGTGTTGCCTTACTAAGTAGAGAGGTACCAGTACTTCACGTGATCTTGATTCTATCCCTCTATTAATGCAACCTAGGATTGCATTGGTTTCATTAGCTGCTGCCGCACACTGCTGGCTCATGTTTAAATTCGTCACAAACAATGATTTGAAGTTGGTCAACTTACCATTCTGTTTCCCAACTTTTTCTAGGGAGATCTCTTTCATTCCATCCCTGCTAGTATTGAAGTCACTGTCACTGGATTCACTGTCTCCTTTCCCACTATCTTGTGCGCTCACTCGATCCAGACCCGAATAGCTACAGCACAAGGAGCAGAGACAGAAAGCTCAGCATCTTTTCCAGCCAACATATCACGATTAAATTTTCAGGGATCAAAAGCGGAAGTAAGTATCGGGGGTGCCTTCCAGATGGTTTAGATCAGGAGTGTCAAACTTGACTTCATTGAGGGCTGCATCAGGGTTGTGTTTGACCTCGGGGGGGCAGGGAGGGTGTGTGTGGCCGGAGTTGGCATGGCCAGCTCGATATCACTCGTGTCGGGGGCACCTGTGGGGGACTGGGTAGGGCTGGGGGATCCTCTTTCAGCCCTTAGACAGCAAAAATGGCCGTGCGTGGCCCTCCTGGTCTCTGTTTTTGGCTGCAACAGCTTCCTGCAGCCCTCTGCAAGAGAAAACGGCCCTCCTGCTCTCCATTTTTGGCCACGATGGCTTCCTGCAGCCCTCTGTCAGAGAAAACAGCCATCCTGGGCTCTATTTTCAGCCACAACAGCTTTCTGCAGCCCTCTGTCAGCAAAAGCAGCCCTCCCAGGCTCAGTTTTCAGCTGCAAAGGCCTCCTGCAGCCCTTTGTCAGTAAAAACAGCCCTCCTAGGCTCCGTTTTCAGCCACAACGGGCTCCTGCAGCTCTCTGCCACCAAAAACAGCCCTCCTAGGCTCCGTTTTTGGCTACAAAGGCCTCCTACAGCCCTCTGCCAGAGAAAACGGCCCTCCAGGGCTCTATTTTTGGCCATGATGGCCTCCTGCAGCCCTCTGTCAGCAAAAACAGCCCTCCTGGGCTCCATTTTCAGCCACAACGGCCTCCTGCAGCCCTCTGTCAGAGAAAACGGCCATCCTGGGCTCCATTTTTGGCCATGATGGCCTCCTACAGCCCTCTGCCAGAAAAAACAGCCCGCCTGGGCCCCATTTCCACTGGCAGAGGGCTGCAGGAGGCTGTCACAGTCAAAATGGAGCCCAGGAGGGCTGCACAGAGCCATCCTGGGCTCCATTTTCACTGGCAGAGGCACCACAGGCCGGTCCTTCTCTATTTCCAGGGCGGCCCCACAGGCCAGATCTAAGCACTCCATGGGCTGGATCCCGGCCCATGGGCCTTGAGTTTGATACCCCTGGTTTAGATTCCCAACCTAACTACTTGGTCATGGGGATGTGAGATGAAATCCATATTCATTTGGTAACTACAAGTGCCTGAAGAAGCTGAGAATTCATCAGAAGAGTGACATGAGTGTCTCAACACGCGACATATACACAAAGAATGAGAGGATATCATGGTATCGCAACACAACACTTGTTTCACCAGTGGTCTGCTTGCTTAGCCCCATGGATACCATGTTGGAAAATATCTGATTCCCTATTCCTGAGGTAAACAATTCCAAATCCCAGGAACAGAATTTATTGATTGGAGATGAAATAGTAAAAACCCCTGGTTTGGCAGACGTTTGTCAAGCACCGGGGAAATCAGGATGTCCAGGAAGTTCAAATGAGTATAAGGATTGATTGTAAACTTAAACTCTCTACAAGAATCTGAACTACTAACGGTCAAGGGAAATTAGCGGGAGAAAGGAATTCAAAGTGGGCTGGATCAGGAGATCCAGGCAGTTCAGATGTGTATAAGGTTTCATTGTAAGCTTAAGTTCTCTACAAGAATTTGAACTACTAACAGTCAAGGGAAAATAGTGGGAAATAAGAATAGAAAGGAATTCAAGGTGGACTGGACTTAGATCTCTTGTGGTCCCACCAGAAGTTGGCAAATGGGCCGTTTCTGGCCTCTGGAAGGCCTCTGGGGGGTGGGGAAGGCCGTTTTCACCCTCCCCAGACTCCTAGAGAGGCTCTGGAGGCTGGGACAGCAAAAAACGGGCCTTCCGGTCCCACCGGAAGTTGACAAATGGGATGTTTCTGGCCTCTGGAGGGCCTCGGGGGGGTGGGGAAAGCCGTTTTCACCCTCCCCAGATTCCTAGAGAGGCTCTGGAGCCAGGTGTGAGAGAGAAACGGGCCTACCAGGCCATCGCATGCCAGGAGCAGAGGGAGCGGGGGCGGGGATTGCACGCACATGTACGGGAGTGGGACCCATAGAATTATGGGTGTGGGCAGGCATGCGCGTGCCCCTCCCGCCCCCCCCTTCTTGGCACGCGATGGCAAAAAAGTTAGCCATCACTGTCCTAGACTATCTCAGTGTACAAACAAGCAAACAAAACTTGCCACCTTTGGTGTAAAATGCAAATCTGACATTTTTACCCACACGGAAGAAAACAGTGCCAAGCAGAGAGAAGTCAAAAGACGACAGACTGGCATCAAACGTTGAGTTTACCTAAAATTCGAAGCGGATTGGCTCGCCTCCCATTCAGATGCGGGCTCAACGGGAATAAGAATCCGAGCCTATCAAAGGGAAACAGACAAACAATGTGCATTTTCTTTCTTTCTTTTTTTTCCCCCCAATACTAAAGAAAAGAACACACAATAATACGTTAAATATAAAGAGCAGCGTGATAGGTTTGAAAATTTACTTTTTTTTTTCTTCCATTCCCACCTACGCCTTCTTTGGAAAAAGCTGTAGGTCTCGGCTTGAGTCCTCTGCCAAATCTATATTTTTTTAATTAAATGGACTGTTTCCAAGCCCTCCCACCAAGATAATCCATATCCTTGGTGATGGGTGTTTTATGTTGAAGTTCACTTTTCAGAGCGCCAGATAATAGACTAGAGCAGATATATTTGTTTCTTTTTCTACTTCCTTCTTAAAAAAAAAAATTGGTTACTTCATTGGTTTATACCTTTTTTTTTTCTTTCTTTCATAGATTTGGGGGTTCTTATAAGAGAATATGACTTTAGAGCAGCGGGGATTTCAAACTGGCTTAATCCACAGCAAAAAAAAAAAATCCTTCTGTGCAGGGTTAATTTGTGGGGCTTAGCACTCAAATGAACGTGTTATTGATAGAGAGGTGGTTAGTCACCTAATAGCTAAATTCGTCAAGGCAAAAGGCTATTAATTGCGCAGTTAAAATGGCTGAGGAATGTTTAAATTTTTGAAAGGAACAAGCCAGGGGTGAAATCCAGCAGGTTCTAACAGGTTCTGGAGAACCGGTAGCGGAAGTTTTGAGTAGTTCGGAGAGCCAGCAAATACCACCTCTGGCTGGCCCCAGAATGGGGTGGGAATGGAGATTTTGCAATATCCTTTCCCCTGCCACGCCCACTAAGCCACGTCCAGAGAACCGGTAGGGAAAAAAATTTGGATTTCACCCCTGGAACAAGCCCCAGCTTGTAAAACTTTTAAGATAATGTCCCAAAGGTGCTTTTTCTGGAGGCAACTGGACTTTCTGGTTTTTTTCTTTCGAAGACGTTTCGCTTCTCATCCTAGAAGCTTCTTCAGCTCTGAAAGGATGGTGGAGAATTTATATTCCTTGCAGACAGCTGGTCGTTTGCATCCTTTGAGAGGGTCGTTGAAGCACCTGGAGGTTTCTCTGTGCCCTGGGGGGTCACCTGAGTGGTGCAAATGGTTCCTGTAGATTGCAATTTTTTCTCTGGAAATCCATTCCTACTCCTACCCCATTCAAAGGATGTTCATCCCAAATTGTATTTGACCCCGAGGACACAGAGAAACCTCCAAGTGGCCTCAAGGACTCTCTCAAAGGATGCAAATGACCCGATGACTGCAAGGAATATCAACCCTTCCACTCCCCACCATCCAGTCAGAGCTGAAGAAGCTTCTTGGAGGAGAAGCGAAACGTCTTCAAAAGGAAAAAAAAAAACAAGGACGTCCAGTTGCCTCCTGAAAAAGCACTTTTGGGACAACCAAACCCTGGATGACTGAGAATCTCTACAGACTTTTAAGCTGATGAAAGAAGCCAAGGAGAAGGCACTTAGCTGGAAAAGTTTGGAACCGCTGCCCTAGGCCACCTATAGGTGACTATTTCTTATCAAGGCTGGCTCTATTTGCAAAGTGGCCACTACAAGTGGTTAGTTGAGTTTGGAAAAATATCTCCCGGGCGAAGGTTTTAATTATAAGCATACAGATTCAGATATTGTTTTTTAAACAGGCATTTTGCTGGGTGCACAAGTATGCTTTTTCAATGCAGCTTTGCCTAATATGTAAGTTTAGGTCCATCTTTTGCCCAATTATATGCATTTTAGAGGATCGGAGACTAAAACATATGAAGAACGGTTGCAGGAACTGGGCCTGGCTAGTCTAGTGAAGAGAAGAGAAGGACCAGGGGAGACACGATAGCCGTCTTCTAATATTTGAGGGGGCTGCCAAAGAGAGGAGGGGATCAAGCTGTTTTCCAAAGCACCTGAAGGCCAGACAAGGAATAATGGATGGAAACTGATCAAGGATCAGTTGAGCCTTGGTAGCACAGTGGTCTAAAGCACCCTGTTATTAACACCAGCTGCCTGCAATTATTGCAGGTTCGAATCTCACCAGGCTCAAGGTCGACTCAGCCTTCCATCCTTTCTAAGGTAGGTAAATTGAGGACCCAGTTTGTGGAGGCAATAAGCTGACTTTGTATAAAATATACAAAAGTATGAAGGCTATTGCTTAGCGCATTGTAAGCTGCCCTGAGTCTCCGGAGAAGGGCGGCATATAAATCAAATTAAAAAAAAGGAGAGAGTCAACCTGGAAATTTTCTGACAGTGAGAACAATCAACCCATGGAACAGGAGTTGCCTTCAGAAGTTGTGGGAGCTTCATCACTGGAAGCTTTCAAGAAGAGACTGGACTGCCCTCTGTCAGAAATGGTGTAGGGTCTCCTGCTTGGGCGGGGGGTTGGACTAGATGGCCTACAAGGTCCCTTCCAACTCTGTTAATCTACGAAGATTTTTGTCATTGCTGACGGTTCTTTATTATAGATTTCACAGCTTCCCAAGTACCAGTCAATAATTCAGACCCGCCCCCCCATGGCAACTGACTCATACTTACGACAGTGGCAGTGTCCCTGAGGTTACGCGATTCCCCTTTTGCTACCTTTTGACTAGCAAGGTCAACGAGGAGGCTAGTTTCATTTAACAACCATGCCACTAACTTAATCACTAGAGTGATTCACTTAACAGCCGTGGCAAGAAAGGTCGTAAAAGGAGGCAAAAACTCACTTTAAACAACTATCTTGCTTAGCAACAGGAGTTTTGGGCTCAATTGCAGTCATAAGTCAAGGACTACCTGTGTAGGATTGGAAATAAATACACTCACGGGGGATTTTGTAAACTCTGCTGCTGAAAGAACTTGGCCAAATCTAAATTTGGTATTTCATGGGCAATCTAGGGAATGGACAAATTCCTATTTAATGCTCTGATTTAAACTGGAAGGCATTTGACTCCTTTTATTTCTTTGCAACTTAACCAGTAAATGCTTAGTTAACGAACTACTAAAAGGTGCAGCAAAAACATATATTAAAGAAATCAGTTTTTGGCTTGGCAGATGGATACCAAGAAAAAGAAAGCTTGCAAAATAGCTGCTCGTTAGCTAACGACTTAAGAGTGTGTCATGGTGGCATTAATGGGTTGTTATACAGGTAGTCCTCGAGTTGTGACCACAACGGAGCCCAAAATTCATGTCGCTAAAGTGAAACATTTGTTAAGGGAGCTTGTCCCGTTGTACGACTTTTCTTGCCACCGTTGTTAAGCGAATCGTTGCACTTATGAAGTTAGTGACACGGTTCTTAAGCGAATCTGGCTTTGCTGTTGATTTCACTTGTGGGTACATCAAAAACGTTGACCCCGGGGACACGACGGGTGTCATAAATACGAATCAGCTGTCAAGCATCTGGATTTTGATCACGTCAAGTATGGGGAAATGGCCGTAAGTCACTTTTTTCAGTGCCATTTGAAGGGTCACTAAATGAACTGTTGTATGTCAAGGACTTCCTATATACCTGGTGGGTCATCCTATCCAAAAATGATGGGATTATGCAGTAAATCACGCGTGTTAGAAATGGCCTTGGATTTTGTGGTTTGCAAACTGAAAAATAGTTTCAAGAAATAATTCCCTCTTGGCTGGAGGTAAAGAAAGAAGCATCGTTTGTAAGGGAAGAGCTTAAATCCCACAATTGCACCCAGTTTAGGACTAGTCTAGAGAAAAGAAGAATTACGGGTGACATGATAGCAGTATTCCAGTATTTGAGGGGCTGCCACAAATAAAGTGGGGGCTCAACCTATTTTCCAGAACACCTGACGATAGGAAAAGAAGCAATGGATGGAAACTAATGAAGGAGAGAAGCAACCTGGAATTAAGGAAACGTTTCCTGACAATGAGGACAATTAACCAGTGGAACAGCTTGCCACCGGAAGTTGTGGGTGCTCCAACACTGGAAGTTTTTAAGAAGAAACTGGACAGTCACTTGTCTGAAATGGTATATAGGTTCTTCTGTTTGATCAGAGGGCTGGACTAGAAGGCCTCCAAGGTTCTATTCTATTCTATTCTATTCTATTTCTGTTCTTCTATTTCTATTTCTATTTCTATTTCTATTTCTATTTCTATTTCTATTTCTATTTCCTATTCTAGTCTAGTCTAGTCTAGTCTAGTCCAGTCCAGTCCAGTCCAGTCCAGTCCAGTCCAGTCCACTCCACTCCACTCCACTCCACTCCACTCCACTCCACTCCTATTCCTATTCCTATTCCTATTCCTATTCCTATTCCTATTCCTATCTCTATGTTTATTCCTATTCTATACCTGATAAAATAGAAGGTGAATCTCAGCAGCCAAACACGGTCAGGATTTAACCCTAGTTGAGAAGATACCTGGGAATCGGAGCTAGGCGTTTCGGTCTCAGTCGCACCCAAGGAGTCACGGCTCCCTTCTTCAGCTGCTGAGAAAGCCCCACTCCAAGCAGAGTCTTTGGGGATCCCTCTCCCCCATCGAGCGACAGGACGGCTTCCTCCTTCCCTGGATCCCACCGGCTTCATTGGCTTCCCAACGGGGAACTTCTTCCTGCCCACCCAAATAGAGGCTCCCACGAGGAGAATGGCCACCAGCAAAACCCCACAGCCTCCTCCCAGCAAGGCGATCCACAGCACAGACGGATCCCACGGCTCTCCTCCGGCAACGCCAAGCTGCAGCGCCACCATCTGCACGCTAGAGGGCAGCGTCTCCGTGCAAATCAGCCGCAGCGTCGCTGTGCAAGTCAGAGAAGGCCGCCCACCGTCCTCGACGGCAACAACCAAGCGGAAAGCGGAGCGGGGCGCGGCCTCAGGCGGGACCCGTTCCCGAAGAAAGAGCTCTCCGGTCCGCGGCCGCACCGCGAAGAGCCTGGACGCCCCTTCCAGGAGGGAGAAAGTCAGCTCGGAGTTACGACCGTCGTCGGCGTCCCGGGCTGCCAGCCGAGCGATCAGGAATCCGGGCGGGGCCCCGAGTGGCAGCAGGAGATCCGCCGAGCCGTTCATTAAAGGCGGGGAGATGATTCGGGGCGGGTTATCGTTCTGATCCTCCACCCTAACAACGACCAGGGTGCGTCCGCACAGCGACGGGCTGCCACCGTCGCAAGCTTCCACCGCCACTTCATGCCACGGCTTCTTCTCCTCCTCCTCCTCCTCCTCGCGGTCCAGGGAGCCCTCAACTCGCACAACGCCCAGGCGGGGATCCACGGAGAACAGCCTCGACGGGGCAGGTGTCCCCAGAAGCCGGTAGGTCACTTTGCCGTTGGGTCCAAGGTCGGGGTCGTAAGCCAGGACGGTGGTCAGGTAGGCCCCCGGGGGGTTGTTCTCCGGCAGGGCGACCTCGTAGCGCGCCTTGGCGAAGCGCGGGGCGTTGTCGTTCTCGTCGGCCACGCGGACGGTGAGCGAGCGGACGGTCTTGGCCGGGGGCGAGCCCAGGTCCTCGGCCACCAGCGTGAGGTTGTACTCGGCCACGCGCTCGCGGTCCAGGGCGCCGGTGGTGAGCACCAGGTAGCTGTCGGCGTCGTAGGCGCGCTGCAGGGCGAAGGGCTGGTGAGGCGCGGGCAGGAGGGCGCAGCGCACCTGGCCGTTGGCGCCCGCGTCGCTGTCCGAGGTGCTGACCAGCGCCACCAGGCTCTGGGCCGGCGCCGCCTCGCTGACCGCCGCCCAGCCGGCCTCCTCCCGCTCGGCGTCGGCGCTGGAGCCCGCGGGGGCGCCCAGGGCGCTGATGGCCACGGCGGGCGCGTTGTCGTTGACGTCCAGCAGGCGCACCAGCACTTTGCAGGCGGCGGCCAGCGGGCTGGCGCCCCGGTCGCTGACCTGCACGTCCAGCTCGTAGGTGCGCTGGAGCTCGTAGTCGACGGGGGCGCGCAGGGCCAGGCGGCCCGAGAGCGGCTCGAGGCTGAAGAGGCGGCGGGCCTCGGCGGGCACCTGGCTGCCCCAGGCGTAGAGCAGCTGCCCGTTGGCGCCCTCGTCGGCGTCGGCCGCCTCCAGCTCCAGCAGCAGCGCGCCCGGCGGCGCGTCCTCGGGCAGCTCCAGGGTCAGGAGCGCGCCCCGGGGGAAGGCGGGCGCGTTGTCGTTGGCGTCCAGCACGCGCACGCTGAGCGTGGCCGTCCCCGAGCGCGCGGGGCTCCCGCCGTCCTTGGCCACCAGCTCCAGCCGGTAGCCGGCCTGCGCCTCCCGGTCCAGCTCGCGCAGCAGCACCAGCTCGGCGCAGCGGAGCCCGTCGGCGCGCCGCTGCGCCTCCAGGCCGAAGGGGCTGCCCGGCGAGAGGGCGAAGCTCTGCAGCCCGTTGGAGCCGGCGTCCGGGTCGTGCGCCAGGGGCAGCGGCAGGCGGGTGCCGGGCGCCGCGCTCTCCGACACCTCCAGGGCCACGGCGGGCTGCGGGAAGCGCGGCGCGTGGTCGTTCAGGTCCCGCACCTCCAGCTCCACGTGCACCAGGCGGAAAGGCGGCGAGGCTCCCCCGCCCGACGGGCCGCCCAGGCTCAGCACGTCGAAGGCCAGCAGGCAGGGCGACTCCGACGGGCCGCACAGCTGCTCCCGGTCCAGCTGCTCCGGCCCCAGGCTCAGCTGCCCGTCCCGCTCCCGCACTCGCACCAGCGACCCGTTGCCCGGCGCCTTCACCAACTGGAAGCCCCGGGGCGCAGCCTCCGCGGGCCGTTGCAATTCCTCGGCCAAAATGCCCAGCACCGTGCCCGGTGGCGCCTCCTCGTCTACGCTGAACCGCAGCGCCCCGCGGAGAAAGAAAGCTTGGAGTAAGACCATGAGTAGAACGAGGAGCCTGGCCATGAGTCCTTTTACAAGAAAGTTAGCCGGGGCTTAATGTCCTTCCCCGCCTTTTTTTTTCTCCACCGATCCTGAACAGCTGTCCTTGGTCTCTGCTGCCGATCCTAGCGATCTAGCGAGCTGTTCCCCTCTCCCTGGGATCATATGGTCCCCAGTATGCAAATGAACCCCCTCTGGTCCTCCATATGCAAATGAGCCCGGCCTCCGCCCGTCCCCACCCCCCCTAAAAACCCCTGATGATGTCTATGGAGATTCTCAGTCATCCATCCATGGTTGTCCCAAAAGTGCTTTTGGGGGGGGGGGGGTCAAGAGGCAACTGGACTTAACCAGAAAGTCCAATTGCTTCTTGGGAAAAAAAGCACCATTGGGACAACTTCTGAGGGTGTTTACTCTTCTAAGCAACCTTCAGAGGATTAGGACATAAGGGCTGGAGTTGCCCATGAGATTAAAATAAAATAAAATGGACGTTGTGTTATTGGAAGTTATTTGCATGGGATCCTACAGTTAGGATTTGGGCACAGCGTGCTCTTCACTGTTAGCTTGATTTAACACAGTTAAATCAAGTTTATTCTAGTCTAGTAAAGAGAAGGACCAGGGGAGACATGAGAGCCATGTTCCAATTTTTGAGGGGCTGCCACAGAGAGGAAGAGGTCAAGCTATTTTCCAAAGCACCCGAAGGCCAGAAAAGGAATAATGGATAGAAACTGAACAAGGAGAGATTCAACCTAGAAATAAGGAGAAATTTTCTGACAGTGAGAGCAATCAACCATCAGAAGTTGTGGGAGCTTCATCGCTGGAGGCTTTCAAGAAGAGACTGGACTGCCATCTGTCAGAAATGGTGTAGGGTCTCCTGCTTGGGTGGAGGGTTGGACTAGATGACCTACAAGGTCCCTTCCAACTCTGTTATTCTGTTAAAAATTACAGTGGGATAATTTTGCCCAGTTAAATGCCACCAGACTTTGGATAACACCTAACTGGAAAATAATCAGGGTCTGTATACCTCAAAGATCCATCCAATAAGTACAGTAGATCATTAGCTCTATTAAAAGATCGTTCCAATTTGTCCTGTTCTTGGTAGTAGAATTATTCTCAGTTCCTGCCCTGAACCGGGAGTTAGACTAGTTGATCTCTAAAGTGCTTTCCAGATCATGCATATTGCGTTCCTGTGGAATACATCATCGTCCACTCAAAAACCACAGTTAGCACACTTCTGAAGTGGGCTTGGCTGACGACAAAGGGGCAGCCCAAATTTATGGCGCAGACTCTACAAGGTGGCAGTGAACTAAATTCCAATTTAGCTGGTCTGTCCTTTCCATCATCATAACAATCTCATTCAGACTGTCACTAAAACTGATTTAGTTTGGAATAGCAATGTACCATGCGGCTTGCTTACGCAGTATCTGAGACTGCAATCACGTAAACAGCCACTAGATGTCAGTGAAGACTTAAGAGATCTTTATATCCTTTTTTTTCTGCCTCTAGTGGTCACCCAGATAGGGAAACTTTAATATTGCAAGGAATAACACCACCTACATACATCTGGGTGCTGTGCTTTTCCAGGGTTTTTTGCTATGAAAAACACAGAAAATAAGCCATTAATAGAAAAGATATTGAAGGCCAAAAAATGAAAGAAAAGAGAATGTAGTTTGTGGCGACAATGACACTGAAACTCAAAATGTTTCATTCTAGATCCCTTTGTGCTGGTGAATGTATATGCATCTCTGGGAATCTCAGCTCGCTTAACTATTCTGCAGGTGGTGCTACTGCAGATTTTCAATCATGAGCTAAGATTGATTGGTTTACCATTCAGGATCATGTCCCTTCTGTTTGAATTCACTCTGATTTGTTGATCTGAAACCAATGTGCTATGCTTAATCTGAGCTAATGTGTTTGAATTAAGCCACCGGTTATTGAGGTAGATGGCTTCAACTTCTTCTCTTTTCCTTTCCTCCTCCTCCTCCTCCTCCTTCTCCTTCTTCTTCCTCCTTCTCCTCCCCTTCCTCCTCTTCTTCTTCTGCTTCTACTTCTCCTCCTCCCTCTCTCTCCCTCCTCCTCCTCTTCTTTTTCTTCTTCCTCTTTCTCCTCCTCTTCCACCTCTTCCTCTTTTTCTCCTCCTCCTCCTCCTC
>WNWU01013721.1:2348507-2360168 GCA_012654045.1 Ptyas mucosa
AATAGAATAGAATAGAATAGAATAGAATAGAATAGAATAGAATAGAACAGAACAGAACAGAACAGAACAACAGAATTGGACCTTGGAGATCTTCTAGTCTAACCTCCTGATCAGGCAGGAAACCCTATACCTGTGATGGCAAACCTATGGCACGGGTGCCACAGGTGGCACGCGGAGCCATATCGGTGGGCACGCGAGCTCAGCTCCGGCACATATACGTGTGTTAGCCAGCTGATTTTCGGGCCTTCTGGGCCCACCAGAAGTCAGGAAACACACTGTTTCCAGCCTCCGGAAGGCCTCTGGGAGGGTGGGGAAGGCCATTTTTGCCCTCCCCAGGTTCCTAGAAAGGCTCTGGAGCCTGGGGAAAGCAAAAAAATGGGCCTACCGGGCCATCACATGCCAAAAGCAGGGGGAGCACGGCGCATAGAATTATGGATGTGGGCATGCGTGCGTGTGACCTCACCACGCTCCCTGCATTTTTGGCACGCAATGGCAAAAAGGTTAGCCATCACTGCCCTATACCATTTTAGACAAATGGTTATCCAACCTCTTCTTAAAAACGTCCAGTGTTGGAGCATTTACAACTTCTGGAGGAAAGTTGTTCCACTGATTAATTGTTCTAACTCTCAGGAAATTTCTCCTTAATTCCAGGTTGCTCCTCTCCTTGGTTAGTTTCCACCCATTGCTTCTTGTCCTGCCCTCAGGTGCTTTGGAGAATAGTTTGACTCCCCTTTTTTTGTGGCAGCCCCTGAGATATTGGAAGACTGCTATCATGTCTCCCCTGGTCCTTCTTTTCATTAAACCAGAGTTACCCAGTTCCAACAACCGGTCTTCGTATGTTTTAGCCTCCAGTCCCCTATTCCTCCTTGTTGCTCTTCTCTGCACTCTTTCTAGAGTCTCGATATCTTTTTTACATTGTGGCGACCAAAACTGGGTGCAATATTCCAAGTGTGGCGTTATCAAAAGGCTATTGATTACGAAATTTATTTATTTATTAGTCCAATTTATATGCCGCCCTTCTCCGTAGACTCAAGGCAGCTTACAATGCATTATAGCAATAGCCTGCATTCTTTTTTGTATATACCTGCTTATTAGGGCATTCGCTCCCACCCCCCCAAGCGGTGTTGTTCTATACAAAGTCGGCTTATTGCCCCCACAATCCGGGTCCTCAATTTACCTACCTTGAAAGGAAGGAAGGCTGAGTCAACCTTGAGCCTGGCGAGATTCGAACTTGCCCTAATTGCAGGCAACTGGCAGCTAAGTGCTAGCACTTAACAGCGCTTTAGTCAGCTGCACCACCGAGGCTTTAATAAAATAAAGAAATAAAGTGGTATTAAAATGAATTGTGTGATTCCAGAAGCAGTTGAATTTGTAAAAACGAATAACGGTAAGCAGGCCAAAAAGAAAAAAAGAATAAAACAAACACGAATTGCAGAACAGAACAAATTGCTTATGTGATATTTATTCCTTCCAATTTAGGGAACACGTTCAGTTGGCCGTTTCCTTCTTCTTTTTCTTCTTCTTCTCCTTCCTTTCTTCCCCCTTCTTCGCGGGTTGAAGCCAAGTTTATATTTTGCTCGCTTTCCCCGAGTAATTGCTTCACCTTCGTCCCCACGGCGCATAAAATAATGATGGGGTTTTATTTAAAAACCAGGCAAGCTGTTGCATTCAGGGAGAGAAAAGTTGTCTCCCTCTGATCTTCCCATTGTGGGAGATGAGGAGATGAATAGAGTTTCGGAGATTCCCCACTGAGATTGTCTTTCGCTGTTCTCCACTATAAGGGAGATCAAAGGGAAAGTGGCTAATTAACATAGTAAAGAATATAAAAATCCCAAGAGCTTTATCAGCGTCGCAATCCAAATGGTAAAACAAAAATAAAATAAAATAAAATAAAATAAAAATTGGTGGATAGCGATAGGCAGATCTGAAAAGTCCTTGAAATGGCAGCTTCAGAATATGAATGTGACGATGAATTCATATTCATATAGATAGATAGATATATTTGTATGCGTGTGATATATACATGTGAAGTAGCCTTAATTATACAGAATAATGCCAAAGCGTAAGGAACAGGCTTTTGATTTTTTGCAGGAACTTGCTTATAAAAAGCATTTCCATCCCAAACACTGGGGTAGGACTGTCTTTATTTCATCTTTTTTTCTCCCCCCCCTTTTTTCCCAAGAACTCAACAAAAGGCTCCAAATCCTTTCTTGAATAAACATTCAGCTCTTTTCTATATGAAAAACTAAAAGCAGCCTTGCTAGGGGAAAAAGGTCTTTCCTTCCTCTTTGAAAACACAAGAAATCACAACTTTCCTTCCCAAATGAGATTTAGCTGCTTGAGCTGTGAGTGAAATCCTAAAGAGAGAGAGAGAGAGAGAGGGAGAGGGAGGGAGGGAGGGGGAGAGAGAGAGAGAGGAAAAGACAGAGGGAGGGAGGGAGGGAGGGAGAGAGAGAGAGAGAGAGATGGAAAGAGAGAGGGGGAGTGGGGAGAAAGGGAGAGGGAGAGGGAGAGAGACATCACCTATTCACTCCCCATAGGTACAAATCTTAAGAGCATCTTGAAATCTGATGAGGCCTCATTTAAATATTTCCCATTTCTTCTGAAGATGCATGTTAGGATTTTCACTAAATCCAGAGAGAGAAATTCAACCTCAAGAAACCCGATAAAATTTTGAAATGTAGGGAATGTTTTTCTAATAAAGGAGAATATTTGTAGCTCAGGGTTGTCCTAGGTGCTCTCTGAGCTGGGTTGTTTTCTTGCAGACGTTTCATGACCCAACTAGGTAATATCATCAGTGCTAGAAGGGAAATTGAGGAAGGAGGAGGAGGAAGAGGAAGTGGAGGAGAAAGAGGAGGAGGAGGAGGAGGAGGAGGAGGAAGAGGGGGACTGTGGAGTCCTTGGTGCTCTCTGAGCTTGGTTATTTTCTTGCAGACGTTTCATGACCCAACTAGGTAACATCATCAGTGCTAGAAGGGAGTGGTGTTTGTGAAGAGGAGATGGAAGAAGAGGAGGAGGAGGACTATGGGGTCCTTGGTGCTCTCTGAGCTTGCTTGTTTTCTTGCAGACGTTTCATTACCAAACTAGGTAACACCATCCGTTCTTTTGGTCTTTTTTTTTTTTGGAACATTTTGCTTCTCTAACTTAGTTGCGACCAAGGGGCAACCTGGCGTGTGGTACATACCTCAAGTTTTCTTGAACCCAAGTCACGGTTTTGGCAAAATACCAGAAGGTACAAACGTGTCTCTTGATGAACACACGACCCAACGGAGATGGTGAATACGCGAATAAGATAGACGGCAGTGCTGGCCGTACAATTCAGCTTCTTTTAAGTCTCAGTTCTTGTCTTCCTATGGACAGATAAAGCAAGAATAATTTTACGTAGCTGAGCACATTCGTGTCCACTGATTTCAAGAAGTCTAGCTGCCTTTAGGGAAATCACTGACAGGTATACCCAACCTGTTTGGAAGGTATCCAGGTTCCTCTTTCTAATGACTGCAGCTGTAACCCGAGAAACATCTCGTAATACTGATGAAATTCCCAAGCCAAAGGCACAGCCGAATCAAACTGATCAAAAGGCCCAGCTCCTGCAAGCTTTTAAAGCATGCAAAGTGAATTCAAACATACGTTTCCCTCCCTGGTTTGCATTTGTATAGAGAGTTGCAGAAATAATATAATTGCTTTCTGAAAAGGCAGGTTGGCTGCCTGGTTGTTTTTTTTTTCCTTCTTCTTTTTTTCATTAAAGGCCGAGGTTTGAGGAGTCTGGAGAATAGATAGGCAAAGGTCTGGCATCTCCACGCTCAGGATTTTATTCCAATGAGTCGGGATAATCATAATATTTCATGCAACGCCCGACGTTATGAATTTAACATGGCAAACTGTGTACTCCGGGCAGCGCAGGAAAGATACAGATTTGAGGGGAAACGGTTTTTGGGCTGTGGGGTTTTTTTTAGCTTGTTTGTAGAACGAGTAAACACAAAAGCTATTTTCTGAGTTTATTCAGGTAAGGGCAACACAACGGATTTTTAATAGTGCAAGGAATAGTAAAATGTCATACCTTATCACGGTATTAATCGAAGACCGATTCGGCATCTATAAATCGGCTTTTTTTCAGAATCAGAATAGGAGCTGGAAGGGACCTTGGAGGTCTTCTAGTCCAGCCCCCTGCTCAAGCAGGAGAACCTATACCATTTCAGACAAGGAGCTGTCCAGTCTCTTCTTAAAAAGAGACGATGAAGGAGCCAGCTGGGCCAGCATTGATGATGTTACCCAGTTGGGTAATGAAATGTCTTCAAGAAAACAACCAAGTTCAGAGAACACCAAGGACCCCACAGTTCTCCTCCTCCTCCTCCCTCCTCCCCACCCTTTAACTCTTGAGCTACAAATATTCTCTTCTTTTGTTTAGCAATTCTCAAAAGGAAATAGGGAATATGGAATTCAACCAGCTATTCTGTGTGGGTCCCGTTGAATGAATAAGTCTAGGAACCTAACAGAGAAAGAACAGTTCCCCAACCTCTATTTGTCCAGCACTGACGATGTTACCTAATTTGGGTAATGAAACATCTTCAAGAAAATCACCAAGCTCAGATTTTGTTCAAGAGGCAACTGGACTTTATTTTTCCCTGAAGACGTTTCACTTCTCATCCAAGAAGCTTCTTCGGTTTAGTTTTCTTCAAGGAAAAACAAAGGAAGTCCAGTTGCCTCTTGAAAAAGTACCTTTGGGACAACCGTAACCTGGATGGCCAAGAATTTCCATAGACAACCAAGCTCAGAGAGCATCAAGGCTCTCTCATGTCTACTGCATATTTCCCTCTCCTTGTCTGGTCCAGTTTTGCTCCATTTTGTGGATTGGAAATCGCAAGCTTTGGGTAAATCCATCGATCCATTCCTCTTTCTTTTTTTGTCCTGTTAAACCACTGATTGGTTCAAAATTGGAAAAGGAGTCCGGCAAGGCTGTATATTGTCACCCTGCCTATTTAACTTATACGCAGAGGCACATCATGAGAAAAGCAGAGCTAGATGAATCAAAAGTTGGAATTAAGATTGCCAGGAGAAATATCAACCACCTCAGATATGCAGATGATACCACTCTAATGGCAGAAAGTGAAGAGGAACTAAAGAGCCTCTTGATGCGGGTGAAGAAGGAGAGTGCAAAAGTTGGCTTGAAACTCAACATTAAGAAAACTAAGATCATGGCATTCGGCCCTCTCAATTCCTGGCAAATAGATGGGGAAGAAATGGAGGTAGTGACAGATTTTATTCTCCTGGGCTCCAAGATCACTGCAGATGGGGACTGCACCCAAGAAATTAAAAGGCACTTGCTCCTGGGGAGAAAAGGTATGGCAAATCTAGATAACATACTAAAAAGCAGAGACATCACCCTGCCAAAAAAAGTGCGAATAGTCAAGGCGATGGTTTTCCCAGTTGCAATGTCTGGTTGTGAAAGTTGGACCATAAGAAAGGCTGAGTGTCAAAGAATTGAAGCCTTTGAACTCTGGTGCTGGAGAAGACTCCTGTGAGTCCCTTGGACTGCAAGGCGATCCAACCGGTCAGTCCTAGAGGAGATCAACCCTGACTGCTCTTTAGAAGGCCAGATCCTGAAGATGAAACTCAAATCCTTTGGCCACCTAATGAGAAGGAAAGACTCCCTGGAGAAGAGTCTAATGCTGGGAATGATGAAGGGCAAAAGAAGAAGGGGACAACAGAGAACGAGGGGGCTGGATGGAGTCACTGAAGCAGTCGGTGGGAGCTTCAATGGACTCCAGAGGATGGTAGAGGACAGGAGGCCTGGAGGAACATAGTCCATGGGGTTGCGATGGTTCAGACACGACTTCCCAACTAACAACAACAACAAAAATCTTCTGTAGACACTTCAGAAACCGTTTTAAGGAAGGATACAGAAGCGATAACTTCGGTTTCAGCCATATCTTTCAAAGTTCTAATTTTACACTGAGAGCTTCTACAAACGATTGGTCTTTACACTTAGACGTCAGTACATATTCGCGCTTCTGATCCCTCTGATGTCAACTCCTGCATGTGTGTGAAATCTCTGAAGTGTGCTTTAGGGTGCTTAGAGGTAGAACAGCATGAACTGTGACTCATGGGGAGTGCAATTAATACTCTCCACACTAGACTGGCAGAAGGATTTCAACGAATTCAAATGTGGCCATCATGCTGTTCGCTTTTTGGGCCGATGTTATGCCGAAAAGGGGTAATAAAGCGATGGGAATTAATGGCGTAAGAAAAAAGAACTAGACTAACAATATTCATTCATTCCCCTTGTACCTTTCTATCTTTGCTCTCATCGCTGTCAAGATAAATGACTGCTTCAGGGATCCTGGCTTGCAGAAGAAAATGCAAGCAGGGTCGAGATAAACTGGGGTTTGGTTTTGCAGGGATATGATGGCCAAAATGTGTTAGAGCTGGAGGTGTGAACCGTTCCCACCGTTGCCCAGTGGCAAAAGAGGTTTCTGATCCAGCAGTCTCTGTAGCTATTAGCAGCTGTGTCTTATCTGGGATTCCAACAGTGTCAGAATCAGAACGTGGCTGGAAGGAGCCTTGGAGGTCTTCTAGTCCAGCCCCCTGCTCCAGCAGGAGACCCCATACCATTTCAGAAAAGTGACTGTCCAGTCTCTTCTTAAAAACCTCTTAAACTTCTTTAAACTTCTTAAAAAGCTCCCACAACTTCTGATGGTAAGCTGTTCCAATTGTCCTCACTATTAGGAAGTTTCTCCTCAATTCCAGATTGCTTCTCTCTTTGCTGAGTTTCCATCCATTGTTTCTTGTCCTGCCTTCAGGTGCTTTAGAAAATAAGTTGACCCCCCTCCTTTTTCTGGCAGTCCCTCAAATACCAGAAGACTGTTTTCATGTCCCCTCCCCCAGTCCTTCTTTTCTCTAGACTAACCAATCCCAAATCCTGCCACCGTTCTTCATTTGTTTTAGTCTCCAGGCCTTTGATCATCTTAGTTGCTCTTCTTTTCCAAAGTCTCAACATCTTTTTTTGTAACGGGGTGACCAACACTGGATGCAGTTTTATAATCACGCGAGTTCAGGAAAATATCTGAAGTATTTGAGCTGTATGACAGAGCTAGCAGGCACCTTGGTGGTCTTCTAGTCCAACTCTCTGCCCAAGCAGGAGACCCTGAACCATTTTAGACAAATGGCTGTAAAATCTCTTAAAAACCTCCAATGATGGAGCACCCAGAACTTCTGGTGGCAAGCCGTTCCACTGGTTAATAGTTCTCACTGTCAGGAAGGTTTTCCTTAGTTCTAGTTTGGTCCTCTCCTTGGTTAGCTTCAATCCATTGCTTCTTGTCTTGCCTTCAGGTGCTTTGGAAAATAGGTTGACCCCTTCTTCTTTATGACAGCCCCTCAGATATTAGAACACTCCTATCATGTCAAGAAATGAAGTCAGGAAGACAAGACCTGGTCATTCTCTTTTGGTCCCTGGTAGCACCTCCTGAACTCCAGTTCCGCCTGGCTGGCTCCCTTTTGACCCCCAGGAAAAATCTCATTTGCAGACAGGCAGAATCCATTCCCAGACCCAAGACTCATTAGCCTGCTTTGGACTTAAATACAGTATTCAAATCTAAATAAAGGTAAAGGTTTCCCTCGCACAGATGTGCTAGTCGTTCCCAACTCTAGGGGGCGGTGCTCATCTCCATTTCAAACCTGAAGAGCCAGTGCTATCCAAAGACGTCTCCGTGGTCCTATGGCTGGCATGATTCAACGCCAAAGGTGCACGGAACGCTGTTCCCTTCTCACCAAAGGTGGTCCCTATTTTTCTACTTGCATTTTTTTTATGTGCTTTCGAACTGCTAAGTTGGCAGAAGCTGGGACAAGTAACGGGAGCTCCTCCCATTACACGGCACTAGGGATTCGAACCGCTGAACTGCCGACCTTTAGGTTGACAAGCTCAGCATCTCAGCCACTGAGCCACCATTCCCATTGAGCAACTGCATCCCATCAAATCTAAATACTTCTGGCCAAACACTGAGCAACATTGTCTTTATTGTGAACAGGGAAAGCTGGACCATAGTCTGTGAAGACGACTAAGGCTGGGAATCTAATCTACACTTTCTCTGTCTCACTAAAAGCTTTAAAAGAAAGCCTAAAATCAGTTGTTCTTTTTTTTAAAGTGGAGAGCTAAAATTACACACTCCAACACTAAATAAAAGCCCCGGTGGAACCATAAGGGAGGAAATTCAACTTAGAGAGTCCATTTGTTCAGAGGGGAAATCAACGGGAAGCATCTCTTCCCCCTTCAACTGCTGTCAAGAAATCAAGAAATCAAATGTCTGCATTAACATCTTGACTATTCTCATCCCCAGTCGCCTTTCGGATCAACACTTCAAGCATGGGAAGAACTGGATTCATTTGATTGATTGATTGAGTGAGTGAGTGATTGATTGATTGATTTCATCAAGCATGTATTAGATGACAGATATGAATACATGAAATGGATACAAATAAAAAGGAATATTAGGGCAGGGACGGTAGGCACGCTGGTGCTCTTATTGTACGCCCCTTACAGACCTCTTGGGAATGGGGTGAGGTCAACAGTAGACAGTCTTAGGTTAAAGTTTTGGGGGGTTTGGGGAAGAAACCACCGAGTCGGGTAGTGCATTCCAGGCATTGACCACTCTGTTGCTGAAGTCGTATTTCCTGCAATCGAGTTTGGAGCGGTTTACCTTGAGTTTGTATCTATTATTTGCTCATGTATTGTTGTGGTTGAAGCTGAAGTAGTAATTGACAGGTAGGACATTATAGCAGATAATTTTGTGTATTAGGCTTAGGTCAGACCGAAGGCGGCGTAGTTCTAAGTTGTCTAAGCCCAAAATTTCAAGTCTGGTGGCATAAGGTATTCTATTGGAAGTAGAGGAATGGAGGGTTCTTCTCGTAAAATATCTACTGACTCTCTCGATTGTATTAATGTCCGATATGCAATGCGGGTTCCAGACAGATGAACTGTATTCGAGAATTGGTCTAGCAAAGGTTTTGCATGCTCTAGTTAGCAGTACAATATTACCAGAGAAGAAGCTATGCAAGATTAGGTTAACAACTTTTAATGCCTTTTTGGCAATGTTATTACAGTGGGCTCGGGCACTTAGATCTTTCGAAATGAGGGTTGAGAGGTTTCTGATCCAGACAATATCTGTGCCCAGATCCACTTCCGAATTGTGATCTTTCATCGGATGGATTGGCGCATCGCAAAATCGCCTTATCTTTTTCCCCCGCCAGTGAAAACCCGCAACTAAGAGATCTCTCATCATCCTAGCTTTCTCTCTCTCTCTCTCTCTCTCTCTCTCCCTCCCTCTCTCTCTCTCTCTCTCTCCCTCCCTCTCTCTCTCTCTTTTTATTATTAGTATTATTTTGGGCTTCGTTCCTTCTTACTTTAATCCCTTCCTGCCATATTTCATCTTTCAAGGCCTCATCTCACCAACCTTGAAGTCGGGAGATGTTTGAATTGCACATCAGTCTTCATTAGGGCAAGTCATGGTTGAATGAAATTGCCAGGAACCCTGACTCTTCCCTCATTCCCACCCACCCCCAAGTACCGAGAGATTCTGATGTCAGCGTTCATAATCGGGGGACGCCACCTCTATGCTTTTCAATTTGCACCTTTGAATGAAAACTGATTTTTGATCTTCGTGTGTGAGAAGTGGAGGTCTTTAAAGCATCCTTCTCATTTAATTTTAATTAGGCATTTAAGCTTTTTCATTAAAAATGGGGGAAAGGGAGGGAAAAGCAATCCCCTTCTCTTTCCTTCTCTTTCTTTGTCCTTCCTTCCTTCTTTTCTTTCTTTCTTCTGTCTTTCCTTTCTCTCTCTTTTCTTTCTCTCTTTCTCTCTCTCTCTCTTTCTTTTTTCTTTCTCTTTCTTTCTTTTTTCTTTCTTTTCTCTTTCTTTCTCTCCTTTTCTTTCTCTCTCCTTTTTTCTTTTTCTTCGATTCTTTCAATCTTTCTTTTCTCTTTCTTTCTCTTTCCTTTTCTATCTCTCTCACTCTCCTTTATTCTTTTTCTTTCATTCATTCTTTTTCTCTCTTTTTTCTTTTTCTTTCTTCTTTCTATCTTTTCTTTCTTTCTCTTTCCTTTTCTTTCTCTCTCACTCTCCTTTTTTCTTTTTCTTTCATTCATTCTTTTTCTCACACACACACTTTTTCTTTTTTCTTTCTCTTTCTCTTTCTTCTTTCTATCTTTCTTTTCTTTCTCTTTCTCTTTCTCTCCTTTTTTCTTTTTTCTTTCTTTCATTCTTTTTCTTTCTCTCTCTCTCTTTTTTCTTTCTCTTCCTTTCCTCTATCTTTCTTTTCTCTCTCTCTCTTTCTCTCTCTCTCCTTTTCTTTCTCACTCTCCTTTTTTCTTTTTCTTTCATTCTTTTTCTTTCTCTCTTTTTCTTTCTTCTTTCTTTCTTCTCTCTCTCTCTCTTCTCTCTCTCACACATGCACACATTCTGTTGCAAACAACTAACAAGAACACAGTCAAGTTTTCCTACCTCTACTAGTCATATCACTAGCAGAAAAAGGTCCAGAAAAGTTATAATGTTTGAGACAAAGCTCAGAAGTGCCTTGGAGATTCTCGGTCCTGTAATCATTTATGTAGTTACACATCCTTGGGCTGGACACATGAACTACAGGTTAAATACTTGGTTCCCAGGCTGATGAAGAATCAGGAGATGGTTATGTAAGCAGACAGCTGAAAGCTTCTCGGTTATTAGTGAAGGGATCCACCACTTTGCCAGATGACAGGAAGGCTCCTAGAAAGAAAACTGGAACATCTCCACTCTAATACACTCAGGGACATACTGGCTCAGAAGGGAAAGCAGTTCAATTGCTGGAATTCTTGTAATCCCATTTTCTTTCCCGCTTTAATAAATCTTGCTAAAGAGAACTCTGTGGGAATTTGGAGGAAAGAATCAGAGGTGGTATTCAGCCGGTTCGTACTCGCTTAGGTG
The DNA here is from genome assembly GCA_012654045.1 of Ptyas mucosa. Taxonomy (NCBI): domain Eukaryota; kingdom Metazoa; phylum Chordata; class Lepidosauria; order Squamata; family Colubridae; genus Ptyas; species Ptyas mucosa. Next base: position 2,359,456 of record WNWU01013721.1, read on the forward strand.
AACCGGTAGCGGAGATCGGAAGTGGGGCTCACCCATCTGCCCCGCCTCTAGGCTGTCCTATTTAGGCACATTTTCAATGCTGGGCACATGCATGGAAGGTGGTGAGCGAGCAAAGCACAAGCACGGAAGGCGCATGTGCAAAGCGAGCATGCGCTCGTGAGGTGAACTGGTGGTAAGAATATTGGAAACCCACCGCTGGAAAGAATCATGTTTGTTCTTAAGCAAATGCCAAAGAGCTTTATATGTTTTCTGAGCCTCTAGGTTTCCTTTTCTGTTCCTGTGTCATACTTTCTCTCATCTTCATCTTGTTCAGTAGGAAGAAATGGGGAGGGGAGGGGAAAGCAAAGGAAAGGAGGAAGGGAAGGAAAGGGGAAAAGGGAAAAGGAGAGGAGAGGAGAGGAGAGGAGAGGAGAGGAGAGGAGAGGAGAGGAGAGGAGAGGAGAGGAGAGGAAAGAAGGAAAGGAAAGGAAAGGAAAGGAAAGGAAAGGAAAGGAAAGGAAAGGAAAGGAAAGGAAAGGAAAGGAAAGGAAGAAAAGAGGAAGGAAAGGAAAAGAAGAAAGAAAGAAAAGAGGAAGGAAAGGAAAGGGAGGGGAGGGGAGGGGAGGAGAGGAAAGGAAAGCAAAGGAAAGGAGGAAGGGAAGGAAAAGGGAAAAGGGAAAAGGAAAGGGAAGGAGGAGAGGAGAGAGGAGAGGAGAGGAGAGGAGAGGAGAGGA
>WNWU01013721.1:2360268-2403301 GCA_012654045.1 Ptyas mucosa
AAAGGAGAGGAGAGGAAAGGAAAGGAAAGGAAAGGAAAGGAAAGGAAAGGAAAGGAAAGGAAAGGAAAGGAAAGGAAAGGAAAGGAAAGGAAAGGAAAGGAAAGGAAAGGAAAGGGAGCGTATTCATCTGGAAGACAATGTAGACCTGCCATCAGCTACTTTTCTCCACCCTAACCTCATTTTTCTCCATCAAATTGTTAGATCAGCTTCAGAGGAAGGGAAGTGAGGCCTCTTGTAAGAGAGTTTTAAAAAGCCCAGATCAACCTTCCCTAACCTTAGACCCACCGCAGACATCAACTGCCAGAATTGGAGTTGACTCCAAAAAACATCTGGGAGCTGCCCGGGTTGCGAAATGCTAACACGGGTAAACAGAAAAAAAGGTAAATAGAAAAAGAAAGCGAGAGACCTATCATTCTTCTTGGGGGGGAAAAACCAGAACTATGAAGTCTGGTGAATTTTCAAAATTCAGGGCTGAGCTTCTGACAGCTGATAAAATGAACTTACCTGAGGTGAATATTCAAGAAAGACAGAAATTCTGTTGAGGGGACGTGTGCCCATCACCTGAGTCAAATTTTATCCTGCCTCAGAATCTCAGAGGAAATCAAATCTATCTAATTTCTTGACGACCGTCCATGGAGGAAGAATTGGTTTAGGAAAGACTTATCACCTTATTCTGGCTGTATCCCTTCCCAGAGCCTTCTAGACTTGGGAACAAAATCTGTCTTCGTGGGTGTGTAACATATATTCCTAAAGCAAGGGTCACCAACCTTTCAGACCTCAGGGACCACTAAATCCATAATTTTAAATCCCGTGGACCACTAATATGATCTGCTTAATGACCGGCTGGGTGGGTGTGGCTAGGTGGTCATGTGACTGGGTGGGCATGGCCAACTTGATGTCACTCACATCAAGGAGTGACTCACCAGCGTCTACTTGCCCCTCCCCTCCCAGCTACTCCTTCCCTGCCCGCCCGGGCTCCTTAGGGCCCTAACACAAAGCAGTTGTTGGAGCTAAGCAGCCACCAATGAGAAAGAGTTGGCAAAACAGCTCAGTTCAAATTGGATCTCGCCAAGAAGGAGGCTCAGCAGAAGCACCTCACTGAGGACTAGGAGCATAGGCTTTCCAAGCAGAGGGAAGACCTGCGGGAGTGCAAGGCCAGGTATTGGCGCCTGGAAGCTCTGTGGGCTGAGATGGTCAGCCAGTTCCAGGCCATGATGCAGTCCCACTGGAACGAGGCCCTCCGGCTCTTCACCACCAGCAGCGCTTCCCTCCAGCCTTTGCCCAAAGCCTCACACCAGGAGGCTGAAGCAGATCCCAAGTCAGAATTTCTGCCCCCCTCTGCCCCTCACAAAAAGATCCTGAATGTTAAAAGTGGCAGGATAAAATGTTTCCCCTAAAAGAGAAATAGAAAAAATCTTAAGGGGGATAGAAACTCAGAGCCCCAGTTCCCTGCCCCCAGCAAATATTTTGTGCCCATTAAGAAAGACTGGGCCAGCCTATCTACAAAACAAAAGACCTTCAGCTCCAGCGTGATGGGATTAAGACATGACCCTCCAGGACATAATAGGATTAACCCACTACCATCTAGCAGCAGAGCTCACCGCATTGCGCAATCTCCTAAGGACATTGCATCACCCTCTAAACTTCATCCAAACGTAGCTCAGACAACCTACAGAGCCAGCCAAGGCCCCTACAACAGAGAAGAGAATACATGTTCTTGCACAGGAACAGGAAGCTCAAGTTCAAAGCCCAAGAGAAGGTATAAAATCCACCCACTCTCAACTCCATATGGTCAGCTGCCCAGAACCGTGTGCTTGATCATTCTGCTTCATCATTAAACCACCTTTCCAAACAGCCTCCATGTTCTCAGTGTCTTTCTCCTGGCTTGGAACTGAAACAGATGGATATTTCCTCCAACAATCGATCAGGAGGTTCATAAACTCAGTTAGTCACGCCCTGGTCACCTCCTGAATGGATTATTGTGGTGTGCTGTACATAGGGCTCTCCTTGAAGAGTATTTGGAAGACATAGCTGCTACAAAACGCAGCAGAACAAGCAATTATGTGTTCTTCTAGAACTTCACACTTCTCGTCCACAAACTGGTTGCTTTCAGGTCCAACTCAAGGTGCTGGTTATGAATCTAAAAGCTTTCCATGGCCCAGAGTGAAATTATTTGAGGAACTGCCTCCACCTGGTTATCTCTGTCCATCCCGTCAGACCTTCCAGGAGGGTCATGTTGAAGGTCCCATCAGCCAAGGAAGTTCGTTTGGCAGGATCTACAAGGAGACGCTTGTCTGTCATGGCTCTCCTCCTGCAGAACATCATTGCCCCAAGCTAAGATTAGTTAACCCTGTTGGCCGTCCAAAAAAAGCCTTTAAAACTAGGTTTAGTTTCACGCCTGAGAACGCTAGGGAAATGTAGCACCCGTTAAATGGCTGCATCGTAAGTTCAGAATGCCCTTTTGCTACTATAAATTTAATTGATTCACTTGTCTTTTTAATGGTTTCATTTTTAATTCATTCGAATGTTTGGTGTTTTGTTTTTCTAATTCAGTGCATCACCCAACGTCACACGCCTGAGATAAGCAGCAGGTAAATTTAATCAATATTTTTTTTAAAAAAAAATGTCAATTTTGTTTTCTCTTCTTATCCCAGTTTTCCAAAAATGAAATTAGTTTTCATCAGCATCTTTTATATCTTCCATGATCCGGTCCATCGTAATCAGTTTTAACCACTCTTCCCACCAAGACTTAAGTTGGTTTGTTCAGTGTCTCTCTAATTCATTATTTTCCTTCCGACTTCTTTCTTAGTTGCATTTTCTTTTTCTTTCTTTCTTCCGCCAAGGGATGAGCAAATAACTGTGTTTCCTTTCCTGGCAATTCATTCCGTACGCTTTCTGCATTTAGCAATTGCTTTTAATGCATTTTAGATTTATTTTCTCCAGGAAAATGCATATATTTTCATAGGCTATCCATATTTAAGCTCGTATTTATGCACAGTTGGGTTCTCCTTTTTTTTCTTTTTTTTCTTTTTTCTTTTTTGTGTGTGCCGAGAACGTTACTGAAAAACTCTGAGCGATGCAAGATCCAAAAGATAATCATAAGCCCATCGGCACCTGAATCTAGAAGGTGCAAATTAGGTTGAGTCACTTTGAAATGCAAAGTGAACGGAATTCATGAGCTTCCCCAAACTCTCTTTTTACCAAACTCCAAACCTGCTTTTCCATTGCCGTGACAACTGCCTGCACTAACTGGATCGTTGCCATCTTAAAACAAAACAACAAATTTCAACATCGGATGAATTTGTAGAAGTTAAACAGAGCTGGGGTTGGTTAGCACTTCCCTAGGCGTCCCCCAGGATTCTCAGGGCTTCCAAAAATCAGGGAAGAAGTCTATCGGAGACAGGAATATCCAGAATGATGTAGAGAGGTGGTCAAACTCGTGGGCCCCCGGGCCGGATGCATCACACGCTGGCCACGCCCATGCCTGGTTAAGCGAAGGGGGGAAAGTCACGATACGTTACATGACAATCAGAGCTGGGTTTCAGCAGGTTCTGACCAGTTTTGGAGAACCGGTAGCAGAAATTTTGAGTAGTTCGGCGAACCTGTAGTAAAAATTCTGACTGGCCCCACCCCCATCTATTCTCTGCCTCCCAATTCCCAGCTGATCGGGAGGAAATGGGGATTTTGCGGTAACCTTCCCCTGGATTGGGGAGGGAATGGAGATCTTACAGTATCCTTCCCCTGGAGTGGGGTGGGAATGGAGATTTTACAGTATCCTTTCCCTGCCGCATCCACCAAGCCATGCCCACCGAGCCACGCCCACAGAACCTGTAGTTAAAAAATTTGAAACCCACCACTGGTGACAATGCCATGACGATGCAAGTTTGACACCCCTGATGTAGAGTTTCCTGTTTGAGGATCCAATCCAACATTCTGGTGAGAGAGAAGTTCCTGGATGGGCTCCAGCACGAGTCCTAAAGCTCAGAAGACTAAACCTCTGGTCCCAGTGACTGACCCAGATTGTATCCTAAAGCATTATCCTGGAACACGTATATTTGCCTTCATTCTCCTGCTTGAGCTGGGAGTTGGACTAGAAGACCTCCAAGGTCCCTTCCAACCAGTGGTGGGATTCAGCCAGTTCGCACCAATTCGGGAGAACCGGTTGTTAACTTTCTGAGCGGTTTGGCAAAGTGTTTGTTGGAGGAAATCATTAGGGCAGAGAACCGGTTGTTAAATTACTTGAATTCCCACCACTGCTTCCAACTCTATTATTCTATGTTCTGCGTTTTCACATTCCTGTATCATTGCCAAAAATCCTACACAGACAATCAGTTTTCTGAACCTGAATTAGCATTATCCTTTGTGAACCCATTTCTTACCACCAATCCTTACTCTAGCACTGATGACGTTACCTAGTTTGGATAATAAAACGTCTGCAAGAAAATAAGCAGGCTTAGAGAGCGTTCAGGACTCCACAATCTTTGCTCTTATTCATTCTAAAAATACTGATTGTTTATATATATATATATATATATATATATATATATATATATATATATATATGTATATATATACATGAAAAAAAAGTTCAAGTGTCTTGTATGAAGAGATTCAGAAGGCTGATTTTGATCTCATAATGAGCCATTAAGATGGCCCAGTTTTGGGTAGACTACTAAGAGTTTGCAGATACTACAAATTCCTAGATGGACCCTCAGCAGCGTAGTACATCTTAAGTTCAGACGCGAGAGTGCAGACTTGGCGTTGCCTAATGCAAAACTATTTTTGTCTTGATTGTTAAGAGTCCTAGATCAATCAATTTCTCTTGAAACACTTCAAAATCAGCAGTTCCCATCAAAAACTAAAAAGAGTTCTTACAAGCCTCACAATTACCACAATCATCAAATAGTCTCCTTTTCACCGTATATAGAGATAGGAGATAGCAGTGTTCCAATATTTGAGGAGCTGCCACCAAGAAGAGGGGTCAACCTGTTTTCCAAAGAACCTGAAGGCAATGCAAGAAACATGGGATGGAAATTAATCCAGGAGAGAAGCAACCTGGAATTGGGGAGAAACTTCCTAACAGTGAGGACAATTAACCAGTGGAACAGAAGTTGCCTCCAGAAGTTGTGGGTGCTCCATCACTGGAGGTTTTCAAGAAGAGACTGGACAGCCACTTGTCTGAGATGGTATAAGTTCTCTTGCCTGAGCAGGGAGTTGGATCAGAAGACCTCCAAGGACTCTTATCCCAACGGAGTTTTTTTCAAAAGGAAACTTGACTTCCTTTGTTTTTCCTCGAAGATGTTTCATTTCTCATCCAAGCAACTTCTTCAGTGAACAGTTGCTTCAAGGAAAAACAAAGAATAGAATGAATGAGCTGGAAGGGACCTTGGAGGTCTTCTAGTCCAGCCCCCTGCTCAAGATGGAGAACCTATACCGTGTTTCCCCAAAAATAAGACCCTGTCTTATATATTTTTTGAACCCTGAAATAAGCACCTGGCCTTATTGCCATGCGCTCAGAAGCCCGATTGGGCTTATTATCAGGGGATGTCTTATTTTGGGGAAACCAGGATACCATTTCAGATAAGTGACTGTCTAGTCTCTTCTTAAATACCTCCAGTGATGGAGCACCCACAACTTCTAGTGGCAAGCTGTTCCACTGGTTAATTGTCCTCACTGTTAGGAAGTTTCTCCTTCATTCCAGGTTGCTTCTCTCCTTGATGAGGTTTCCAACCACTGTTTCTTGTCCTGCCCTCCGGTGCTTTGGAGAATAATTTGTCCCCCTCTTCTTTGTGGCAGCCCCTCAAATACCGGAATACTGCTATCATGTCCCCCTTAGTCCTTCTTTTCTCTAGACTAGACAAACCCAAATCCTGTAGCTGTTTTTCATCTCTTTTAGTCTCCAGGCCTTTGATCGTCTTAGTTGCTAGAAAGTCCAGTGGCCTTTTGAAAAAGCACCTTTGGGACAACCATGACCTGGATGACTGAGAATGTCCATGGGCATCCAAGCAGGTCCCTTCCAGCTCTGTTATTCTGAGCTACCTACAGTATATTCTATATTTAGAATCTGCACATTTCTGTATTGTGATATGAGCACGTGTGAGTTTCTGACAGCAAGACCAAGAATCACTGTTTTGAAAAAACAACATTTTTTGTGTGTATGATGTCAGTTCTTAGTCTCCTTTGTAAGAAGCTGAGCACTTCAACCCCAGAGTTATAGTAACAGGTTAACAGAAAACAAAGATACTTCAGATTCTGTTATAGGGAAATATACATATATCTCCCTCTAAACATGCCCCTGGCTAGTGTATAGACCAGAAGATAATAGTTACTAATGACTTCAGACAACAGCAAGATTTGAACAAGCATCTTTTAAATGCTCTGCTAATACTTCCAACTTCTTTGCTAATCCTAGCAGCTCTCCAGCCTGCTCCAGTTCAGTTCTGATTTAGATCCCTTTTAATTAATTGTATCCTGTATAACTTCGTCTTGATTTAAGAGGACTGAAATTGAATGTTAATTAAGAACCAGTGAAGCTTGAAAACACGCATCGCATATTGAAATGACTGGGCCTTGTCAGCCGGATCTACTCAGTCAGGCCACCTGTTTGGTGCTATCAACTATCAAGCTTGTTGGGTACGTGATCTACTTTTCTCTCCTCTGGCGGAACGGAAATGATCTAGCAAGAACATGTGTGTGACAAAGGATAGCATTGGCAGGTGATGCAATTATTTTGTAACTGAAAGAAAGAGCACTTCCTTTTTTAAAAAATATTTTTTTATTAAGATGTTTTACATAGATATTAAGGAAAATACATTCAAGGAAAAATATGTAACCAAGTGTGAGAAAAAGAAAGAGATAGGAGGGAGGGAGGGAGGGAGGGAGGGAGAGGGAGAGAGAGAAAGAAAGAAGGAAAGAAGGAAAGAAGGAAAGAAAGAAAGAAAGAAAGGAGGGAGGGAGGGAGGGAGAGGGAGAGAGAGAAAGAAAGAAGGAAAGAAAGAAAGAAAGAAAGAAAGAAAGAAAGAAAGAAAGAAAGAAAGAAAGAAAGAAAGAAAGAAAGAAAGAAAGAGGAAGGAAGGAAGGAAGGAAGGAAATATGTATAGAGAGAGATAGAAAAGAAAAAAATTAAAAATGGGTGTCAAGTATATATAAAGAAATAGCTTCTGATATATATTTTGGCAGTTATACCTACAGTTCTAATCAAACCTAAGGAAACATCTGCAAGAAAACCACCAAGCTCAGAGAGTACCAAGGACCCCATGATCGTCCTCCTCCTCCTCCTCCTCTTCCTCCTCCTCCTCTTCCTCTCACAAACCCCACCCCCTTCTAACACTGATGATGCTACCCATTTGGGTTATTAAACGTCTGTAAGAAAACCACCAAGCTCAGGGCACACCAAGGACCCCTCCTTCCAACCTTGAGCTACAAATATTCTCCTTTATTGCTTTCTGCAAGGTCTTTTGCCCTCTAACATCGAGAAGATTACCCTGGATATTAGACATTCATCAAGTTTCCTTACAAATCACTCATTAGAACCTCTCTTCACCCTTGCTGACCCGGAGTTGCGGCAGTTGTGGTGCTCCACAGCTGGCACAAAAAGCTAAGGCATACCACAAAAGAGAAGGCTGTCTTAGAAGATGGGGGGAAGGAGCAAAGACGATGACGCGTTGCAAAAAACCCCCACCACAATTCAGACTCTTCCGAATCTCCCTCCGTAAAGCACAACTGGCAGAAGATTATTAGCATAAACTCCACAGGACATGTCTTGCGCGCCTACATTGCCCATCCCGCATTATCATCTCTGCATAGATTACAATATTTTAATAGACAATGCCTGCTGGCGAGTTAGTGGGGGGAAATGCAAATAGAAGCAAACATCTGCTTTGGTGATAGGCAATTCCCTCCACCCAGGAGCTTCTTGGCTGTCCTGATGTCAGATGGTGGGAAGTCAAACGCAAGTCGCCCAAAAAAGACTGGCCGGATTTCAAGAGAAAGAGATGCACAAAACCCGGCGTCCATCCATCCTTCTTGGATTTACATATGACATTTCCTTCGTTTAGCAAGCAGCTCGGTGTTTCCCTTGCAATAAGAGCTGTTTCTGGAAAAGCCACAGCTCATCTACAGGATGACAGCTGATCATCATGACAGTAATTTCACCCAAGGGAAGGACCGCCGTGGTTCTCCAGAAACAAACGGAGTCTGAATTTCGAGATTAGCTGCAGGGTTGTGTCCGGGATATGGGTCGGTCGGTCTTCTTTCAGAGTGGACGCTCGACCCCGAAAATACACAACGCGTGTGTCAATAAAAGAGTGACAGAGGAGAAAGAGGAGATGCCTTGGTAAAGCCACACTTGGAATGTCGCATCCGGTTTTGGTCGCCACGATATAAAAAAGATGTTGAGACTCTGGAAAGAGGGCAGAGAAGAGCAATTAAGATCAGAGGTGGTATTCAGCCGGTTCGTACCAGTTCGGGCGAACTGGTAGCGGAGATTGTGGGTGGGCCTGCCCACCCGCCCCGGCTCTATGCTGTCCTATTGAGGCACATTTTCAAGGCTGGGTGTATGAGCGGAAGGTGTGCGAATGAGCAAACACATGCATGGGAGGCGCACACACGTGAAGCGAGCGTGCATCTGTGGGCGGTGAACCAATCAGGGGTGGGTTCTACTTACCTTTACTACCGGTTCGCATCGGGAGCGTGCGCTATGATGACATGCTCCCTATGATGACGTCCGGGTTGGTGGGCAGAGCCTCCTGCTGGTTTTACTACCAGTTCTTGCGAACCGGTCCAAACCAGGGACAACCCGTCACTGGTAAGAATACTGGAAACCCACCACTGACTAAGATGATTAGGGGACTGAAGGCTAACACATATGAAGAACAGTTGCAGGAATGAGGTATGGCTACTCTAGTGAAAAGAAGAATTAGGTGTGACATGATAGCAGTGTTCCAATATCTCAGGGGCTGCCACAAAGAAGAGGGAGTCAAGCTATTCTCCAAAGCACCTGAGGGAACAGGAGGGAACAGAAGGAACAGATAGAAATAAATCAAGGAGAGACCCAGCCTAAAACTAAGGAGAAATTTCGTGACAATGAGTACAATTAACCAGTGGAACAACTGGCCTCCAGAAATTGTGAGTGGAGGTTTTTAAGAAGAAACTGGACAGCCATTTTCCTGAAATGGTATAGGTTCTCCTCAGTGGTGGGTTAACCTTTAGAACCGGTAGTAAAACCGGTGGGAGGCTCTGCCCACCTGCCATGACGTCATCATGGGTGATAGCTTCCCGTTGTGAACCTGTAGTAAAGGTAAGTAGAACCCACCCTGGTTCTCCTGCTTGTGCAAGAGGTTGGACTAGAAGACCTCCAAGGTCCCTTCCAACTCTATTCAGATCAATTGAACTAATCAAGGAGAGAAGCAACCAGGAATTAAGGAGAACCTTCCTAAGGATTGAGGACAATTAACCAGTGGAACAGAAGTGGCCTTCAGAAGTTGTGGGTGCTCCATGGCTGGAGGTTTTTAAGAAGATACTGGACAGTCACTTGTCCGAAATGGTATAGGTACTCCTGCTTGAGCAGGGGGCTGGACTAGAAGACCTCCAAGGTCCCTTCCAGCTCTAGTCTGATTCTGATCATTTTTAACCAACCACTTGGCTAGGTTACTAGGCTGCTAAAAGAATCGAAACCTCCGTCGGTGGCTCCCTGATCTATTCCAACTATCATTAGGCTTCTGTCAGGGCACATTGTAATGTCCTTCCCTCAGCCCTGTTGCCGAGTAGATATTGCAAACTCCCCGCGCTCATCAGCTCTGCCCTTGTGACACGCAAGCGATAAAATCAGTAATACACTTGGAGGTTTTATATGACGGGGCATCAAAATCATATTCTTCCCCTTCTCGCCGCAATCCCCAGACGATCAGACCATTTCTCTGTTGATTTTCTTTTCACTGATAAGGTTTTATACACACACACACACATACACACAACCTACAATCTTGCAAAAGTTTTGTTATCTAGCCTCAGGGCTTTAGCAGAGAAGCATCCGGAATAAGATTTAAGATGGATTGCTGCCTACGCTGATTTGTGTTTATCTATTTTGACTCCCCCTTTTCTTAAAAAAAGAAGAAGAAGAAAAGAAAATCTTCTGTTTTATTTGCTGGCTGAAAGCCCTAATAAATAAAACTGATGGATTTCTGCTGAAGTTTCCCTTGTTCTCTTTTTTGCATCGCAATCCCCAGCCTCGAGCACAGGCAGTCCTCGATGTACGACCACAATGGGGCCCAACATTTCTGTTGCTAAGCGAGACACTTGTTAAAGCGAGTTTTGCCCCTGTTACATACATACATACATACATGCATACAGAGAGAGAGAGAGAGAGAGAGAGAGAGAGAGAGAGAGAGAGAGAGAATAGATGGATGGATCGATGGATGGATGGGAGATAGAGAGAGACAGAGATAATAGATGGATGGATGAAGATAGATAGATGGATGGATGATAGATAGATAGATAGATAGATAGATAGATAGATAGATAGATAGATAATCGATGGATGGATCGATGGATGGATGGATAGATGGGTGGATGGAAGATAGATAGATAGATAGATAGATAGATAGATAGATAGATAATCGATGGATGGATGGATAGATAGATAATGGATGGATTAATAATGGATGGATGGATGAATAGATAGATATAGAGAATGATAGATAGATAGATGATAGAGATAGGTAGATAGATAGATAGATAAATAGATAGATAGATAGGGTGTGTGGGTGTGTGGATGGATGGGATGGATACATAGATAGAGAGATAATGATAGAAAGAGAGAGAGATAATAGATGGATGGATGGATGATGGATAGATAGATGCTTGAATGGTTGGATAGAGAGAGAGAGAGATAATGATAGATAGATAAATAGATAGATAGATAGATATAGATATATGTATGTATGTGTATACATATACATATACACCATATAAATATATATCATATACATATACATACATACACACACACACATACACCCCAGATACACACACCATAGATATATATATATAAGCACCAGGGGCTTAATCAAAGTTTCCCTTACCAGGAGAAGCTCTAATTCATCCTGACAGCTCTTTAGATATGTGTGTGTGTGTGTTTCTGGGGAGAATATTGCTTTCCGTTATCAGGTTTGACATCACGTTTTCGGTGCTAGGCATGGAGTCTGCGGAAACAAAAAAAAACCAAAAAAAAAAAACAAAAATTGGCCCCGCCACAAGATTCAGATCGCAAAGCATTCCAGAGTTATACTGCAGGCGGCTTAGCTTTGTTCATGTGGGAGGGAGGGAATCCGCACAACTCCAGCCTTGTCCTATTTTTTCTTTCTTTCTTTCTTTTTTCTTTTTTTTTTTTCTTTTTAACAGCCCTGCTCCGGCAAATGGCTGGTAGCTAATATGTCACATCAAATGTGATTTGATGTGTAGAGTTCTGGTCACTGCGCCTTAAAAAAAAGAGAGAGACGGAGACCACAGAGCTGGAGAAGATGAGGGGGGGAAAGGGGGGAAATGATCAGAAAAGACTAAGGCAATTGAGGGGAGGGTGGGGGGTCTTAGCTTGGAATAAAGAAGATGAAGGGGAGATATGATAGCGGCGTTTGAAAAACGGGCATGGCTGGACGAAGGGAGGAAAAAAGAGAGAAGTTTGTCTCCTTATTTTTTTCCTTCTAAGTTGGAACTCAAAGTCACCTCCTGAAATTAAAGGCAGGGAGATTTAGGACTGGCAGAAGGAAAGTCCTTTGGTCACGCAGGGCAGAGATAAACTGGGGGACGTACGCCCAATGTTGTAAGAATGGTAGGAAGTTGGGTTGCTTGAACAATGGACCTAACAAGGAGTTCATGGCGGGCAGCAGGAGGAGATGAATAGCAGCATACAATACAATACAATACATACATACATACATACATACATACATACATGCATGCATGCATGCATACATACAGCAATAGCCCTTAGACTTATATACTGCTTCACAGTGCTTTACAGCCATCATCTAAGTGGTTTACAGAGTCAGCATCTTGCCCCCAACAATCTGGGTCCTCGGAAGGACGGAAGGCTGAGTCAACCTTGAACCGGTCATGATCGAACTGCTCACAATTGGCAGAATTAGCCTGCAATCATGGCAGAATGAAATGGAATGGAATAGAGAATGGATTGGATTGGATTGGATTGGATTGGATTGGATTGGATTGGATTGGATTGGATTGGATTGGAACGGAACGGAACGGAACGGAACGGAATAATACAGGATGGAATGGAATGGAATGGAATGGAATGGAATGGAATGGAATGGAATGGAATGGAATGGAATGGAATGGAATGGAATGGAATGGAATAGAATAGAATAGAATAGAATAGAATAGAATAGAATAGAATAGAATAGAATAGAATAGAATAGAATAGAATAGAATTATAATGGATAATCAATGGTTAATTGTTCTCAATGTCAGGAAATTTCTCTTTAGTTCTAGGTTGCTTCTCTCTTTGGTTAGTTCCCATCCATTGCTTCTTGTCCTGCCTTCAGGTGCTTTGGAGAATAGCTTGACTGCCTTTTTTTGGGGCAGCCCCTGAGATATTGGAACACTGCTATCATGTCACCCTTAGTCCTTCTTTTCATCAGACTAGACAGACCCAATTCCAACAACCGTTCTTCATATGTTTTAGCCTCCATCTTTTTTGTTGCTCTTCTCTGCGCTCTTTCTAGAATCTCAATATCTATCTATTTATCTATCTATCTATATCGTGGCGACCAAAACCGGATACAATATTCCAAGTGTGATCTTACCAAAGCATTATAAAGCAGTACTAATCCTTCATGTGATCTTGATTCTAGCTTTTTGTTAAGGCAGCCTTGGACTGTGTTCGGCTTTTTTTGCTGACTGCATCACACCGTCAACAGTAGAACCTAGAAATAAGGATGTTTCTGTGCAGTTGAAGAGATTGTCCAACCCTGTGCCTTTCCCCCAAACCAGGGGTGAAATCCAGCAGGTCCTGACAGGTTCTGGAGAACCGGTAGCGGAAATTTTGAGTAGTTCGGAGAACCTGCAAATACCACCTCTGGCTGGCCCCAGAGTGGGGTGGGAATGGAGATTTTGCAGTATCCTTCCCCTGCCATGCCCACCAAGCCACACCACACCATGCCCACCAAGCCACGCCCATAGAACCGGTAGTAAAAAAAAATATGGATTTCACCATTGTCCCAAATCCTGAGATCAGCGCTAACAGGTTTCCAATCCTCCAATGAATCCCACTTTGGTTTTGAAAGTCATTTCTACTTGAAAAGGACACCGAGCTGGGGGGCGCATTCATTCAATTTTGCATTAGCATTCTATCACCTCTTCAGATGTTGGATTAAGACCGAGAGATTTAATTCCGGTCCAGCTTCAGTCAGAAAAACTTACAAGTCAATCCCCCCCCCCCCCTCTCTCTCTCTCTCCAATTTACTTCATATTTGCTATTGTGACGACGGAGGAAAAATCAGAGAGGAGACTTCTATGCATGCAACCTTGAAGCTACTGTCAGAAAGCTGAAAGCGTAAATGTAACAAAATTTTTTATTTTTTATTTTTAAAAAAACCTTCACGGTCTTTTTCCTGCTGTAAACGCAAGAGCTTCTGATAATTCTTTATGAGAAGACACCTTGTCCTTTCAAACCAAAGAGGAATAGGTTTTCATTGTTCTTCTAAAATTAACCAAGAGAGCCTCTCCCCGAGGCAATTATGCAGAAGACAGTTGGGAAGCTGGCTAGATTGGATTCTTCTGGATTTGGTGACCCGGTTGCTATTCTCCTTTTTTTCTGAGGCTGAAGAACGGCTCTGACAAAGCATTGAAAGAACCAGAGTGTTTTTCTCATCTGTGTGAATAGATGCCAGCCAAACAAACTGGAGCAACGGGAGAGCAGTAATTGAATGTCTGCATTATTTTTTTTTAAAAAAATAATAATAATAAAAAGAGGCTAACCACCCACCACTATGTGTACCCGATTCAAAGCACATGAATACACTGCAGCAGTCAGGAAATTGGGATAGACGCCTTCCGAGATCGCTCCCAATTATCTGAATCAGTGTTGTGGCCCATCAGCGGCCTGTGCAGATTGTAGCTGATTCCGACTGTGAGGAGGCTGGTGTGGTGCTGCGCCAGCAGCCTGTGCAGCTGGCATTCGAGTCGGACAGTGAGGAGGCTGGAGAAGATGTGGTGCCAGAGGCAGGGATTCAGCCAGGGCCTTCAGAACCTCCAGAAGTTCCCATAAGTGAAGAGGACGAAGAGGAGGAGCCTCTTCTCGATGCATGGGTGTGGAGAGCTGCCAAAAGGCAGGAGTGGCTCCTCGGGAGGAGGTCTCCTTGAGAGTAAGGCTTAGGGCTAATTGGCCACTTCCTTAGCCTATTTAAGGAGGAACGCTGACTGAAGCAATTTCCAGGGAACAACTTCATTCACATACCTTCCTGTCTTGTCTTGCTTATCTTATCAGCTTCCTGCAAATTGCTTCTGGGCATTCTGCCAACCACAGTAAGCTTTCAGTTATTATTCTTTGAATTCTTGGAGGCCGTTAATGCAGTTAATTAACAGCCATTGTTGTAAAAGACTGATTTATTTAGTAAACCAAGATTTGAACGGACTTTGTGTGTGCTGCGTTCTTTGGGGTCTGTAGCTGGGGCAGAACAATCAGTGCAATGGCGCAACCACTTAAAATCCAGAAAAATCTGAGCTCCCGTAGAATCATTTCTCCATCAGCCAGTTCTCTAATCTGAGTGGATTTTATAGTAGGGGTGAAATCCACTTACCTTCGTTACCAATTCGCGAATGAGAGCAACACCTCTGCACCTACACAGGACCTTCTGCGTATGCACAGAGCATCAAAAACGGGACGTAATGATGTCCGGGCATGTGGGCGGAGCCTCCTGCCACCGGCTCTACCAGATTCTGCCGAACCGGATAAAACCAGCTGCATTTCACCACTGATTTATAGGCAGGTGCACAACCCATAGTCTCCGCTCTGTGAGAAGACTTCGGGTTTAAAGCATACACACAAACACACCCTTTTGACCCCGATTGTTGATCAGGGTCAACAATTATAGGATCTGGAAGTGTTTTTGGTGTTTATGTGAGCATTCCTGAGGTGACGCCTTTGGCCTGATCAATCATCGGCAAAACAGTTTTGAAACCATTACAAAAAGATTTATTTCCCAAGCACAACATCTAGGTGATTACATTTTAGCCAGGACGAGTGTCAGAAAGCATATATTCTCCAAGCTGTTTGAGGTAACTAGGAATTGATCTAGTCTTGGGGTTCGAAGAATCAAGATCAGACAGTACGTTCCAGTCAAGCTGATTTATTGCTCGTGGCTACGCACAATAATCTAGTCCAGCTTTTGCCATCGCGTGCCAAAAGTGAGGGGAGCACAGGGGGGGGGGGGCTTGACCACGGGGGCCCCCCCCCAAAATTCTTTGTGCCCCGCCCCCCCGGCCTGGGTGCCCAACCCCCCCCCCCCCCCCCGGCACTCTCCCCGCTTTTGGCACGCGATGGCATGGTGGGCCACCAGACTTCCGGTAGAACAGGAAGTTGGGAAACGGGCCGTTTCTGGCCTCCAGAGGGCCTCCAGAGGGCCTCCACCATCACAGATCTAGTCAATTAATGGTCAGCACTACATTCGTGCTAGATAAGAGTTAACAGAATTCCAGAAGGATTGATTTACCACTTGTGAGATTTACCACAACGTAAGGACTCCAGGCTGATTCTTCTCTTGACTCCACCCCTAGGCTCTGACACTCCTTCTCCTACAAAGCACAGATTTTCAAAATCCAGTGTTTTCATCAACCATTAAAAGGTAATGGCAAAGGTGTCCTTGCTAGTCATAGACAACTTTAGAGGCCAGCGCTCATCTCTATTTCTAGACAATTGAGCCAGTGCTATTGAAAGACATTTAGGAAGACATGTGGCCAACATGACATCATGTTATAGTGCAGACCATACGGCGAAATGCAGAACATTGCTCTCTTTCCACCAACGTGGTACCTATTTATCTACTTGCATTTACATGCTTTCGAATTGCTAGGTTGGGCAGGAGTTGAGGCAAGTGATGGAAGCTCACTCCATCACATGGTGGTAGGCAGAGGTGCGTTTCAGCAGGTTCTGACCAGTTCTGGAGAACCGGTAGCGGAAATTTTAAGTAGTTTGGAGAACCGGTAGTAAAAATTCTGACTGGCCCTGCCCCCATCTATTCTTTGCCTCCCAGGTCCCAGCTGATCAGGAGGGAATGGGGATTTTGCAGTAACCTTCCCCTTGAGTAGGGTGGAAATGGAGATTTTACAGTATCCTTCCCCTGCCACGCCCACCAAGCCACACCCGCAGAACCGGAAGTAAAAAAATTTGAAACCCACCACTGGTGGTAGGACTTGAACTGTCAGAACATAGACCTTTTCTGGCATCTTTTGAAGTCCTGAGCCACCATGCCTCTCCTGTCCCATTAGGTCGCTTAAAATGTAGAGATGATGACCTTATGTTGGTTGAACTTGTGGTAAACATTTTCACAAGGCACTATGCCAAGCTTAGTTCCTGTTTCGCTGAAATATTTTAAATCCTGAAACACAGATTGTCACAAAGGTGCTTTTTCAGGAGGCAACTGGACTATCTTGTTTGTTTTTCTTTTGAAGGTGTTTTGCTTCTCATCCAAGAAGCTTCTTCGGCTCTGACAGGATATTGGGAAATGGAAGGATTTATATTCCTTGCAGAGAAGCTGATCATTTGCATCCTTTTAGAGGGTCGTTGAAGTACTTGGAGGTTTATCTGTGTCCTTGGGGTCACCTGAGCTGAAGAAGCTTCTTGGATGAGAAGTGAAATGTCTTCAAAAGAAAAAACCAGAAAGTCCAATGAAAAAGCACCTTTGGGATAACCATGACCTGGATGACGGAGAATCTCTGCAGACCACAGATAGCCACACATCTATCGAATATTGTCTGTGAGTGTTTCATATGTAGTATTCCAGGAAACCTTTGATATTTTTTTGAAGAATGGTGTTGCTAATAATAGTTAATGATAGCTGGTGATAATCAATGGGAAGCAAATATCTTTAAATTCATCTATATTCAGGAGAAAGATAAAAATCTGAGCTAGATATTGCAAACTGACAACCAAATCTGTTAACTTCCTGTCTTGGAAGTACTTTTTATTCCAGCTGCAAAATATATATTTTATTTCAGCTGATATATATATACACACACACAGAAACACACACACACACACACACACACACATACACACACCTTCCTGCATGCATGATAATTATGAATTCCCAATGGATTTCAGTAAAATGCACCTCCAAGGAACAGTATCTAGGTCTGAGGCAGGAAGATAAATAGCCAAGAAAATTTAAATTGAATTCTGCATGCCAAACATGTTTCTATTATTATTTTTCCTCCTTTCATTTTTTTCCCCCTATATTAAATGGGCCAAACATTAAATCATCGTTCTGATGTTTTGCATACAGATACTATGAATTACTGAAGCCAGTTTAAGGTAATTAAGGGATCATATTGCCAGATTCCTAAATATGTGAATATATTCTAAATATCGTAAAGGCTACAAAGACTTTTTAAGAACATAATCCTGAAAGTCTTTGATTTTGGAAGGCAAGGGAATATATATATATATATATATATATATATATATATATATATATATATTTCCCCTGAAATGCAGATGTTGAAGTAGTGGTTAATTGGTAAGTAACAAAACAGCCAATTTGTCTGCCGATGAAACATCTAAGTTTATCTTTTAAGTGGATTAAAAGTAATTCAAACATAAATGTTTCATCAGTGTGTAAAATTGTACTGCCAAAGTAATTCTCTATTAATTACTTGCAAATGAGTTACTTTTTTTCCCCATATCTGAAACTTCAACAAATAGTCTTAATGAATTAACTCATAATGAATGTTTTGGAAAAAGAAGATCTAATACCACCAGCTTAATGTTCTGCAGTTTGCTTTTCCATTGCATATGAAAAGCAGAAAATTGTTCTCTCTTTCTCATTCTCTCTTTCTCCTTGAGACCTTCCAGATAAACAGCCTTTTCCTCTCCATCTTGTCTGAACCCAGTTTAACAAATGCCCTGTAAGGAGATTATAATGGGGACCCCTTTCTAGCACAGTAAAGTTTGGTGGGGAGCTGAGATGGGTTCAATATTGACATTAATTGCCTGAAGCAAATATAAAGGAAAATTTGTAATCAGACCGAGTGGTGCGGTGGCCTAGAGGTGGAGTTCTTGCCTCACAATTAGGAGGCTGTGAGTTCGATCCTAGGTAGAGGCAGATATTTCTCTCTCTGGGCACGATGAGAATGTATCTGCTGAACAAAACTCCACATTGGCGACAGGAAGGGCATCTGGCCAGTAAACACTCTGCTAACTCCATTCAGTTGCCCAGACTCCATCCCGCAAGGGATTACGAGGTCATTAAATTGATGATGACGTGCATCTGATGAAACGGTAGCTGACATGAATACCATAGATCCCTATATGCTGAAAATGGAACAGAAGTTGCCTTCAGAAGTTGTGGCTGCTCCATCACTGGAAGTTTTTAAGAAGAGACTGAGCAGCCATTAGTCTGGAATGGTAGAGGGTCTCCTGCTTGTGTAGAGGGCTGGACTAGAAGTTCTCCAAGGTCCTTTCCAGCTCTATTCTGAGTGATTGAACTAATCAAGGAGAGAAGCAACCTGGAATTAAGGAGAAACTTCCTAACAGTGAGGACAATTAAGCAGTGGAACAGAAGTTGTCCTCAGAAGTTGTGGCTGCTCCATCACTGGAGGTGGAGGACTAGAAGATCTCCAAGGTGCCTTCCAACTCTAGTCTAATTCTGATTCTGATCATTTTAAGCAACCACTCAGCTTTTCTAGGGTTAAGGTTAGTGTTAGGGTTAGGGTTAGTGTTAGGGTTAGGGTTAGGGTTAGGGTTAGGGTTAGGGTTAGGGTTAGGGTTAGGGTTAGGGTTAGGGTTAGGGTTAGGGTTAGGGTTAGGGTTAGGGTTAGGGTTAGGGTTAGGGTTAGGGTTAGGGTTAGGGTTAGGGTTAGGGTTAGGGTTTGGTCCCTGTGAAGTTGGAGACAAAAATCGATGTCGCCGGTAAATTCCCAGCACATCCGGACCCTTAGGAGTTACGGTTTGGGTTAGAGTTTGGGTTAGTGTTTGGGTTAGGGTTAGGGTTTGGGTTAGGGTTAGGGTTAGGGCAGTGATGGCTAACCTTTTCCAGACTGAGTGCCCAAAGCGTGCGCATGCCAAAACCCCCCAAAAGCAATGCATGCACGCTCTCACACATGTATCCCACCCCCGCGCATGTGTCTCACACGCCCCCCGCCCCCGTGCATGTGTGGCCCCCTGCACAGTCCCTGCTCTGTGCATGTGCATAACCCGCACATGCTCCCCACTCCGTTGCATGCACATGTGGCCTATACACACACACACCAGCCTCCACGCATGCATAGCAGAGACCCGAAGACCAGTTGACCGTCAGGAGGCATGCACACATGCATGGCAGAACTGAACTGGGGCGACGCCTCACATGCCCCTAGAGAGGGCGCTGTGTGCCACCTCTGGCATGCGTGCCATAGGTTCGCCATCATGGGTATAGGTTCTCTTACTTGAACAGAAGGTTGGACTAGAGGACCTCTAAGGTCCCTTCCAACTCTGTTATTCTGTTAGGCCAGTAACTGAGCACCTTGTACCCTACCCTCTTTCCAAAAAATGAAAGAAAATAAGAAAATGCATCTACCCTTGGCCCTTGCTCCTCTGGTTGCCTTGATGGCGAGCCTCTTTTGCTTCCCATTGCCATGGTATCCTCAGAGTGCTTCTCCACCATCGGCATTCAAAAGCCTCATTACTCTTTATCCTGCTTAAGGTTTCTTGGAAGCAGGGGTGAAATCCAGCAGGTTCTGGAGAACCGGTAGCGGAAATTTTGAGCAGTTTGGAGAACTGGCAAATGCCACCTCTGGCTTCTCCCAGAGTGGGGTAGGAATGGAGATTTTACAATATCCTTCCCCCAGGAGTGGGGAGGGAATGGGGATTTTGCAGTATCCTTCCCCTGGAGTGGGGTAGGAATGGAGATTTTGCAATATCCTTCCCCTGGAGTGGGGAGGGAATGGGGATTTTGCAGTATCCTTCCCTTGAGTGGGGAGGGAATAGGGATTTTGCAGTATCCTTCCCCTGGAGTGGGATGGGATTGGAGATTTTGGAGTATTCTTCCCCTACCACACCCACCAAGCCACGCCCACAGAACCGGTAGTAAAAAAAAAAAATTGGATTTCACCACTGCTTGGAAGTCATAATGTTGTTAATTTAGTTGGGTGAGGGAGACGCTCCTTGTTTTCTTTTGCTCTCTTTTAAAATCCTGGATAGCATTTGTGGTTTTTTTTAAATATATATATATATATATAATGGAATATTCTGCTTTATAGCAACCTACGTTTGCCCACAGATATCATGGACATTATTTTTCTCTGGCAACAGTGACCCCTTGGGAGGAAGTAGCTTATTGCGGCTTCCTTAGTTGCCATTTTAAATCATTGGGTTCGCAGCCTTGCTTCCTCATCCTTTATCCACCATGTATGCAAATCGTCTCATAAAACTGCTCCTTAGATTTATCTTGCTGGCCCATTTCATCTTATGGTCAACAGCTCTTGTTGCTGGACCCTTTAGAAGCCTCTTTTTCTTCAGGAACACACAGGCTTGCTTTAGATATAGAGAATAATATCTAAAAGGGCCCACGGGAGAGCTGAGGATGTGGACAGTTGGTGTCACAATCACGAACCCAACTCTGCCCTATTGATAATAAATCAACATAATCTCCACATTTGAAGAGAAGATCACGTTCCAAGACCAGGTCTACCAGAATTTTAGCTGCCTTTCACAGCAGAAGACAAGAACTTAGTCATTAACTTCTTTCCAAAGGTGTACATAGATATCCATGCTTCCACAGGACATATTGGATCTCCAGAAAAGAGATTCCTTCACTCTCTCCATGCCTATTGAGAAGATCAAGTTCTAGGAGAAACTCTATCAGGACTTAGCTGCCTTTCTCAGCAGAAGACAAGAACTTAGTTATTGATTTCTTTCCAAAGGTGCACATAGATCTTCATGCTTCCACAGGATCCCTTAGATCTCCAGAAAGGAGATTCTTTCATGCTCCATGTGTCTGATGAGAAGCTCAGGTTCTAGGAGGACCTTTACCAGGACTTAGCTACTTTTCCCAGCAGAAGACAAGGACTCAGTTGATGATTTCTTTCCAAATGTGCACAGAGGTATTTATTCCTCCACAGGCCATCTTAGATCTCCAGAAAAGAGATTCCTTCACCCTCTACATGCCTATTGGGAAGATCAAGTCCTAGGAGAAACTCTACCAAGATTTAACTGCCTTTCTCAGCAGAAGGCGAGAACTTAGTTGCTGATTTCTTTCCAAAGGTACAGGTAGGCAAACGTGCTTCCACAGGACACCTTAAATCTCCAGAAAAGACATTCCTTCACCCTCCAAATGCCGGTATTTAATTCAAAACTCAATTTACTCCTTTTTTCCCCCTTCCCTTCCAGTACAGTACATATATCTTCCACTGGGGGTCAGAAACATGCCTCATCATCATGGTTTCAATGGTCCTTGAATTCCAAAGCATCCCTGTGAAATCCCAATTTTTTCCCAACCATTACCTTCCATTAAGAAAACATCCACCAGTAACTCTGGGATACTAAATAGTCAGCACCAGAAATGGGACCAGGGAGCACTATCTTAAATAAAGCGTTTACAGAAAAGGGGGACCTTCTCCCCCTCTTCAGTTGGAGAAGGTCCTTCTCCACAGTAAACGTCTAGAGCATTGTATGCTCAGCTTGAGGTCTGCAATGTTTACCATGGGACGCCTGTGTGCAGCTATGCTGCGTTGACCTCGGTGGAAATTTTCAAACCGTAGTAGGGTATAATTTGCTAGAAGCGAACAAATTCACCAGGGTTAAATGCAGCAGTCTTGGCCATTACTTGAGGACGTCAAAGTTACAGGGGGATACTGTTTTCCTACTACTTCGTGAACCTCATTGATTGGCCACCGGCTTCTTAATTTCTTTCTATATTTCACTTTCCAATAGTATGTGATCTCCCAGCAATTCTCCCAAGGTTTTCTCGAAGTCTATTACTATTCAGTCTTTTATGTTCTGCAGGGGGGGGGGGGGAACCCACTATTGCTGGGGTTGCTAGGCAAATATTTTATAGGCTTTTGGCCACCCCTTTATTGCCTTAAAGAATAAAATGCATGTTTCTCTGTGTGTCTGTATATAAGATACCCTGTGTATATGTGTGTATATAAAGAGAGAAAGGGTCTATGTGTCTGAGAGAGAGAGGAGAGAGGAGAAAGAGGAGAGAAAGAGGGGAAAGAGAGATGAGAGAGAGTGGGGGAGAGAGCGGGGAGAGAGGAGAGAGAGAGAGGAGAGAAAGCAGAGAGAAAGAGGAGAGAGAGAAGAGAGAGAAAGAAAAAGAGAGGAGAGAGAAAAGAGAGAGAAGGAGAGAGAAAGAGAGGAGAGAAAGCGGAGAGAGAGAGGAAAGAGAGAGAGAGAGAAAGAGAGAGAAAGGAGAGAAAGACAGAGAAAAAAAGAGAGAAAGACAAAGGTTGCATTTTTTTTAAAGAAAGCAAAAGTAATATGCAGCCACTCTTTGCCGCAAAAGGACCCAAGGTACTATGTGAGAAATGAAAATCTTATATGAGATGCTCTGAATTGCCAATAATGAACATTGAGTGCAAAGGCAAATTAAAAACCCTATGCTATGAGAGACCATTAGGAGCAACATGGCATTTATGGAACAGCAGATGGTGATTAAAAGCATAAAACCTAGAGTGTCATGCTAAGGAGAAAAATAACAAGGCTCACTCTATTTTCAGAAGTTGAACATTTCAATTATCCGAGCTGTAGACCTTAACAGCCGGCAGAGGTCTTACCAGCTCATGCAGACTTCTTCTACTGCATCTCTGAAGGAACAAAGGCATGTTGGGGCTTTGCTCAACAAGGTCAATGCCAAGGTTTTGAGAAGAAGCAGCAAAAAATATGGCAGTTGGGTGAGAGGTGCAGCTAAAGACTTCCTGGATTATGTATTTGAAGGACCGTCTTTTCCCAGTCGTCTCTACCCAACCCACCAGAGCGAGGAGACAAGATATCTTATGGGTCCCCTTTCTTGAAGAGATCAATCTAGTGGGACCAAGAAGAAGGTTCTTCTCCATGATGGCTTCCTTCCTGTGGAAGATTGTCCCTGAAGAGATAGTGTAAGATCAGTCCCCATTTTGATAGTCCTTCAAAAGGCCCTGAAGACATGGTTTTGGCAGTAAGCAGGACCCCAGGGTGATATGGAGCCCCTCAAGAGGGCTGTGTGATTGTTGTCACCTGGGGGGAAGGGGCGGGAGGGTTTATTGGGTTTTCCATCTGGGGTTTTATTTCTGTAAGCTGCCCAGAGTCACCACAAATGAGTTGGGCAGCCATATATGTTTTCTTAAGAAAGGCAATAAATACACACAAGAAGGCTACCAAAGCAGAGATGCTTAGCAATATCCTCCAGAAACTTCTGGGGTTTGTGAAGCGGACAGATTCTGGAAGTTCAACATCTCTGACATCCATGGTCTTCCTGGAAGAATTTCAGGGCAAAATGAATTTTCCCAAAGGTGCTTTTTTTCAACCGTGACCTGGATAACCGAGAATCTCCATAGACATTGAGCAAAATGAAGTCTTTCTCTTCAGACGGCAACCCTTATTTGGGGGCAGGAATGCAAAATAAAAAGGAGAAAAAGGTGGAGGAGAAGGAGGAGATGGCCAAAACGGCATTGCCATGCAAGATTCTTTTCAGAGGCGGTATTCGGCAGGTTCTGACCAGTTCTGGAGAACTGGTAGTGGAAATTTTGAGTAGTTCAGAGAACCAGTAAATACCACCTCTGGCTGGCCCCACCCCCATCTATTCTCTGTCTCCCAAGTCCCAGCTGATTGGGAGGAAATGGGGATTTTGCAGTATCCTTCCCCTGCCACACCCACTCCTTGCAGAGAGCTGGTCGTTTGCATCCTTTGAGAGGGTCGTTGAGGCCACTTGGAGGTTTATCTGTGTCCTCAGGGTCACCTGACTAATGGTTCTTTTGGGGAAAAAAGCACCTTTGGGACAACAGTGACCCGGATGACTGAAAATCTCCACAGACATTTAGTTATACAATTTGGAATGAACACTGTTGGGAGTGTGGGAGTAGCAATGGATTTCCAGAGGAAAAAAATTACAGACTGCAGGAACCATTTGTTCCATCAATTTGTTAAGATAGTTTGTTAAAAGGGACGTAACAAGTTTATTATTCAGATCCCTATAAATTCACCATCTTGCAGAAGAAATCCAGAAGTTTCACCATCCCAGGTTTACTCAACTCGGGGAGTCCTAATACATCCCTCCCTCCCCTTCCCACAGAAACGTGGCAAGCAGAAAATTCTTCTTGCCCTCAGAAGCAAACATTTCTAGTACACCACAATAAACACTCCCCAAAATTTCTTCTTGAGTTCAAGTAAACTTGCCTGACAATGCTCAGGAGGTCTCGGATCCTTATTCGTCTCCTTTGTCAAAATCACACTGCTTCAGGTAAGTCCTACCATTCTTGAAGTATCCCCAAGATAGGGAGATGGAAAACCTTAGCGGTAATTTGCCAGCCTTAATCACTTTTTAAATCTGCGCAAGGAGCTCTGTGAAAGTGCTGAGAGACACACTTTCCGAGCACTCGTGCGTGACAATGGAAATGTTGGCACTCTGGTTTCCGTTTTCTTGGTAATCCTGTTTCCAAACAGGAGCTGTTGTTCCGCGACAGCCCAACACTCTTTTGTTGAAAGGAACAAACGACCTCAATAAAAAGAGAGAGATGAACTGACTGTGATTTGGACTAAAAGAATGGTTATATTACATGTAAACACATAAAGACAGATGTTGAGGTCGATTGAAGTCAGGGTTTTCTCTGAATCTATTTTTAGAAGGAAAAAAAAATCAGGGAAATATTAGAATACTGGGTTTGTCATTTTTAGAACACTGGGTTTTCCATTTAGAGCCGCGGTGGCACTGTAGTTAGAATGCAGTACCGCCAGCTACTTCTGCTGACTGCCAGCTGCCTGCAAACTTGGCAGTTCAAATCCCACCAGGCTCAAGGTTGACTCAGCCTTCCATCCTTCCGAGGTCGGTAAAAGGAGGGCCCAGATTGTTGGGGGCAAGAGGTTGGCTCTGTAAACCGCTTAGAGAGGGCTGTAATGCATTATGAAGTGATATATACGTCTAAGAGCTATTACAGGGGTGTAAAACCTGTGGTCTGCAGGTCAGATACGTCATGTGCTGGCCACGCCCACCCCCATTTTAGTGAAGGGAGAAAAAGTTGCAATATGTCATGTGACAATGTTGTCATGAGTTTGACACCCCTGTGCTATTGCTATTTAATGTAGGTCTTTACTATTAGAGTTATATCCTACTTTTCCTCATAGACCTACAATGATACACCAGGCTTGTGCGACCTTCACAAATAACAGCCTTGGGAGAATGGGCCAATTCACCACAGCCAACACACTGCCACCAACTAGCCACAGGACAACTCACCATGGCCAACACATCATCGCCAATGTCAATGTTCTGACTGACGAACTCTACCAAAGCAAGCACAGTCGAGACAATCCAATCGCTGAATGCAAAACTTTATTGAATACATCATTTCGGCACTGGGGAGGGCAAAACCAGATCTAACTATTTCCTGTGCACACCCACATAATTGAAGTATAGGATTCTCCATCCCCCCTATTAGTGCAGGTCACACCCGTTTGCACCACCCAGGTGACCCAGATGACACAGAGACACCTTAACCACTCGCTAAAAGAATGCAAATGACCAGGTGTCTGCAAGGAGCACAAATCCTTTCATTCCCCACCATCCAGTCAGAGCTGAAGACGTTTCTTGGATGAGAAGCAAAATGTCTTCAGAGAAAAACCAGAAAGTCCAGTTGCCTTGAAAAAAAGCACATTTGGGACAACCATGGCCAGGATGATTGAGAATTTCCATAAACCAATTGAGTCTCATTATATTGTTGTGAGAAAAGCTCTTTGGCTTTGGCAAACACCTGCTGAAGTGTCCTTGGCTCTCACACTTGTCTTCTTGATGTCTGGAGCCTGCATTCCCCTTGGTTCATTGGCAAGCTGAGAAGCGAAAACGATTTCAACAGCAAAAGTGTGCTTCGAATCTTGACAGTTAACTCAAGATGGGACAACTCAGCATGAGATAATGATATTAATATTAATAATAATACTATTAATAATAATATTAAGAGAGGGACAGATCTAGAGTACAATTATCTTGCGTTATGGTGTCTTGCAATGAGTTGTTCCATGGTAGGTTGGCAGCAGTGATTTGACCATGGAGAGTTATCCTAGACCAGGGGTGTCAAACTCAAAGCCCGCAGGCCAGATCTGGCTCACCAGTCACTTAGATCTGGCCCGCGCCTGGAAACAGCGAAGGACCACCCCACAGTGCCTCTGCCAATGAAAATGGAGCTCAGGAGGGCCATGCAAGAGCTCCGTTTTCACTGGCAGAGTGCTAGCAAAACAAACCACTTGCAAAAGTGGCCTTTGATCACATGAGTGATGTCAAGCTGGCCATGGCCACCCTGCCTATGCCCCCTGCCTCTCCCAGGTCAAACACAACCCTGATGCGGCCCTCAATGAAATGAGTTTGACACCCCTGACCTAGACCCAGGAGAAAAGTTGTGCTAAAAATTGTCTTTTTTGCCCAAAGCCACACAACAATGATGGACTTGGAACCTGGACCTCCCCAGACCTAATTTAAACCAGTTACACACTATTCCAGGAAACCCAATTGATAGGTAATTAGCAGTAGTGGGTTGCTCCTGGTTCGGTTCGGTTCTATAGAACTGGTAGTAAAACCGGCGGGAGGCTCCGCCCACCCGCCACGACGTCATCACGGGTGATCTGCACATGTGCAGAAGCTGCGCAAATGTGCACTCCCACTGCGAACTGGTAGTAAAGATCATGGAACCCACCCCTGGTAGATAGGTAGATCTAAAGTGAAAAAAATGCATAAAGTAGTGGCCAAAATTGTGGAAGTCTTTTGGGAAAAGTATATTTTTGAGGTTTGATGGATAATAACACCATTTATTTTTTATTTTTTTTTTTGGAGTTTCAAAATGATCCTATTTCACTGCTAGAATGGCCTGGGAATAGCCCAGACCTTCACCCAATTGAAAATCTATGGAGCCGACTAAAGAAATTGGTTAGTCAGAAGCGACCCAGCAATAAAACCCAGTTAATAGAAGCCAACATTCAATCTTGGTTTCACATTAGAAAAGCTGCAGAACTAAAAGACTTGGTTCACTCCATGGGAAGACCTTGTAAGGTCGTCATTCATGCTAAAGGTTACCCAACGAAGTATTAACTGACATGGGGATCATTTTTGTATATCTCCTTTTTTCTATGGTGATCATTTTTATATACCTCGTTTTTTCTACGTATTTCACTTTTCTTCTTTATACTGCAACTGCTATTCTAATAGCAAATCCTTCATAAAAGTTATTGCATTACATTCTTGATTAAATTATCTTTCCATTGATATTTATGAATTTTATGGTAGTACTCCAAAAAAAGTGGGGTTATTAGCTCGTTTTAGAAAATCCACTTTTCCCAAAAGGTTTCCACAATTTTGGCCACGACTGTATATTGTTAAGATGAAATAAGAATCATGAGTATTCAAAGTGACTTGGATATGAAGATATAACAGGAGGAGAGAAGAAACACACCAAGGAAGTTGTATGACAGAAGCATAGCCTTTAACATAGAAACGTGTAGGGTAGAAGTACATTTTAAATACATTTGGATTGTTTCTGTGATAGAGTAGTAGGGAATGAAATGTTTAAATGCTCTTAAGATCATCTTGGTTGAACAGAGAAAAAAAGAGCTAATTAGGGTCAGTTCTGGGTGGGAAACCACCATGAAATCTCAAGAGCAGGAAATTATAAGACCATCGTAGAAGAAGGCAATTCTCTTGCGTTGTTGTGAGGTCAATTACATCACGTCTATCTTTGCAGTCACCAGTCAAGCTTGGCTTAGGGACATCTATACTTTAATGGGTAATGGGTTCCTACTTAAAGTTGAGACCCAGGATCCTAAACACTTCTCATCTTCACAGCTTTCCTCCTGCCATCTGCTGTTCCAAGTCTTCTTCTCTTGATGGACCTTTCCAATTCTGTTCATCTGTTCATCCATAAAGGCTCATTTCAAAGCTGAAATATGGATGCCTGGTTTGGAAGGACTACCTGAAGTAAGTGATGGAATAAGGAACCCGAACATGGCCATTTCATTCTCCAAGACCAGTCACCTGGAAATAAACTCCATTGAGCACAACAAGATTTGAGGGGGTCCTTGGTGCTCTCTGAGCTTGGTTGTTTTCTTGCAGACGTTTCATCACCCAAACTAGGTAACATCATCAGTGCCAGTGACAACAGGATTTCCATATGGGAAGCTGTACACAGCATCGGGAAGTTCCTTTCTTTGATCTGGAAAATTAAAGCAAATCATGTTGAACTTCAAAAATCAAGAAAATTCCAGCTAGGAACGTTAAATTCACACAGATCGAAGTAGAAAGCTCTAGCTCAGTAATAGCTAACCTTTTTGTCATCACATGCCAAAAGCGTGCATGTGTTTGACAGTGCAGGCACACGCATGCCGGCACCCATAATGCAATGCATGCATGACACCCCCCTACCCCCTCGCATATGCGTGTGTGACCCCGCACTCCACTGCCCCCTCCCGCACATACACATATGACCCCCCTGCACCCATTTTGGGCCTAGCAGGCTTCCCTGCAGCCTCCTGGGACCAAAAATGGGCCATGGAGGGGTGTGCCACACCCCCCCACTCCCCCTCTCCCATGCGTGCGCATCTCCCGCGTTTGTCCCCCCCCATCCATGCATACACGGCAAAGACCTGAAAATCAGCTGGCCGGTGGGAGGCGCTCAGACATGCGTGGTGAAGCTGAGCTGGGGCAACAGCTCGTATGCCCACAGAGAGGGCTCTGTGTGCCCCCTGTAGCACACATGCCATAGATTTGTCATCATGGCTCTAGCTGAACCCAAAGAGCCTTCTTAATTTGACCTAGGAGTAAGTAGTTTACAACTAGGAGGAGAGGACTCTTGAGTCTGAGGGTTAAATGTCAAGATGTTTATATGGATCGAAGTAGCAAGCTATAGCTGAACCAGAGGTGGTATTCAACTGGTTGAGACCGGTTCGGGAGAACCTGTATTAGCAACCTGCGGATGGGCCCGGCCACCCACCCTGATGCTATGCCAACCTATTTAGCCATGTTTTCTAAGCCGTGCACATGCGTGCAAGCCATGTGCGTGAGCAAAGCATATGCATGGCACATTGCATGCATGCACATGTGCTCATATTTTCAGTGCTCGGTGAACCGGTGGTAAAATTATGTGAAACCCACCTCTGAGCTGAACCCAAAGTAAACAAGACTCTTTTTTTAATTTGGCCTAGGAGTAAGTAGTTTACAACTAGGAGGAGAGGACTTTTGAGTCTGTGGGTTAAATGTCAAGATGTTTATATGGATCGAAGTAGCAAGCTATAGCTGAACCAGAGGTGGTATTCAGCCGGTTCAGACTGGTTCAGGAGAACCGGTAGTAGCAACCTGCGGATGGGCCCGGCTACCCACCCTGGTGCTATGCCATCCTATTTAGCCATGTTTTCTAAGCCATGCACATGCGTGCAAGCCACGTGTGTGAGCAAAGCATATGCATGGAACATTGCATGCATGCATACATGCTCCCATTTTCGATGCATGGGGACATTTTCTAAGCCACACGCATGTGTGCAAGCCACACCTGCGAGCAAAGCACATGCATGGAACGCCCCGTGCATGCACACACACTCATATTTTCAGTGTGCGGCGAACCGATGGTAAAATTATGTGAAACCCACTCGAAAAAAAGACTTTTTTTTTAATTTGGCCTAGGAGTAAGTAGTTTACAACTAGGAGGAGAGGACTTTTGCAAGTTACACGTCAAGATGTTTGTTACAGAAATGAGGACCCATCGTGGGCTGTTGTAAATACCCCCCCCCCCCAGGTGAATTAGCTCAAGGAATGGGTGAAACTAGAAGCCATACACTAGAAGCATCATCGGCCAGACTATCGTAATTTATCACTGCGTAAAATAATATGATGCTAACGACAATCTCAGGATCGCTCCCTCCTCGAAGGTGATCTTGAAATGGGGGGAGGGAAGTGGAAAATGGAAACAATTCAAAGGCCGGGGGGGGTGCAAGGGAGTGGGGGGGGAAGGATAACAAGAGTCCTTAATTCTCACATTGGCTGGGCAAATCTATACTTAGATCATAACAAGAGGCAAAATTTATAGAGGCGATTAATGGTTATGTCTTACAACTGTTAGTCAAAGAGCCAAGGCGAGTAGAATCAGCGCTTGATTTAATGCTGCGCCGTTCCGTGAACTGACCAGGTTACTGATAGAGGCATTGACAAACTGCTTAGGAACGGGGCGAGCGCGATGCTATCGGAGTCCATATAAGTGGGAAATTATCCTAGACAATCCACCAAAGTCCATTAAATTTGAGAAAAGGGCATTTCTTTAAAAAAAAAAAACGCAGAGGAACTTGTGCCAAGAAGAGAAGGAAGGTCAGTTCTCCACAGGTTATTCAAACGGTTATTACGAACGCTCGTTTTAAAATGCCACCACAAAGAGAAAGGGTACAGGCCCATTTTAAAAGAAGCGGTCATTAGTTGACTTGCAAGACCAATTAATCGGCAAAAAGGCGAGAACTTTCCCTTTAAACAGCGCAAATCTTTTCCAAAACAGATTAAGGCCAGCTACATGAAGAAGGGAAGAAGGGGTGGGGGTGGGAATGACAAAAAGCATAAAATACTCAGCTAGGTATCGAGATCTTTAGATGCCTAAGAAGAATACAAAGAAGGGGAAGGAGTTGGTTGAAAAACCAAACACATTTACTGCTCTGATTTTAGCAGTGGGAGATATTTAAGATATGAACCGCTGTTTCGGGCAAGACAACTAAGCCATATTTTCACCCCAGGTGAAAATTAGTTCTGGGTATGTTAACTACAGCAAAGTCATTATAAACTTCTTATTGGAAAAAAAAATGTCCCCTTGGAAGAATGGAGAATCAAGGTATGGAAGCATGCTTTGATGCCCCAAAGAGCTCTGCAACACTCAAAAGTTTGCTATGTATAAAAGGTAAAGGTTCCCCTTGCACATATATGCTAGTCATTCCCGGCTCTAGGGGGCGGTGCTCATCTCCGTTTCAAAGCCGAAGAGCCAGTGCTGTCCAAAGACGTCTCCGTGGTCATGTGGCCGGCATGACTCAATGCCAAAGGTGCACGGAACGCTGTTCCCTTCCCACCAAAGGTGGTCCCTATTTTTCTACTTGCATTTTTTACATGCTTTTGAACTGCTAGGTTGGCAGAAGCTGGGACAAGTAACAGGAGCTCACCCCGTTACGCGGTACTAGGGATTCGAACCACTGAACTGCCAACCTTTCGATCGACAAGCTCAGCATCTCAGCCACTGAGCCACCGCGTCCCTCTATTGCTATGTATAGAGTTTGCATTTCAATTTCATTGGATGTAAATTACAAAAGAGTTGCCATCAGGACTTCATCGGTTAAAGTTTAGGGGTTAATCGGTGATTTTCACCGAATTCTTCCTTACCGCTTTGATTTTGAATTTCTTGAAGGGGTTTAATATTCAGTTGTTCATAATTAATTCATGACATATTGGAAAATGATAACCTCCTGGACATTTTTGGACAAAAAATTGTTTTCAGGGAAGACATCTGAAAAATTGTCAATTGAAAAATTCATGAGCCCGGACATTGGTAATGACATCAGTTTGAATAAAATTGTTAAAAGATTAAACAAAGATTTAAAGAGAGAGAGAGAGAGAGAGAGAGAGATGTCATTGCAGAATGGAGATATATTTCCAGCTCTATCAACATTCTAACTCAGAATAGTAGCTATATGAAACTCACAATTTTGGCAAGATGTCACTTGATATTAAAAAATATGAAATTTGGGGTCTGAAAACTCTTGGAAAATTACAGCTTTAAGCTAAACTGGAAAGTATTTTTTTTCCAGAAGACAGCAATACACTATATTCAGATTCATCTTCATTTAATGATCCCATAATCCCTTGGGGGGTAGAGTCTGGGCAACTGATTGGAGATGAGTGTTTACTGGCCAGATGCCCTTCCTGTTGCCAGTGCAGAGTTTTGTTCAGCAGATACATTCTCATCATGCCCAGAGAGAGAGAAATATCTGCCTCTACCTAGGATCGAACTCAGAGCCTCCTGATTGCGAGGTGAGCTCCACCTCTAGGCCACCGCACCACTCAGCAAAAAACGATATTCAGATTGTTGCTCAGAAATTACCCAGATAATTTCCCATGTAATCACAAGGACTCAAATGTGAATCGGGATTTACTTTTTAAATACAGCATCAAACAATTCTGTTTTACTTACATTAGAAAACTAAATTCCACTGGATTTGGCAAAGGTCTTCCACTGCCCAACAAATCAGGATATCTGGAAGTCAACTACTCTTGACTTTCAAACATCCAAATCTCCTCCTGAAGACTATTTTAGCACTTAGAGTAGACAGTCCTACTGGATCGACTTTCCATCATGTTCTCAAAAGCGAAGAGTCCGAGAAAAGATGAATGAAAGGGGGACATCAGAACCCTTGGAGAAATGTCTCCAAATCTGTCCCTGCTCATTCCAGCAGCTGGGACATTGAATCGCCACTTCCACTTATAGTTACAGAGTCTGATGGAATGTCAGAACAGATGACTTGATGTAAGAATGGTTTGACAGTGGAGTCAAAAATCGAGAGAGAGAGAGACGGGCTCCCCTTTCATTGGAGATATTCAAGCAGGGGTGGGATTCAAACATTTTAGCAGGGCCAGCCAGTCCTTGAAACTACCGGTTCAGCAAACCAGGTGTAAAATTAGCATCTGCTTCACCTGAACTGGTCCAAACCAGCTGAATCCCACACCTGTATGCAAGCAAAAGCTAAGCACCTGTAGTGGATAGTGAGAAAGACCTTGGAAGAATGAGTGAAGAGATGCTACCAATGGTCAGATATGAGACAACATAAACTGCGGATGAATAAGGGGTGGAGCAAGAAACCAAGAAGAGACCCTCTCTAGTTTCTCAGACTGTAAAAAAAAGGGGGGGGAAGAATCATACTTCAAATTTACAAAATTCTGCCAATGTAGCTTTTCAATAAAGTAGAACCAGTTCATCTAGTTCATCAAAAGATGTTGACATTCTAGAAAGAATGCAAAGAAGAAGAACAAAGGTGATTAAAGGGCTGGAGGCTAAAACATATGAAGGTTGCAGGAATTGGGTATGTCTGGTCTCAAGAAAAGAAGGACTAGGGGTAACGTGATAGCAGTGTTCCAATATGTTAGGGGCTGCCAGAAAGAAGAGGAGGTCAATCTATTTTCCAAAGCACCTGAAGGTAAGACAAGAAGGAATGGATTAGAAGAAACTAATCAAGGAGAGAAGCAATCTAGAACTAAGGGGAAAAAATCCTGACAGTGAAAATAATTAATCAGAGAAATGACTCAGTTATGGGTACTGCATCATCGGAGGTTTTCAAGAAGATATTGGACAGCCACTTGTCTGAAATAGTCTAGGGTCTCCTGCTTGAATACAGGGTTGCTCTAGAAGACCTCCAAGGTCCCTTCCAACTCTGTTCTTCTCTTATTCATCCAGTCGTGATTCCTGTCTGGTTTAACAGGTTGAGACCAAGAGTGTCCATCTGCCTCGGATATTTTAATAGCTCCTCCCAATTGTGGGACTCTGTAATTCAGCATGCCACTGGCATCTCCCAAAAAATCTTTGTTTTTCCTCTTTTCATTGCCAACTCTGGAATGCAGCCGCTTTAGATGGTAACCTCCTGAGCTGAGGATAAAATCAACAACCGGCTGATTTTAACTAAACACGGGGGTGGGGGGGGGAGAAAGCTGGATCAGAGGGCATTTGAATAAAACATGCATCCTTTCCCAATCAGTGTTCAGCTGAGAACCACACTGTGTCATCAGTCATCTCCCTCTCTCTCTCTCCCTCTCTCTCTCTCTCTCTCTCTCCCTCTCTCTCTCTCTCTCTCTCTCTCTCTCACACACACACACACACGGATTTATATATACTGTACATATACATACTATATAATATATATTATATTAATCTAAGTGTAACAATACTAAAAAGTATTGTGTGTAGATAGATAGATGTAGATGGGTGGATAGATAGATAGATAGATAGATAGATAGATAGATAGATAGACAGACACACAGACACACAGATAGGATGGATGGAGAGAGAGAAATATGATAGATAGATAGATAGATAGATAGATAGATAGATAGATAGATAGATAGATAGATAGGATGGACGGATAAAGCAGATGGATGGATGGATGATTGGATGGATAGAGCAGATGGATGGATGGACGGAACGGACAGACACACACACACACACACACACACACACTGGTAATTGTAACAACCAGAGGATATGATGAAGTACAGGCAAACCTAAAACAGTGCTAATAAAATCAGAAAAGAATATACGGAACAGTGAATAAATGACTGGCATTTGTAGAAACTAAAAATATCTCCATAAAATGTTAATACAGAACCAGCTCGCTCCTTTGACACATTATTAAATCGAGCCCAAAATAGCCATCTACTGCTCCATTTTCTCAGTTTGGGTACAATATGTTATTTCAATGCAATGGTATTTATATAATAGATTCTTAACGTTCTATTATTTAGGGGACTTGAAGTATTAAACATAAGAGAAAAGGGGAGGGGAAAGGTGGACGTTCTCTCGATATTAATTACAGTTTCGGATATTAATGTTCCAAGCATTATAATTATTTCACTCTGCTTCAAAATTAAATAGGATGGAAACACTCTATAAGGAAATAAAGAAACAGTGTAAAATGGTTGTATAGAAATCTTGTTTTATGCAGAGCTGAGTGCGCCACTGTTTAAAAGGGTGATGTCTTTGTAACAACTACGAAGAGTTTAGTTTTTCCGTCTAGCCTACACCACGGTTGGACAATGGCTTTCATTACTGATTAAATGACTTCAGAATGTATCACAACAAGCCAACGGACAATCACTTTGCAATATTGGCATGTGTCTAGGTGACTCACAAAATGAAGTCATGCCAAGGGAATTCAAAATGCATCTCCGAAGAATCTCATTGCTGTTAGCGTCATGGCTCGGGTTGTACGCCCTCTGCAACTTAAAGAATGAATTTCCCTTTTCTGTTGGTTGATTGATAGGTCTGGGTAGGTCTATTGGTCAGAATTAAATGGAGTCTGTGTTTGAAGGGCAGGGTCCCTTGTGAGAGCAGCTACAGATCTCACCCAGTAGACTTAAGTCAACGGAAGAGCTTTGAGTTTTGGAATGAGCATTGTTAACTCTAGGGGCAATCTTTCTTCTTCTTCTTCTTCTTCTTCTTCTTCTTCTTCTTCTTCTTCTTCTTCTTCTTCTTCTTCTTCTTCTTCTTCTTCTTCTTCTTCCTCCTCCTCCTCCTCCTCTTCCTCTTCCTCTTCCTCCTCCTCCTCCTCCTCCTCCTCTTCCTCTTCCTCCTCCTCCTCCTCTTCTCCTTCTCCTTCTTCTCCTCCTGCTCCCCCCTTCCTCCTCCTCCTCCTCCTCTTCCTCTTCCTTCCTTCTTTTTCTTTTCCTTCTCCTTTCTCCTCCTCCTCCTTTCCAACGTTTGTGGCAAAATAGTTGAGGTGAGCAATTTTTTCCTCTCTCTTTGTATCACTTATTTATTAAAACTGGTGGAGCATAACTAAGGTGATGAATAAATAAAAGAACTCTGAAGAAATATGGAATACAATGGGCTTCCAGATTTTAAGACATGTCTAAGCCACTTTTGAACCTCATCTGGACATTCCCGACTTTTAAAAATGATTTAACCCTTCTTGCTTCGGCCACAGCCCTTCCTCATTTCTATCAAGGTCATGTTTTTTAATCTCTATACCAGAGGCCTCTAGGATTTCATTAAGTATTCAGCATCTGCTTAGTTAAAGCAGATATATTTCTCGATCAAGAGGTGGACAAACTGGACGTTGAAATTTCCTTTCAATTTCAAAAGACCATCAGCAGTTCAAATTTCCACAGGCAGCAATCTGTCCTATACCTAAAATAATATTGCGTACAGAGGAAGGAAATGGTCAGAAATTAAGAGAAAATAACCCAGAAAGATGTCACAAAGAGATATCAAAGAGAGAGAATTGTATCTATTCCTCCTTTCTGAGTTCTGACTTCACCTTCCATTGCAGCTACTGTTGGTGGAGACATCTCTTTTCTTCTCCCTTCTTCTCTCCCTCTCTTGTCTGTCAATCTGTCTGTCTGTCTATCATCTGTAGAAAAGGCTGTGTATTGTATAATGATAATATCTCCAGACACCACCTGGAAAACATTTAAAATGATATAAGGTAAAGGTAAAGGTTCCCCTCGCACATACGTGCTAGTTGTTCCTGACTCTAGGGGGCGGTGCTCATCTCCGTTTCAAAGCCGAAGAGCCAGCGCTGTCCGAAGACGTCTTCGTGGTCATGTGGCCGGCATGATTAAATGCCAAAGGCGCACGGAACGCTGTTCCCTTCCCACCAAAGGGGGTCCCTATTTTTCTACTTGCATTTTTTACATGCTTTCAAACTGCTAGGTTGGCAGAAACTGGGACAAGTAACGGGAGCTCACCCCATCACATGGAACCAGGGATTCGAACCACTGAACTGCTGACCTTTTGATTGACAAGCTCAGTGTCTTAGCCACTGAGCCACCGTATCCCTGTATCATGTCATATAATGTATAATGTCCCTGTATAATGTCAGAGCTGTATAATGATAATATTTCCTATATATATATATATATGTTGATGCACTGTTGTGTTTTCTACCTCAAGTTTTATTCCAGGGATTTGAAAGGAATTGAAGTCATCTGCCTTGCTGGGGTTTGCTATAGCAGCGATGAATCTTACGCACAAATATTGTGTCACATTTGTTCTGTTTGAGCAAGCTCACGCAACAAACACGTTTCCACATCATGGGCCTGAAAGAGAATTGTGAGAAGGGATAAACGGTTTTTTCTGGGGTTGAACCTTTCCACGTGGAAAGAAGAATCTAGAAATTCTCCAAAATTTTCTCAGCTTGTTTCCTCTTCAGAAAACAGTACTTGTCATGCAGTGTGTTGTTTTTTTTTAAAGATATAACTGTCATTCGTGAAAACAGGGAAAGCAGAGAGAGAATTGTCCTGTCCTGAAGGATGGATTTAAAAAAAAATATATCCAGATTTGGCATTGACTGAGGGATTGATTGATTGATTGAGCTGCCCAACTCTTAGCAGTGACTCTGGGTGGCCTACAAAGATCAAATCCATCCCAACGGTGCAAACTTATGACGACTGGATTAAACAATAACACACACACACACACAAACAAAACCACACCACCTTCACATCACATTCTGCTTGGAATCCACACTGTATATCGGACATTAACACGATTGAGCGGGTATTTCACGAGAAGAGTCCTCCACTCCTCTGCTCGCAACAGAATCCCTTATGCCACCAAGCTTGAAATTCTGGGCTTGGACAATCTGGAATTGTGCCACCCATGATCCGATCTAAGCATAGTACACAAAATTGTCTGCTACAGCGTTCTATCTGTCAACGGCTACTTCCGTTTCAACCTCAATAATACTCGGGCAAACAATCGATATAAACGCAAGATCTAATATCTAAAAAATACCTTCTCCAGGAGAGCTTCTTTTCATTAAACTGGACGTACCCAGGGGTGAAATCCAGCAGGTTCTGACAGGTTCTGGAGAACCGGTAGCAGAGATTTTGAATACTTCAAACTCAATTGCAGAAAATACGACTTCAGCAACAGAGTGGTCAACGCCTGGAATGCTCTACCTGACTCCGTTGTTACAGCCTCAAACCCTCACAGGTTCAACCTCAAAATGTCTACTGTGGACCTCACTCCATTCCTAAGAGGTCCGTAAAAAGGATGTACATAAGCACACCAGTGTCCCTACTGTCCCTGCCCTGCTTTTCCCACTTATTTGTATTCATTTCCTTCATTCATATTTATGTTCATACTTATACCAGCTATCTTGTACATATTTGACAAACTAATAAATATCTAATATCTAAAAAATACCTTCTCCAGGAGAGCTTCTTTTCATTAAACTGGACGTACCCAGGGGTGAAATCCAGCAGATTCTGACAGGTTCTGGAGAACCGGTAGCAGAAATTTTGAATAGTTCAGAGAACCGGTAGTGGAAATTTTGAGTAGTTCAGAGAACTGGCAGATACCACCTCTGGCTGGTCCCAGAGTGGGGTGGGAATGGAGATTTTGCAGTATCCTTCCCCTGCCACACCCACCAAGCCACGCCTACAGAACCGGTAGTAAAAAAAATTGAATTTCACCACTGGACGTACCCAATTCCTGCAACTGTTCTTCACATGTTTTAGCCTCCATTAGCCCCTTAATCACCTTTCTTGTTCTTCTCTGCACTCTTTCTAGAGTCTCAACATCTTTTGATGAACTAGATGAATTAGTTCTGCTTTCTACCTGCCCCAAAAGGCCTAGGGGGGAATAGCCAAAAACATTTGCTGAACCAACACAGAGAAATAAATCCCTTCTGTGGATTTGCTTTTATGAGTTATGAACTGCAAGTTTTAAGAAAACCTGCATGCGGTTCCATTGTTCAAATTAACCCTGCTGACCTTCGAGACGTAACCGATGTCTGACCTCTGCATTCCCTACTTGTGCTTGCTAGCGGTGAGATCTCATCTTCCAAACTTTGCAGTTAGTGGGGACAGCCCAGGGCACACACATCGTCGGTTGCACTTTTTCAGCTACGACTGATCTGAACAGGTTTCTCCAGTATTTTGCCCTTACATGCTGCAGATTTGGTAGGCTAGGGGTGGGTTTCCAAAAATTTAGCAAGGAGTTCTCTGCTCGGTTGCTGAATGGGTGTGGCCATGGTGGGCATGGCTTAGTCAAGGGGTGGGCAAATGTGGCTCTTTTACAACCTGTGGACTTCAACTCCCAGAATTCCAGCTTGGCTGTCTCAGGAATTCTGGGAGTTGAAGTCCACAGGTTGTAAAAGAGCCTCATTTGTCCACCCCTTGACTAGTTGGCTTCCTGCACCATGGCGGGATGCGTTGTCCTCCCCAGGCTCCGGAGTCTTTCTTTGAGCCTCTGGGAGGGCAAAAATGGCCTCCCCAGGCTCCGGAGGCCCTCTGGAGGCCGTAAACAGGCCCGTTTCCTGAACTTCCGGTAGGCCCATTTTTCGCCCTCCATAAGCCTCTGCATGCACCCTGCACTTACCTGTATCCAAAATGGGGGGGGGGGGCAGCCAGGAGTGGGATTTGGGGGTTCTCCAAACTGCACCAAATCTTAACTAGAGGTTTTCCCAGACCCCTGCGAACCCCCAGCAACCCATCCCTGGCTGTGTTGCTTCCTTCCTCTCTGATTGATTCTAGGCAAGGAGGGACCATGAATGACACGACTACCCAGTAGTGGGTTTTAAATTTTTTTACTATCGGTTCTGTGGGCATGGCTTGGTGGGTGTGGCTTGTGGGCATGGCAGGGGAAAGATACTGTAAAATCCCCATTTCCTCCGGACCAGCTGGGACTTGGGAGGCAGAGAATAGATGGGGGCGGGGCCAGGCAGAATTTTTACTACTGGTTTTCCAAACTACTCAAAATTTCCGCTACCGGTTCTCCAGAACTGGTCAGAACCTGCTGAAACCCTCCTCTGCATCATACGGCTATTTAGGAATCAATATGTTTGTTTC
Source organism: Ptyas mucosa (assembly GCA_012654045.1). Lineage (NCBI taxonomy): Eukaryota > Metazoa > Chordata > Lepidosauria > Squamata > Colubridae > Ptyas > Ptyas mucosa. The sequence goes on from WNWU01013721.1 coordinate 2,400,234, forward strand.
TTTCATTTATCTGGTGCAGAATTCCTTTAAATCATGATGGTTCCACCAGATAATTAAACAAACCATCCATATTAAAGTGATATTTAGTGTTTGTTGCATGTGGAATATCCTAACATATTAGCAATAGCAACAGCACTTAGACTTATATCCTGCTTCACAGTGCTTTTACAGCCCTCTCTAAGCAGTTTATAGAGTCAGTCTATTGCCCCCCAACAATCGGGGTCCTCATTTTACCCACCTCAGAAGGATGGAAGGCTGAGTCAACTTTGAGCCTGGTGAGATTCGTTCTGCCAAACTGCTGGCAGAGGACTTTGATGTTTGGCATGTTGTGGTCCATATGATGATGAAGAGTCATCTTCATCATCTCATGAGTCACGTGACTCATTGACCGAACAACAAAATCTATGCCTGCCATTTCAGCATTACATCACTCATCTCCTTATCTTAATATTAGCGATGGTAATAAGAATAATAAAAATAATTCCTAGAATACGCATAAAAATGTTTTATAGCTGGAGATATTTGCTCAAATCTATGGGTCACCAAGGATTACAGCTTTAAAACTAAAGAAAGGGCATTCATATTTCAAGCAAATTATCACTTGCCACAGATTTTCATAAAGATGTTCCACAAAATTAGAACTGCTTGTTCCAGCAGTAAATCCGGGCCACAAAGCTATTTCGGAAAATGCAATTATTATTATTATTATTATTTTCCACTAACTACGTGGCTGAAAGTTCCTTGGCTTCAGCAAATATTAAAATTCAGCTGTGAAAAGAAAGAAAATAATACGTTATTTCTATGCATGGCCGAAACGTCTTTGCTCAGACCCATTATAAATATGAGGGCGAATTTATGAAATTTAAACATCGCATTATGGGGAGAATTGCTACTGAAAAGGCAATTTCCAGGCAGAATGTTTACACAATGGTCTCGAAGTGTATTGTTGGTCCAAAAATAGTTGGCATTCTACCCGTGTCGCAGGAAAAACACAATGCAGCAAAAAAAGGCCAGATTCGGAGCTCCTCGTGTTGCAAACACTGTTGGTGTTTGAACAGCTCATGTTGCCTTCTGCAGGAAGGATGAGGAGCGGGTGTCGCAGCTAACACAAAAGACGAAATCCTTATGTTAACGACACGTTCAGGGGTGAGGTTGAAGGAGAAGAAGCCGCAGAAATAATGAGAGGAGGAGAAGAAGGAGACTGCCAAAGCGAGAAGGGGGGAAAAAAACCCCTTGATAATAAGATTGTGAAGTGGATCCGTGATCCACCGTTCCCCGATCACACTGTTTCCTAATCGTATTCCTTGCATAGCTAGCTGGTGGGTTATCGTTATGGCTGCAACGATGTCTGTACACAGAGGAGTAAAAAGAAATTAAATCAAGTTGTTCTAATTGGGGAAGAAACGGCTTATCAGTCCCAGAACTCAGGGTGAGCATTCAGTTGTGCATACTGAACAGAAAACCGAGTTTGTTTACCCTGGTTTTTGTTATTGATGCTGTTACCTAGTTGGGTAATGAAACGTCTGCAAGAAAACAAGCAAGCTCAGAGAGCACCAAGGACCCCACCGTTCTCCTCCTCGTCTTCCTCCTCCTGCTCCTCCTGCTCCTCCTGCTCCTCCTCCTCCTCCTCCTCCTCCTCCTCCTCCAGAAAACAAGCAAGCTCCAAGAGCACCAAGGACCCCACAGTTCTCCTCCTCCTCCTTGCAAATCCTACTCCCATTCTAGCACTGATGCTGTTACCTAGCTGGGTCATGAAACACCTGCAAGAAAACCACCAAGCTCAGAGCGTGTCAAGGAGCCCTCATTTCAACCCTGAGCTACAAATATTCTCAGGGGTGGGCTTCAAAAATTTTAGCAAGGGGTTCTCTGCCCTGTTGCTGGGTGGGCGTGACCATGGTGGGGGTGGCCTAGTCAGCTTCCCGCACCATGGCGGGGGGCATTTTTGCCCCCCCAGGCTCCGGAGGCTTTTTTTGAGCCTCCGGGAGGGCAAAAACAGCTTCCCCTGGCCCGTTTCCGGCTTTCCTGAACTTCCGGTAGCCCATTTTTCGCCCTCCCGGAGCCTCCGTGCGCGCCCTGCACTTAGCTGCATCCAAAATGGGCCGTGTGGGGACTCCTGGGAGGGGAGGGGCAGGATGGGCGGGGCCAGCCAGGAGTGGGATTTTGGGAGTTCTCCGAACTGCACAGAATCTTAGCTAGAGGTTCTCCCGAACCCCTGCGAACCCCCAGCAGCCCCACCCCTGAATATTCTCCTCTATCGATACAATTCCAATAGGAAGCCAAAGGAATGTAGAAGGTTTTTCCTTGCCGAGTTATGAAATGCTGCTAGAATCCAAAACTCAGTTAGAAACCGGAAGATGCAGATTTATGCAAATCGATGGCCTCTCTCCAGCGCTGTGATTGGCTACTGATAGAAGCTGTCCTGCTCCCTTATTAAATGTAGGATTGTTTGCATGGAGCTCAAATCTGGTGAATGGAAGAGGGGGAGATGGTAATTTGGTGGGATAATTATTCTGACCTCAGGGGGTGGGACTTTTTAAGCTTCCGATATTTTCATTCAGATTAAAATGGCCACCAGATATTTCCTTGTTGGAGATTGGAACGGATGATTACAATTTGAAACCAGAATGTTGTAAAGTCAAATCACTTTGAATCTAAATATTTCTGCAGACTTTTCTGTGGGACACAGGCCTAATAGCAGTAACTGGGAGAAGGATCTTGGAGTCTTAGTGGACAACCAGTTAAATACAAGCCAGCAGTGTGTGGCGGCAGCCAAAAAAGCCAATGCAATTCTAAATTGCATGAACAAAGGGATACCATCAAGAACTGTATGACTGTATGACCTGTGTAACCTTGTTGCTGGTATCCTTAAGATTTATATTGACTGCTTCCCTATGACTACCATTAAGTGTTGTACTTTATGATTCTTGACGAATCTATCTTTTCTTTTATGTACAAAGAGAGCGTATGCACCAAGACAAATTCCTTGTGTGTCCAATCACACTTGGCCAATAAAAAATTCAATTCTATTCTATTCTATTCTATTCTATTCTATTCTATTCTATTCTATT
>WNWU01013721.1:2403311-2423896 GCA_012654045.1 Ptyas mucosa
TTCTATTCTATTCTATTCTATTCTATTCTATTCTATTCTATTCTATTTGATTCATAAAAATAGAAAGGAGAGGACCCTATCAGAAATAACTCTATTACGTTGGATTAATAACGTTTGGTCTAAAATTTAAAGTTTGTAGAAACAAAGCCGAACATACAACAATTGAAAGAAGCTGTGTTTGACAAGTTGGCATGGAGAGCAGTTGCCTATCAAGTCACCAAGAGTCCGATATGACTAAATGGTTGAAAACAAAATAGGCACGAAACAAAACTTCCAATGCCGGTAACGTTCTAAGATTCCTGGTACAACTAAATCACTTTTGAACATGCTCTAAGTGAAGAACACGAGAAGGATGGCAATAACCCTCCCTGTAAATCAGATTACATCACCTTGCTAACTGTCAAAGAGAAAAATGCAAATGGTGGGAAGCCCATTTCTTAGGACAAAATATTGTGCAACATAAGCATTCTCCGGCCGGCAATTTAAAAGGATTAGCCCCTTCGTCCCAGAGGCAGGATGAAAGCTAACAAGGCATTACAAATATCTTAGCACGTCAAAATGAAAGGGGTGATGCAGCCACATTTCGATATTGAATGTTAAGAGTGGAATTTTACAACGTTGGTGAGATTCCTCTGAGCAAGACTAGGGATCACAATGAAATGATACATATTGATTATTTATTTTGGGTAGGGGTCAAAATAATAATAATAATAAAAAATAGGGGCCAACCGTTTGTTGAAAGCGCCAGAAGGCAAGACAAGGAAGAACGGATGGAAACTAAACAAGGAGAGAAGCAACCTGGAATTAAGGAGAAACTTCCTAACAGTGAGGACAATTTACCAGTGGAACAACTTGCCACCAGAAGTTGTGGGTGCTTCATCAATGGAGGTTTTTAAGAAGAGACTGGACAGTCACCTATCTGAAATGGTATAGGGTCTCCTGCTTGAGCAGGGGGCTGGACTAGAAGACCCCAAGGTTCCACTCTACTCTACTCTACTCTACTCTACTCTACTCTACTCTACTCTACTCCACTCCACTCCACTCCACTCCATTCCACTCCCATCCCAGAATTTAAATAATTTGATACTAATCTTTCCTCTTATGGGGAACCCCATGCTTCTCTAGACAGCCACCTATCTGAAATGATATGAGCAGGGGGTTGGACTAGATGACCTCCAAGGTCTCTTCCAACTCTGTGAAAACAATTCATTGTGAGAACAATCAACCAGTGGAATGGCTTGCCTTCAGAAGTTGTGGGTGCTCCAACCCTAGAGCTCTTAAAGAAGGGATTGGACAATCACCTGTCTGAATGGTAGAGGGTCTCCTGCTTGAGAAGAAGGTTGGACTAGAAGACCTCCAAGGTCCCTTCCAACTCTGTTATTCTGTTATTCGTTAAAGAGAGATCCAACCTAGAATGAAAGAAAAATTTCCTGATTGTGAGAACAATTAATTCTGAGAACAATTAACCAGTGGTACAGCTTGCCTTCAGAAGTTGTGAGGTGCTCCATCGCTGGAGGTTTTTAAGAAGAATTCGGACAATCTGTCAACTCTGGAGCCATCTTTGAGTGCCTACAGGGTTGCCAGAGTGAGGCTGGCTGGAGCTGTGGGAAAGGGAGCGGGGAGTAGAAGTAGATAGCTGAGGAGAATATGTAGCTAAAATAACATTCTTTCTTCTGGGAACCAAGGACACCCTCACCAGCACCTGGAGGAGCATAGATGGGAGGCATCTGGGATGGGAGGAGAGACCTGATTGGAGCATGTGATGGTTGTGTGTAATGAGGGGAAGAACTTTGGATTTTGAACTGGGTCAGGAAAATCCAAGGGACTTCAGATTCGGGTTTTCACCAGCTGTGCCAATATGACATGCCTAATAAATCTATACTTTGAGGAACCCTGCCTTGGAGTTCTGACTTCCTATGGGCTGTTATTTGGAACCCTGACTCAATCATTTTGTCTGAAATGGTATAGGGCTGTGATGGTGAACTGATGGCGTGCGTGCCCACAGTGGCATGCGGAACCATGTTACCTGGCATATGTGACATTGCCCGTTCCTCTTCTGGGTTTCTGGCGTGCATGCGCATGTGGCAATCAGCTGGCTTTTGTGCGTGTGGCAGTGCCGGAAACTGGAAGACCTGGTCTTCCGTTTTCCAGCATGGGCATGCACACCAGCCAGCTGATTATCGTGCGCATGTGCACCAGCAACAGGAAAACTAGCTGGCTGGCGTGCATGCACACAGCTGAAACCAGAAGTTCATCTTACAGCGCATGCATGCCCCCTGGGCAACTCTTCCTCCATGTTGTGACACGCACGCTCCCTTTTTGGCACTCAGTGCTGAAAAGGTTTGCCATCACTGGTATAGGGTATATTCACCCTGCAGGGATGAAATCTACTTATCTTCCCTACCGGTTCGGAAGTGAGTGCGCACACGTACATCACATGTGATTTTGGACCCTCTCCACATGCACAAAGCCTTCTGCACATGCGCAGAGGGTTAAATCCAAGAAGTAACGACGTCCGGGCAGGTGGGTGAAGCCTCACACTGCTGCCGCTACCGGTTTGCCGCAGCTACCCGCCGCCGCTACCAGTTCAGGTGAACTGGTAGCATTTCACCCCTGGTCTCATGCTTGAGGAGAAGGTTGGACTAGAAGACCCCCAAGATCACTTCCAACTTTGTTTTTCTGTTAAGACGCTTCAACAACTGGATTGGCCAGAAGAAACCTTAAGTGAATCCCCAATGAAAGATTCCGGGAGCCCTTATTTTTACGTTCTCAGCAAAACGGAGAAGCACAGGGGAAGAAATAGCTTTGCACAAACTTACGCCGGGGCTGACATTTTGCAAACAACATGACACATACCCCCTGAGAGATTTCTTAAGCAAACCCCACTGCAATGAATGAGCATGCGGTGCCGGTCGCCTTAATTCCACAGGAATGTTTCACGAACGCCCCAGGAGGCCTTTTTACTCCATGGCAAAGAAGAGTTGTAAATTCCACCCAGTCGGAACCCCTGACACACATTCAGACTGTGACCGAAGCAGACAGCACACACATTGTGATAGAAACACATTTTCTCAGCAAGCCATGATTGCAGTCGGAAGGTTGGGAGCAATGGAGAAAGCAGGGTTTTCGCCTCAAGAGGAGAACTGTTAAGCCCACAAAGAAAAATATCCATTTATTTGGATGGCGGAGTAGAGTTAAAAAAAAAATTATATACAGAAAAATCCTGTGGCTGAGATTAAGGCATTGTTTTTATTTTTATTGACCAAAAAAAATTACATTTCATGCATTAGCAAATATACACAACAATTGTCGAAAACTGGTGAATCCAGACAGATAGATGCTAATACAGCTGAATGGGACCAATACGCATCAAAATGGTTGTCATGGCAGCATAATTGAAGCCACACCCCTTCATACCGTCATCTTAATTTTTTTTGATCCCCAACGCTCTCTACAGATGCCACTCAAGGCAATTATCCTAATTTAAATACAGGCCATCCTCTACTTACAACAGTTTGTTTAGTGACCAAAGTTACAACGGCACTGAAAAAGAGTGACATATGACCGTTTCTTCACACTTATGACCGTTGAAGCACCCCCATGGTCTTATAAGCAAAATTCAAATGCTCGGCAACCGGTTCATACTTATGACCTGTTGCAGTGTGATCCCCTTTTTGCGACCTTTCGACAAGCAAAGTCAAGGGGGAAGCCAGTATTCACTTAACAACCATGTGACTTGATTTATCAACTGCAGTGATTCACTTAACAACTGTGGCAGGAAAAGTCACAAAATGGGGCAAAGCGCACTGAACAAATGTCTCACTTAACAACAGAAATTTTGCACTCAAATTTCGGGGTTGTAAGTTGAGAACTACCCATACTGCTTTTTTTTTTTTAATGAAACTGGTCAGTTCTTTTACGTGACCAAACTCTACATAAAATAAATTGTCCTATCTACCCAAATATTTACAGTATTGGGGTTAAAGTGTTAACCGAACACGCTGAAGCTGGTTTAATCTTTTTTTTAGGTTGACACCACACACTAGACCATAAAGTAATTGAACTGTTATGTGTTTGCATAACACTTTGTGGTATTAAAAAAACATAATCAAGGAATAAAGATCAACAAAATTAGGAAACAAGCCACTGGATCTGAAACTTATTTGGTCTGTTGGGTTGAATATAAATTTAAACCCTAGGCCTCTTTTCACAAAAACAGTGCTCACCAAAACCTATGCCAAATTTGGCCACAAAGTACCGTGTTTCCCTGAAAATAAGACCCTGTCTTATATATATTTTTTGAACCCTGAAATAAGCGCTTGGCCTTATTGCCATGCACTCAAAAGCCCGATTGGGCTTATTATCAGAGGATGTCTTATTTTGGGGGAAACAGGATAGGTAGGTAGGTAGGTAGGTAGGTAGGTAGATGATAGATAGATAGATAGATAGATAGATAGATAGATAGATAGATAGATAGATAGATGGATGGATGGATGGATGGATGGATGGATGGATGGATGGATGGATGGATTAGATAGTTAGATAGATGATAGATAGATAGATAGATAGATAGATAGATAGATAGATAGATAGATAGATAGATAGATAGATATAGAGGTAGAGAAAGATAGATAGATGGATGGATGGATGGATTAGATAGATGGATGGATGGATGGATGGATTAGATAGTTAGATAGATGATAGATAGATAGATAGATAGATAGATAGATAGATAGATAGATAGATAGATAGATACCGTGTTTCCCCAAAAATAAGACCCTGTTTTATATTTTTTTAACCCTGAAATAAATGCTTGGCCTTATTGCCATGCACTCAAAAGCCTGATTGGGCTTATTATCAAGGGATGTCTTATTTTGGGGGAAATGGGGTAGATAAATTTGGATTGTTTTTCTTTCAGAAAACAGAAGTGTATAACCACTGTTAAAAACACACAATTTTTTTTTTTTTGGGGGGGACACATACAATTCTTTTCAACTCCCTCCTGATACACAGATTAAATCACCTCTAGTCTACCCAAACCCTGTTTTTGGATTTTTTTTAAAAAAAAAAATTTTAATGAAGTGATCAGCAAGTTTTCTTTGCTATCCTTCATCATCATCATCATCATCACTTTAATGGCCCCATAATCCCTTGCAGGGTGGAGCCTGTGGGGGGGGGGGGCTACTGAATGGAGCTATCAGAGTGTTTAAATGGCCAGATGCCCTTCCTGTCGCCAGTGCGGAATTTTGTTCAGCAGATAAATTCTCAGTGTGCCTAGAGAGAGAGAAATATCTGCCTCTACCTAGGAACGAACTCGCCGCCTCCTGATTGTGAGGCGAGAGCTCCGCCCCTAGGCCACCCCACCCCCTCCCTTTGCTAGGCTTGATGATGATTTGCAAATGGATCCAATCTCTGTTCCCCTTTGTGTTTGGATTTCTCAATATTTCTAAGGATTTGGAGAGTGAAGCTTTTTAATCCCCCTGGAAAACTACGCTGGCGGAAGGGGCTCGAATTTTAATTCGTGGCGAACCAAGTAACCATCATTATAGATGTACAGCCTCCGATCTAATGGGCTGTAGTTGATGCTCTGAATAGTTTCCAGCACTTTATCGACAATGATGCTTAGTTTCCCTTCTTTCCCAGTGTTGATATCAAAGGAGTAGAATATTTCTTCTTTCCTAGTGGTGAGAGGTCTGGTAGCATAGAGCACCCCACATATAATAAAAGCATTAGAGACCGCGGGCCTGTATTGATTCGTTTGCCACGTGTTGATCACATCCAGATTCGTTTCGTTAATCTTGCTAATGACAATGTTGCCTTGACTGGCTTCGGTGGAGTAAATCACCCACAACCCATTCTCATCCACGGCAAAATCTATGTCTTGCCAAGCTACCCCTGCGTAGGAGAACCGATTGTTAAAAACGGCGCCGGGAAGAGGCTTCCTCAACACCAGCTTATTGGTGGCCAAATCTAACATGCCCATATCTCTCGAGGCATACACATTATAGTACATGTAATTATTATGCACTGCCATTCCGCTGCCTTCGCCGTACTGAATTTGGTATTGCCTGGAGAATTTGAAGAGCAATAAATCGTCGTAGGAATCATGGAGTCGATAATATTCCAGGTATCTTCCTTCGGTGTTTAGAGGGGCGACCCAGTACATCTCTTTTCCAGGGTTAAGAGGGGAGGAGTAACTTCCCCAGGCTCCGTATTTGTAAGAAAACCCTCTCCAATTCAGCTGGATGACGTACGGTTGGCTGATGTTCTTAATTGGGCCATGACCACAGTTTCCTATAATCAAGAAGGGGGAGAAAAAAAACCAGAATGTTTACACATGGGAGATTACAGACAAATCCATGTCTCCAGAATATTTGACATTTCCCTGTAGCTTCTTATACATAAGCGTAAGATTGAAAATCAGGCTTGTCAGATGCTACAACTTTTCTATCCCGCTCTACGGAGTGGAGAGTTGGTCTCTGATAGAAAGCCACTTGAAGCATTTGAAATGTGGATTTACAAGCGTCTGTTACTTATACGTTGGGTTGACAAAATCAGAAATGAGGAAGTGATAAGCCGCCTGGGGAAAGCCAAGGGAAATCATTAAAAACCATTAAAACGTGAAAGTTAGAATATTTTGGGCATGTGATGTGATACCTGGAAAAAATACGGCATCCTTCACTTAATCCTCCAGGGAAAGATTGAGGGCAAATGAGGTCCAGGCAGAAGAAGAACATCATGGCTTCAGAATCTAACAGACCAGTTTGGACAAAATTCAACAACACTTTTTAGTGCGGCTGTTGATAAAAATAGGATCGCCAACCTGATGGCCAACGTCCAATGGCAGCTATGACACAAGAAGAAGAAGTAGCTACCTATGGTTGTGAAAGTTGGAGCTTAAAAAAAGGAAAGACAAAAAAAGGTAGAAAATTGACTCGTCTGTGCTGTGGTGCTGGAGAAAGCTCCTGTGTGTTCCTTGGATAGCAAAGGTGACTAACAAATAAGGACTAAAAAACAGCAGACACATCACTGGAAGACAACATCATGAAATGGCGTCTCACTTACTTTGGCCACGTTGTGTGTGGGAAATTACTGCAGAACGCAATTATGTTTGGAAGAGTTAGAGGTAAAAGGAAACCAGGCCACCAAAGAAGACATGAGGAAAATCCTTTAATTCCACAACCTATAGACAGATTGAACCCTAGTTCCAATTGGGGAAAATGTGACCATCCTAGACCAGGCCAAGTCTGAAAATGCCAGGGAATTTCTAGAAGTCTGGCGCTCTGACAAATCAGCCATCGACAGACACATAGACGTGAACAACATCTATAGACCAGTGGTGAAATTCAATTTTTTTTTTACTACCGGTTCTGTGGGGGTGGCTTGGTGGGGGTGGTGTGGCTTGGTGGGGGTGGCTTGGTGGGCTTGGCAGGGGAAGGATACTGCAAAATCTCCATTCCCACCCTGTTATGTATCATAGGAAGTGTTATGATCATATAAGGAGTGAGTCATAGGCTTCACTCAGGTCCTCCAAAACAGCGGGAAAATGTTTGAAGCTCATTGGGTAAGCTGTCTGGCAGCCCTCTATAAAAGAGGACGCTGCCAGAGAAGTTGGTTGTTGGGTTGCACTGGTCTACTAATAAAGAGCTGTTGTCACTAAAGAGCTGTGTCTGTCTCTTCCATAATCGAATCCAACACACCCCACTCCAGGGGAAGGACATTGCAAAAATCTCCATTCCCATCCCACTCTGGAGCCAGCCAGAAGTGGTATTTGCCGGTTCTCCCAACAACTCAAAATTTTGGCTACCAGTTCTCCAGAACCTGTCAGAACCTGCTGGATTTCACCCCTGCTATAGACTATGCAAAAGAGACAATCAATCAGCTAGAACATAATGTCTGGACACCATCAAAGCTCACACCAACCAGGGCAGAGAACAATGCAAAGAAGTAGCACAAGATCAGAAGACCTGGCCCATAGAATCACCAAAAGTTAGACATCACTGAATGGATAACATCATCATCATCATCATCATCATCATCATCATCATCATCATCATCATCAAAGCTTCTCTCCAGCCTTGTGCCATCTACTAACCGTTCTTCTCCAATTTAACATCACTTCTCTCACTGTGATTTTCCCCTGTCAAACTTACAAAGGACTTTTTCTTTTTGCTTCCAAAATCTTGGAAATTTTTTTAGGCATGCAAAGACCACAGTGGACAGAATGGAGATATAAATTAGATGGTAGGGTTGGTGTTTCCCCCCTACTTTTAGTCTGTGGGATTTTGAGAATGTCTTTGATTTTCTAAAAAAGTCTATTGACTATCCCAAAAGTGCTTTTTTCCAGAGGCAACTGGACTTTCTGGTTTTTCTTTGAAGATGTTTCGCTTCTCATCCAAGAAGCTTCTTCAGTTTTGACTGAAGGATTTGGTGGAGGATGGAAGGATTTATATTCTAGATGGCTAAATGACTCCCAGGTATATAAATCGTCCCATTCTCCACCATTCACTCAGAACTGAAGAAGCTTCTTGGATGAAAAGCAAAATGTCTTCAAGGAAAAAGGAAGCCCAGTTGCCTCTTGAAAAAAGCACCTTTGGGGCAACCATGACCTGGATGACTGAGAACCTCTATAGACATTCCTTTAAAAATGTTTTCCTTCTCATCCAAGTAGCTTCTTCAAGTCTGCAGAAGAAGAATTCAAGAAGCTTCTTGGATGAGAAGCGGAGCGTCTTCAAGGAAAAACAAAGTCCAGTTGCCTGTTGAAAAAGGGACCTCTGGGACAACCATGACTGGAGAATCTCCAGAGATATTTATTGACTATCATAGAACTTATGCCTGGGTTTCCCTGCCTAAGGAGGGATTTTTAGCAGAAGAAGTTTAAAAAGATGTGAAAACCACTTGCAGCCCAGGGTCACAAAATATCTACCTGTGATGTGTCTTCTCTGTTGATCAGTTAGGTTGCAATAGATCTAGAGAAAAGCTACTTCAAGATGAGCTTTGCAATAAATTAATAATTCCAAGCAAAACTGATGAGAAGGAGAGGGCTCAAAAAGACAATCGCTATCACTATAACAAAGATGAAGCAAGACACGAGCCTTGGCGCTGCAATGGTTAGAGTGCAGTCCTGCAGGCTCCTTCTGCTGCCTGCCAGCTGCCTGCAAATTTGGCAGTTCAAATCGCACCAGGCTCCAGGTTGACTCAGCCTTCCATCCTTCCGAGGTGGGTAAAATGAGGACCCAGATTATTGGGGGCGATAGGCTGACTCTGTAAACCGCTTAGAGAGGGCTGTAAACAGTGGTGGGATTCAGCCGGTTCAGTCCAGTTCAGGCAAACCGGTTGTTAAATTGCTAGCTGGCCCCTTCCAGGAGTCCTCACATGCCCCATTTTAGCTCCCAGATAAGTGCAGAGAGGCCTACTAGGCCGAGTGCTGCCTGTCACACACCCCTGGCCATGCCCACCCAACCAGTCATTAGGGCAGATTGTTTGAATCTCACCACTATCTGTAAAGCACTCTAAAGCGGTATGTAAGTCTAAGTCAGTGATGGCTAACCTTTTTGCCATCGCATGCCAGGAGGGGGAGGTTCGAGCACGTGCGTGCCCACACCCATAATTCTATGCACCCTGCCCTGTGCATCCATGCACAACACACACCCACACACCGCTCCTGGCATGCGATGGCCTGGTAGGCCCGTTTTTCTTTCTCACCTGGCTCCAGATCCTCTCTATGCATGTGGGGAGGGCGAAAATAGCCTTCCCCACCCACTTGGAGGCCCTCCGGAGGCCTGAAACGGCCCATTTCCCAATGCCTGGTTGGGCAGGAAGTGACATTTTTTGCTGTCCCCAGCCTCCAGAGCCCTGCCCAGATGCCCTCTGGAGGCAGGAAACATCCTGTTTCCCTACTTCTGGTGGGCCCAGAAGGCCCAAAAATCAGCTGGCTGGCGCGCACATCCGCACCAGAGCTGAGCTGGTGTGCCCACTGATATGGCTACGTGTGCCACTTGTGGCAGGCGTGCTATAGGTTCGCCATCACGGGTCTAAGTGCTATTACTATTACTATTGCTATTGGATGTAGTTCCAACTGTTGAAATGAATCCTGGGATGAGGATTCTCTCAATGCATCCAATGCATCTGATCTGGCATTCTAACGCCAGCCAAAAACAGAGTAGCTTTGACATTGATTTTTCCGCCGGAGCTACAGGAAAAACCACAGGGATCGTCTGACTTTACACTGGCGTGACATCCAATGGATGAGTGCATTACTGGCCTTTGATGCTTACAGGGAGCTTCGTGACCAAAACTGTCAATTTATATCTCAGAAGTTTCCCAGTTTGTGGATCTATTGCAGTTAAGAAATAGACCCTTTTTTTCGGTATCGATCAGAATCCACCTTTGGGAAAGATGAGAGTCAAATGCGTATTCTCTGTTGAGTGCTTTTATAATAAGCAATTGAACTATGATTCATTTCACTCTCTCCTCTCTGTACAATTGGCATGCACTTCAGTATTCCACCTAGCAGGTGAGGGAAATCAAGAGAGGTTTGATATGTAAAAAGACGTCCATGAATTATAAAGGAATTAGCTCTAGGCTTTGCTTCAGTTTCGGTAGGTATCTGTTGCCTGTAATGTTTGTAACAGATATTTACCTCAGTTTATAGGTTGAATAATCTCACGATCAATAAAGAAGCTACGAGTGGCGCAAAGCCATGAAAGATCCATGCTTGGCATCACAAGACGAGATAGAAAGACCCGCACGTGGATTAGGGAACAAAGGAAAGTATACGATGCCATCAAAAGAGGAAAAAGAATTGAAATGGGAAAGGGCTGGTCGCAGAGCGAGGAGAACTGACGGCAGGCGGACCGAGGTGGTCATAGAATGGATCCGCTCGATCAAAAGCGTCCACGGAAGAGACCTAAAACAAGATGGAGAGAGGACAACAGCAAGGATGGCGGGCCGAGTTGGCAATAGAAAGCTCAAGACTGTATCGGTTGGAAACATGCAGAAGAGGTCTTGGTCCTGCAGTGTATCAACAATGGCTAGGAGGAGGAGAGGAAGCAATGAATGGAAACTTACTAAGGAGAGAAGCAACCTAGAACTACGGACAGGGGTGGGCTCTAAATTTTTTTACTACTGGTTCTGTGGGCGTGGCTTATTTTGTGGGCGTGGTTTGATGGTCATGTGACAATTCTTTAGGATTTAGCAGAGGTACTGGTCTACCAGGTTTTTAACTGCTTGCAGAGCTGTACCAGTCTATCCATTTGTTCTTGGAGCGTCCTGGTCTACCCATTTGTTTTTAGAGCATCCCAGTCGACCCATTGTTTATGTTTATGTTTGTTTATGTTTATTTGATTTATATACCGCCCTTCTCCCCGAGCGGACTCAGGGCGGTGAACAGGCAGAGATAAAAAACATAAATACAAAATTTAAAACCGAATTAAAACCAAATTAAACAATTGCCCAACAATTCAAACCCATTTTTTAAAAAAATATATAAATCCCAGATCTAAAAATTTGGATTATACAATTTAAAATTTTCTTATAAAAAGGGGAGATACTATGCCAGGCCCGCTTGATGAAATAAAAAAGTTTTTAACTCACGGCGGAAAGGACGAAGGTCTGGGATCCGCCGAATCTCTGGGGGGAGATCATTCCAGATAGTTGGTTTTTTGAGCACACTGGTCTACCACCACACTGCCTTTTAATGCTGATCAGCTGTAAGGTGTCCCTTTGAAGCCTTGCAGCAAGAGTTTAAACAGTTTTTTTTCCTTCTAGCCATCAGCTGGGGTTCGCGAGGCAGCAATAAATTGGGGGCGGGGCCAAATAAAAGATAAGAATAACGTGGGAGGGGTGGGAGGGCCAGCTCCCAAACAAAGAGAACCGGTTCGGTGATGTCATATTGTCACTGCTACAGGCTCGGCCGAACCGGGCCAAACCTGGAAGAACCCACCACTGACTACGGAGAAATGTCCTGATAGTGAGAACCATTAACCTCCAGAAGTTGTGGGTGCTCCATCACTAGAGCTTTTCAAGAAGAGATTGAACAACCATTTTTCTGGAATGCTATAAGGCCATGATGGCGAACCTATGGCACGCATGCCCGAAGTGGCACACGGAGCCATTTCGCATGGCACTCGTGGCGGCACCCGTTCCTCTTCCGGATTTCTTGCGTACATGTGTGAGCGATGATCAGCTGGCCTTCGTGTGTGCGGCAGTGCTGGAAACTGGAATATTTTCTGGCATGAGCATGCACGCCGGCCAGCTGTTCGTTGTGCGTGCATGCACGCCAGTAACCAGAATATTAGGTGGCCGGTGCACCTGCGCATGCCACAAATTGGAAGTTAATTTCCCGGCACATGCATGTGCGCGCATGCCCCCTTTGTAGCTCCTCTTCCAGGTTGCGCGGCTGATGAGCATGCATGCGCTCCCTTTTTGGCACTCGGTGCTGAAAAGGTTTGCCATCACTGCTATAAGATCTCCTGCTTCAGCAGGAGGTTGGATTAGAAGACCTCTAAGGTCCCTTCCAACTCAAGTTACTCTGTATTCTGTAGAGAGGAGGAGGAGGAGAATCAGAAAGAGAAAGAGAAAAGGAGGAGGAGATGGAGGAGGAGGAGAAGAAGAGGAGAAGGATGAGGAGGAAGAGGAGGAGAAGGAGGAGGAAAGGTTGAAACCAAAATATAAATATCAAATTTGGGGGGGGGGGAATCTTTGTAAGGATTTAATGTCTGTTGGCAAATTTCCCCAAAGGTGCTTTTTCTCATCCAAGAAGCATCCTCAGTTCAGAACTAAAGAAGCTTCTTGGACGAGAAGCAAAACCTCTTTGAAGAAAACTCAGTTGCCGTGTCACATGATCATTCAACCTCTGACCAGCAAAATCAACTGGGAAGCCAGATTCACACAAACACTGTGTCACTCATTTTTTTTTTTAAAAAAAACTGCAGCTGTTCACTCAGGGGTGAAATGCTCCCGGTTCGGACTGGATCGCCTGATCCGGTAGCGATGGAGGCGGGTGGTTCGGAGAACCGGTAGCAAAAATCCCTGCCCCCCCTCCCCATGCCCAGCTGAGCCACGCAATCATCAGAGGCTGTTTCTTTTACTTTTAAAAGCATTTTTTCTACAACCTCTTCGGCCAAAGAGGTTGTAGGGGAAAAAATGCCTTTAAAAGCCTCTGACGATCCCAGCTGAGCTGCCTGATCCTCAGAGGCTTCCAACCTCTTAAGGTTGTAGAAAATATGCTTTTAAAAGTAGGGGGGGAAAAGTTGGCCACGCCCACCCAGTCACATTACTCCCACCACCACCAAGCCACGCCCACAGAACCGGTAGTAACAAATTTTAGATTTCACCCCTGAATTCACTTAACCTCTGGAGCAAGAAATGTGACCAAGCTCACTTAACAATTGTCTGGCTTAGCAATTTGAGCCTCAATTGAGGTCGTTGGTTGAAAACTACCTGGGATATTAATACTAATGTAAAGGAATGAGGGTTGCCTAGTAAATTCATGGGTGAGAAACTTGAACAGAGGGGGTCTCTTCCAAATTCATATTCTTCCCACTTCTGAATCACTATGTAATCAACATTAGCTTTTGGCATACATACCTTTCTGAATATACCTCCATCAGCACAATAAAAAAGCCAATACAGATTACAGTCATTTTATGAGCCAGGTTTATGGCTAAATGCCTTGCAGCTTACCAGCTTTTAAATCAATAGCAGCCTTTCAGACAGCCGAGATATAAGGTAATATTGCCGTCGTAATTTATAGTTTGTCCTTAACTGTCAACACATTGACTGAATTAATATTCCTAAATCAGTAACGTTCTTTTCAAATTAAAGGCTTATTAATGACTTGCATAAATCTGAAAATATACTTAAAAGGAAACACCTGTATCCTGCTGTTAAGGTAAAAAAAAAGAAAATGTCACAGCCAGTCACATAGATTTAGTCTGGCACGATTTTTCATGTCACTAAGCTAAGCGCTGGCTTGGCTTCGGTTTAATAATTCATGCCTGGTTTCATAAATTTGAAAAAAAAAATCATCTATTTAGCCATGAGATTTTTATTACATTAAAGTAACAAGAATTCTTTCTTTTAAAGTGATCTCACACCTAAACACTTCTGGGTGATTTTTTTTTTTAAAAAAAGAAAACCCTAAAAATTATGGAGTAATCCATAATGATTAAAGTGATAAATTTATTTGATTTAGTATCAGGCACGGTGTAAGTTTTAATATCTAATTTAGACTTTCCTTTCATTAACAGAAATAATAATACTTTAGGACATGGCCTTTACCCTAAGCGGAAAAACAATATGCTAGTCAGGGGGAAACACCGTTGCCTATACAGGTTTTCAAAGTTTGAATGATGATTAATTTTGTTTCATGAACTGACACTTCAGGTTGAGGAACGCAATAAAAGTACCAATTCAAATAGGATACAAACAAATGTTTCCTGCCTGGGCAGGGGGTTGGACTAGAAGACCTCCAAGGTCCCTTCCAACTCTGTTGTTCTGTTCTGTTCTGTTCTGTTCTGTTCTGTTCTAACTGCTTATGACATGAATGCCAACGTTTCTCACTTCTTTTCACTATTCTTTCTTCTGTGTATTGTAACCAGGGGTGGGCTGCTGCCGGTTCGGGCCAGTTCGGGCCAGTTCGGGCCAGTTCGGGCCGGTTCAGGTGAAGCGGTAGTTCTTACAGTCAGCTGGCCATGCCCAACTGCCCCCTCCCTATCCTGTTTTCTTTAGATAGATAGATAGATAGATAGATAGATAGATAGATAGATAGATAGATAGATAGAATATAGATGTAGATGTAGATGTAGATATAGATATAGATATAGATATATAAAACATTTTTTTAAAAACAAACAAAAACAGATATTTACATCTTTCTCTTTTCAACATCCTCGCATCAGTAATCCATATTTATACATTTTCTCTTTCTTACCTTAATATATCTTTTGTACATATCTTTCTAATATGTCATAGGTATACCATTATAATATATTCTAATTATTCTAATTATTTTATTTACATTTGACATGAACACGTACCTAATTTCCTTTCCACGGTTTTTATTTCTTCCCATTTCTTTCTATATTTCTCCACCTAATTTAACCATTATTTAGTCTTCCTTTCTCCCCACCCCCCACTTTTTCCCCACTTTTTCCTCCAACCGTTTATACCATCTCTCCCAGACTAAATAATATTCTGTTTCATCTTTTTCTTGTATCTCCTTCGTGAGCTTATCCACTTCCGCTCACTCCATAATTTTTCTAATCACATTGTCTTCTAATGGTATGTCATTTTTTCCCCAGTTTTGGGCGAAAACTATTAACCTATCCAGTCCTATATTTCTTCTTTCCGGCTTAGCTGATTCACGCGGCACAGCTGATTTCCACACCTCCACTGTTCTACTTAACGGGGCTGCCTTAGAAGGCAAGCAGCTGAGCTTCAAATTCCTGTATCTTGAACGCTGCGCACAAGTGCATTAGGCGTGCATGCGGCATGCACCATTGTGTTGGTGTCCACCCTGCTGTAGCTCAAAATCCAAATCCGAGATAACTTGAATGCCGACGTAGAAATATTGGAAACGTTTCACGCACAAGGGTCAGTAACCAAGAACCGAACCTCCGTGGCATAAATCAAGGATGTTCCCTAAATATGTAGCCTTCACTTTCCGTGTTTTCATGCATGGTTGACCCAGAGAAAATATATCAGCATGGAGGAAAAGATGGATATGGCTCTCGTATATTTTGGAGAACACCGTGACAGCAGTAACAATGGAAATAGCACCTAGATTTATAGTATATACCACTTCATAGTGCTTTACAGCCCTCTCTAAGTGGTTTACAGAGTCAGCATGTTGCCCCCAACAATCTGGGTCCTCATTTTACCGACCTTGGAAGGATGGAAGGCTGAGACAAGTCAAGAGAAGAGGATGACTAGCAACAAGGCAGATGGATTTCATTTTAATAGTGATGGGTGAGCTCTTGGAAGACCTGAAAGACCAGGTTGGAGACAGGAGAATATCTGGGCCAATAGTTGATACCAAATTGATGGCAGTCAATCAATGAACCAATCAATTTTGTCAATACCAAAATAATAATCTATAAAAGGGGAAGGGAGGGAGGGAGGGAGGAAGAGAGGGAGGAAGGAAAGGGGGAGGGAGGGAGGGAGGGGGGAGGGAGGGAGGGAGGGAGGGAGGGAGGGAGGAAGGAAGGAAGGAAGGAAGGAAGGAAGGAAGGAAGGAAGGAAGGAAGGAAGGAAGGAAGGAAGGAAGGAAGCAATAGCACTTAGCACTTAAACTTATACACTGCTTCACAGTGCTTTACAACCCTCTCTAAGTGGTTTACAGAGTCAACATCCTGCCCCCAACAATCTGTGTCCTCATTTTACTGACCTCGGAAGGATGGAAGGTTGAGTCAACCTTGAACTGGTCAGGATCGAACACCTGGCAGTGGGAATGGTTTTTATAACAATAGCATCAGCACTTCGATATACCACTTTATATACCACTTCCCAGTGCTTTCCAGTCCTCTCTAAACAGTTTACAGAGTCAGCATCTTGCCCCCAACAATCCAGATCCTCACTTTCCCGACCTCAGAAGGATAGAAGCCTGAATCAATCTTGAGTCAGTCAGGATCGAACTCCTGATAGTGAGCAGAATCAGTCTGCAATACTGCATTCAAACTGCTATGCCACCAGGACTCCTCATAGCACACTATATTCAACCAAAAATATACCATACAGTACTCCTCGACTTACAACAGTTTGTATAGTGACCATTCGAAGTTACAACAGCACTGAAAAAAGTGATTTATGACCATTTTTCACACTTACGACCACCGCAGAATCCCCATGGTCACGTGATCAAAATTCAGATGCTAAGCAACCAACTGATATTTATTTGCAGTGCCCTGAGGTCATGTGATCCCCTTTTGTGACCATCTGACAAGCAAAGTTCATGGGGAAGCCAGATTCACTTAACAACCGTATTCGTAATTTAACAACTGCAATGATTCACTTAACAACTGCGGCAAGAAAGTCTATAAAGAAGGATGAAATTCCCTTCAGAAATCTCTCTCTTAGCAACCAAAATTTTGGGCTCAATTGTGGTCACATGTTGAGGACTACCTGTATACAAATTAGTATATAGAATATTCTGAAGCTGAATATTCTGAATATTCTTCAGAATATTCTGAAGCTGAAGCTCAAATACTTTGGCCACCTAATGGGAAGAGAGGATTCCTTGGAGAAGACTCTGATGTTTGGAAAGATGGAAGACCAAAGAAGAAGATGGCAGAAGATGAGATGGTTAGATAGGGTCATCAACGCAATGGGCAAAGTCTGGGAGAAAATGGAGGACAGGAGACCTGTCCACCAAAGGAGAAGAGAGGACTTCTTGGAGAAGACTCTGATTTGGGAAAGATGAAAGGCCAAAAGAGAAGGTGACAGCAGAAGATGAGATGGTTAGATAGTTCCATCAACACAATGCACACACATTTGAACAAACTCCGGTAGACAGTGGAGGAGAGGGCTTCTGTCAAACTCCGGTAGACAGTGGAGGAGAGGGCTTCTGTCAAACTCCGGTAGACAGTGGAGGAGAGGGTATTAAAGTCCATTGGGTCGCAGAGTCAAATATGATTTAGTAGCTGAACCACAACCTGTAAAATATTGATTTAACAGCCCCTCTACTTCCAAAAAGGACCCACAGAGGCTCAGTGGTGTAGGAGGCATAGAAACCAATGACCATTAAGCATGAAAACAGGCAAAAGCTTTGATGTCGGGAACGGTGGCAATCATCTGTTATCATGGTAAAAGGTTGTTTTGCTTGTGGAGCAGCCTTAGTGAAACAGATGGAAGTGTCAAGGAATGGCCAAAAGACACTGCAGAAAGCAAGTGTAATTTGGCATCTGCCAAAGACTGTTTCCCTCTCTGAATGAGCACGGAGCAGGTTACAAGGGAGAGAAGAACCTGTTTTGTTTGAACATTTTCCAGCGAGTGGAGCAAGTGGCCAGTTTTAAGTTTCTGGGTGTTATCCAGGGGTGAAATGTAAAATTTGTTATTACCGGTTCTGTGGGTGTGGTTTGGGGGAGGGGGTGGTAATGTGACTGGGTGGGCATGGCCAACTTTCTTTCTTTTTTTTAAACTTTTCCAAGCATTTTTTCTAATGCTTTGAAAAGCCTCTCTGACGATCAGGCAACTCAGCTGGGATTGTCAGAGAGGCTTTTTAAAAAATGCTTTGAAAAGCTTCTCTTGCGATCAGGCAACTCATCTGGGATCGTCAGAGACTTTTCAAAGCATTCTTTTTAACCACCTCTTTGGCCAAGAGGTTGCAGAAAAAAATGCTTTGAAAAGCCTCTGACGATCCCAGCTGAGCCACGCGATCGTCAGAGGCTTTTTTTTTTTAACTTTTAAAAGCATTTTTTCGTGGGAAGAGATTGTAGAAAAAATGCTTTTAAAAGTAAAAAAAAAAAACCCTCTGATGATCGTGCAGCTCAGCTGGGCATGGTGGGGGGGGGGCACAGGGATTTTTGCTACTGGTCCTCCGAACCACCCACCGCCATTGCTACTGGATCAGACGATCCGGTCCGAACCGAGAGCATTTCACCTCTGGTGTTATCCTAAAAGAGGACCTAACCTGCGACGCTCACATTGCAGCACTGGTCAAAAGGGCCCAACAGAGATTATACTACCTGAGATTTCTCAGGAAAGAACAACTGAGTGAGAAACTGCTGGTGACCTTCTACCGCTGCACCATAGAGAATATTTTAACCTACTGCACCTGTGCATGGTTTGCCAATTGCACAGTGGCAGATAGGACAGCACTCCAGAGGGTCAACGTCATTGCCCAGAGGATCATGGGTTGCCCTCTCCCCTCTTTGGAAGAGCTTGATAGCTCCAGCTGCCTTAAAAAAGTTCAAAACATTCTTAAAGATCCATCTCATCCTGGGCACTCTTTTTTTTTTTTTGAACTATTACCATCTGGCAGACGGTACAGGACAATAAAAACAAGAACAAATAGGCTAAAAACAGCTTCTATTCCAGGGCAGCAACTATATTGAATTCTACTGTATAGTGCAATATTAAAGGCAATATCAGGGGTTTTCAATTCAATTGTATAGAATGTGAAGGACGCGTGTTTGTGTTTTTATTTTTATGGTTATAATGTACACTGGAGATGGCAATTAATTTCGTTGTACGAGGTGCAATGACAACAAAGTCAACTAGCTAACTAACTAACATCACTGCAAACTTAACTAATCCCTTTGGATCAATGGTGGGATACAAAAATTTTTACTACCGGTTATGTGGGCATGCCTTGGTGGGTGTGGTGTGGATGGTGGGCATGGCAGAGGAAGGATACTGTAAAAACTCCATTCCCACCCCACTCCAGGGGAAGGTTACTGCAAAATCCCCATTTCCTCCTGATCAGCTGGGGCTTGAGAGGCAGAGAATAGATGGGGGTGGGGCCAGCCAGAGGTGGTATTTACCGGTTCTTTGAACTACTCAAAATTTCTGCTACTGGTTCTCCAGAACTGATCAGAACCAGAAGTGGGTTTCAGCAGGTTCTGACCAGTTCTGGAGAACCTGTAGCGGAAATTTTGAGTAGTTCGGAGAACCTGTAGTAAAAATTCTGACTGGTCCTGCCCCCATCTATTCTCTGCCTCCCAAGTCCCAGCTGATTGGGAGGAAATGGGGATTTTGCAGTATCCTTTCCCCAGGAGTGGGGAGGGAATGAGAATTTTGCAGTATCCTTCCCCTGCCATGCCCACCAAGTCATGCTATGCCCACCAAGTCATAACCACAGAACCAGTAGTAAAAATTTTTGAAATCCACCACTCACCAGAACCTGCAGAAGCCCACCTCTGCTTAGGATGGAACAGAACCATGAGATGAAGCTCGGTTATTTCTCACAAACTGGCTTTTCTCAAAGCTCGGTTGTAGTCACTAGCTTCACGTATTCTAATTAGATTTTTCCGCTTAGACGGCGCTGGGATGACCTGGCACCTTTTGCGCCCACCGTCGAATGTCAAGAAAAGAAAGAGGAACAAAAGCAATGCCTTGGAACTAGGACAAAGCATAAAGGCTCGGCATGGTGCAGAAATAATAAACATTCCATGAACCCAAAGCCAACGGCAGCCCCCCAAAAAAAATCAGCTGGCAGGGGAGAAGGTTTACGGCTATTTGGAGAACGCACTTAACTATCTGCTCACCTGTTCGAAGGAGGAATGCAAAACAGCCAGGAGTTGATTCAGAGCTGCTTACTTTAGAATGCAAAACAACCAGGTGCAACCTCCTTCCCTCCCTCCCTCCCTCCCTCTTATTCTCCAAGAGCTAAAAGAATTTTCTTTAACAACAGAGTAAGGGGGAAATAATAAATAAATAAATAAATGCACTCTGAACATTTGGCTGGAACTGTCTGGTTCCCGGGATAGCAAATGGACAATATGGTTGGGTGTCTCCTTTAATTTATTATAACCAGTCAGCTGTAAATAAGGGGAGGGGGGAAAAAGAGGGAGTTTGTGTGTGTGTGTATGTATATATATATATATATATATATATATATATATATATATATATATATATATATA
>WNWU01013721.1:2433896-2445820 GCA_012654045.1 Ptyas mucosa
TCAACTCCCAGAATCCCCCAGCCAGCGCTGCTGGCTGGGGGATTCTGGGAGTTGAAGTCCACCCTTCTTCAAGCTACCAAGGTTGAGAAACACTGATCTAGATCAAAGAACAGACAGAGGGGAAACCCGTAATTTGGAACACCAAATTGCCTCTTCTTCAATGTTGAGTTAACATGTTCTCCATGAATCCTGGAGTGACCAGTAACAGGAAATGCACTGACCCAATTGACAATCTGGTTGTCACCTTTAAAGGTCTTCATGGCTTGGGACCCAGTTTTATGAGGGACCGTCTCTTGCCAGTCATATCCACCCGACCCACTAGAGCCATGATGGCGAACCTTTAGCACATGTGCCACAGGTGGCATGCGGAGCCCTCTTTGCGGGCACGCGAGCCATCGCCCAGCTTAGCTCCACCGCGCCTCCCGCCAGATAGCTGATTTTTGGCTCTCTGGCGCAGGGGTGGGGCACATGTGGGAGACGCACGGGTATGTGCAGGGATGGAGGGTTCACGCGGGCATGCATGGGGAGAGGTGGTGCTCCCCCTGCGCCAAAACGGGCCACGGGAAGTGCAGCGCGCCCCCACGGCCCGTTTTTGGTCCCAGGAGGCTTCAGGGAGGCCTACTAGGCCCAAAACGGGCCATGGGAGTCACTTGCCCATGCGTGGGGGGGGGGGCAGAGGGAGTGCAGGGGGTCATGCACAGATGCTCGGGGCAGGGAAAAAGGTGTGTCTTATACTCCAAATAATGTAGCTAACTTCCCATGTATTGAATCTACATTTGTGGGAAGGCGCCAGATAAAGAGTTCTTGAGCCGTGTGATTACCGCGTGTTACACGCTCAGAATTCTGCACCGTTCTTATCTCCGAGAAACCATCGTAGGGTTGGAGAAGATGCGTTAAGAGATGCATAAAAGGACCATCAAAATGATGAATAATTTGGAACAATTCCCCAGGGTTATAACCAGTGGCACTTTTAAGCTGAGAAGAAGAAGAAGAAGAAGAGAAAAAAAACAACAATGCGTCTAAAGAGATGACTTGATAGAGATGTATAAAATTATGCATCGTCTCGGGGGGAACAAAAATAGATGAAGGATTCTTTTTATTATTCTTTTGTCATAATAGCAACATCGCGGGTCATCCAACGTTGCTAAATGGTTGTTGATTCGGGAAAGACAAAAGGAAATACTTTATCACACGGCGTATGCCTAAATTACAGTATTCGCGTCCAAAAGAAGGAGTAATAGCTGACTTTAATAGCTTTAAAAGCAGATGAAACAAATTCATAAAGGAAATAGCCTGTCAATAGCTATTAGTGTCAGGAGGCCCATATATAACTTCAAAATTTTCAGGCCGGGAGAAATGGAATGTTTCAATTTAGCGCCGGCTGTATTTGTTTATTCAGCCTTTTTAAAATGGCTTTTATGCCAGATTATTTCCTGACGTCATGGGCATGTCCATTTCATTCTTTTTCTTGGTTCTAATCTACACTTTGGATTTTGTTGAGATTTATTTCTTTAGTGCTTATTAATTTATTAATTCAATTTACAAAGCCACCCATAGTAAAGTCGAGGTAAAGGTTCCCCTCGCACATATGTGCTAGTCATTCCTGACTCTAGGGGGCAGTGCTCATCTCCGTTTCAAAGCCGAAGAGCCAGCGCTGTCCAAAGACATCTCCATGGTCATGTCGTCGGCATGAGTCAACGCCAAAGGCGCATGGAATGCTGTTACCTTCCCACCAAAGGTGGCCCCTATTTTTCTACTTGCATTTTTGACGTGCTTTCAAACTGCTAGGTTGGCAGAAGCTGGGACAAGTAACGGGAGCTCACTCCATTAGGCGGCACTAGGGATTCGAACCGCTGAACTGCCGATCTTTTGATCAACGAGCTCAGCGTCTTAGCCACTAAGCCACCGCATCCCTTAAACCTTAAAGCCACCCATAGGCAATTTCAATCTGGCCACTTGAAAACACCATGACAATTGCCCGTCGTTATAACCAAGGACCGTGTTGGCAACAAATTCTGAATTTCAACATGCCAAAAAGCAGACAAGGCTCTGAAAAGGCTCTGTTCAATCAAATTGATTGATTGGGTTTGTCTAGTTTAATGAAAAGAAGGACTAGGGATGACATGACAGCAGTCTTCCAATATTTGAAGGGCTGCCACAAAGAAGAGGGGGTCAGCCTATTCTCCAATGCCCCTTGAGGGCAGGAGAAGAAACAATGGATGGAAACTAATCAAGGAGAGAAGCAACCTAGAACTAAGGAAGAATTTCTTGACAATGAGAACAATTAATCAGTGGAACAACTTGCGTCCAGAAGTTGTGGATGGTCCATCACTGGAGGTTTTCAAGAAGAGATTGGACTACTATCTGTCTGAAATGGTATAGGATCTCCTGCTTGTGCAGAGGGTTGGACTAGAAGACCTTCAAGATCCCATCCAACTTGGTTATTCTATTCTGATCTTTAATGTTCTTTTTTCTCAATCCCTTCAGGGTAACCTGGAGAAAACCATGGCTTGAATCGATGGGTTTAGGGGCAACATCATAACCCAGATCCTTAAATATGGATTTAGGAAACTATCCTTTGTTGATTTTTACTAGACACTTTGAGCAAGGAACTCAGGCCACCTTCCTTTCCTGGATCCACTCCCTGCTCCTCACATTTCCATTTCAACAAATTTAATAACTGCTTACCAGGTGGGAAGTAGGGATGTTGGGCAGTCTGGTTTCGATGCTGTTCACACTCTTGCAACTTAGCTCGCAGAGCGACGACTTCCCGGCGAACCGCAAGGATGTTATTCTTATCCAACAGCTCCAGTTCATTCACCATGATGCTCAAATTCCTAATCTGTATAAAATAAAAACAGTTATTTGGATTATTTTCAAGGCTTCAGATGTTTGGCAGCTGTTTATTTTTATTTATTTTTAACTCTTCTCTTTAGGGTCCACTATTGCCCAGGTAGGATTTTCAATCTTTGTCTTCTTGGAAAGCCAGCCTAAAACTGGCCTAGAGCGGATGAAAAAAATGTAATGAATGAAAAAATAATAATAATCAGCCTAACTCCTGATTATTGTTTCAGAAGCAACAAGCAATCCCATCAGAGACACAGGAGGTTGAACTTTGTGGTCCGCCAGCAGCCTGTGGATCTGGCAGTGGAATCGGACAGTGAGGAGGCTGGGGAGGAACATGGGCCAGTCCTGGAGGCTGGGGAAGGCCGGGACGAGGGCTCTGCATCGAAGGCAGAGATGGGGCCAGGGCTATCTGGGAGTGATGCGCGGACTCCGGAGCCCCCAGAGTCGGACAGCAGAGAGGCAGAGGAACAGGAGGAGCCTGTTCCTAGAGTTCTCATGTGTAGAGCTGCCAGAAAGTAAGATCAGCTAAAGCAAAAGGGATGACTCAGGAGTAAGGCCAAGAGATGATTGGCCCCTCCCATAAGGCTTAAAATATAAATAAAGGCACTTGGGCCTTTTTGCAGGAAAGCAACATTGCTAACTCTGTTTCCAGTTGGCATCTCTTGTTTGTTTCTGAACTTTGTGGGGCTTTGCCAAGTAAGGCCTTTGGCAGGGTGTCAAAGAAGATAAAAGTTGGTGATTATCCCGAAGGACTTCTTCCGAAGGATTTGTTTTGTAACTAATTGGGACTCAACTGGGAATGATCGTAATTCTCAGCTGTTACAATAAAATAGGCTTATTTGGGACTAATTGTGTCTTGTAATGACTCAGTAAGCCTAGGTCACAACATGAACGAATCAAAAGAGAAAGCCCAAGGAAAGATTTTACCTCGACATACAACTGCTCCACAAACACGTTGCTTCCAGTAAGCGACGCCTTCAGCTGAACGATCAGCCTCTCCATCTCCGTGATTTCCAGTTTGATTAATTCGAAATCCAACGCCGTGTAGGATACGCTGGACTTCTCCATATGTTCGATCTTGACGGTTAAATTGAGAATCTTTGTTTCATAGAGCGTGATTAATTTGGTGTACTCCCTCACCTGCAAATAGGTAAAGAAAGGCATCCCATTTGAGTCAACGTCTCGAAGATACTTTTTTAGAAGATAAAAGTTTTTGCCAAGTCATCTCTTTGGAATCTCACCGAGATCAAAATACGATTGCAGCAACGGAGCCCAGAAGCTTATCTAACGCCGTCTTTATTTATAGACTAAAACTCATAGCTAAGATTACAGATGAAAGACCCCCAATAAAGTAAATAATCTGTAGAATAGGGGGATGGGGAAGCGTTATCATTTATCAGAAACATTCTTCCCGCTTTTTGTAACCAAAGGGTACAAAAAGTGCAGCAAAATGTCACAGATTTTTTTTTTTAATCCGAGCCTTTCTCTGTTTTATTTCTTCTTCTTTTAAGTTGAAATCCTTTCAGAATTATTTCCAACTCAATGCAAAAAAAGAAAAAAGGACTGCAGCTTTTGGGAAGAACTACCTCTCCAGTAATGATGTCATGATGGATTACACACGGGCAATTGGTTATGAAATCTACAGCTCTGCATCTCCACCGCTTTCAGGTCAACAGCTTGACATGCAGCCTGAAGGACGGTAAGCAGCAGGTACGCCATCTTGCAATGGATCAAAGGATCTACCCAAAGCGCAGCTGGTTCAAGAGCTTTTCCTGGCTGAGATGAGGAACTGAGTAATAGATACCTGTAGCCCATGCTCAGAAACTGGCCGGCATGACAGCCAAATCATTTTTCAGTTCCACAGAGGGCCAGCTTCATCTATTCCAGGGATGTCAAACTCGATTTCATTGAGGGCCACATCAGGGTTGTGTTTGACCTCGGGGGACCATGGGGGGGGGGCGCATGGCTAGGTGGATGTGACCAGCTCCATGTCACTCATGTCTGAGGCACCTGTGGTGGCCTGAGCATCTCTCCCAGGCTCCGTTTTCAGCTGGGATGGCCTCCTGCAGCGAAAATGAGTACCCCTTCCCCAAGGTCTGTTTTTGCTGGCAGAAGGCTGCAAAAATGGAGCCCCGGGGCGGGGGCGCACGCAGCCCACCAAAGTTCCATTTTTCTGGCAGAGGCACTGCAGGCTGGTCCTTTGCTGTTTCCAGTGCTTAGATCTGGCCCGTGTGGCTGTCCTGGAAACAGCGATGCCTCTGCCAATGAAACCAGAGCTCAGGAGGGCTGCATGCAAGCCCTCCCAAGCTCCATTTTTGCTGGCAGGGGATTGCAGGAGGCCGTTGCAGCCAAAACAGAGCCCGGGAGCCCATTTTCGCTGGCAGAGTGCTCAGACCACCACAGGCTCCGTTTTCAGCTGGGACGGCCTCCTGCAGCTCTCCACCAGCGAAAATGAGCACCCCCTCCCCAAGGTCTGTTTTTGCTGGCAGAAGGCTGCAGGAGGCCATCGCAGCCAAAAATGGAACCCGGCGGGGGGGGGGCACACGCAGCCCACCAAAGTTCCATTTTCACTGGCGGAGGCCCCACGGGCCAGTCCTTCCACTGTTTCCAGTGTTTAGATCTGGCCGATGAGGCCGTCCTAGAAACAGCGATGCCTCTGCCAATGAAAACAGAGCTTAGGAGGGCCGCATGTAAGCCCTCCCAAGCTCCATTTTTGCTGGCATGGGGTTGCAGGAGGCCGTTGCAGCCAAAAACAGAGCTCAGGAGCCCATTTTCACTGGCAGGGTGCTCAGGCCCTGACATGAATGATGTTGCAGTGGCCATGCCCCCTGGCCATGCCCCCCCCAGCCCCCCTGAGGTCAAACACCTCTGCCCTATACCATCTCAGATAAATTGCTGGCCAGCTTTTGAAAGCTTCCAGAAATTTAGAAATAAATTTAGGGATTGCCAGTTGCAAAATTCTTGCAACAAAACGAAACCTGACTAGGCAGAGCTATACAAGTTTTCTGTATGACGTGAAACTAGCAATGGAAGGTAGAATTAAGTGTCCTTAATCCTTATCTCATCCCTGGAAGTAAATTCAGGTTATCCGGTGCTATAATACTTCACAATTATTTTGTATTTTTAGATAACACGCGTTTTGGATTTTATTGAATGAATCAATAAATTTGCATCTACTCTTATCATAAATTTGTGGTCATTCCTTGTTCCCCTTTCTTGCTGAACTTTCTGAATTCACAACGTAGTTAGTTGTATGGTTTTATTTATTTTTTTAAGAAGGGTTTGTTGTTGAACAAAGCAGAAACAACCTCAGGTGAAACTTGCAGGCATACAAAATAATCCTGGTTTATTAAGCCAATTTCAGCTCTGCTTCCCTTCCTCCTTTCAATTGCTGTAGTCTTGCCTCTCTAAGCATTGGCCAGGAAATTTGGCAGTGTACCACAATAAACCAAAAATAAGCCAGAAAAGGAGAAACAACCATATATCTTCATTTATAATTCACCAATAGGCATCCACCAGTACTCAGAATGATTCAGTATGATAAATGTGACTATGGAGATTCTCCGTCATGCAGGTCATGGTTGTCCCAAAGGTGCTTTTTCAAGAGGCAACTGGACCTTCTGGTTTTTCTTTGAAGACGTTTCGCTTCTCGTCCAAGAAGCTTCTTCAGTTCTGAAGAAGCTTCAGAATGTCTGAATGCCAGAGTTGGGTGGCACATGAATTAACAACCGGAAGCACTGAAAATATGCATGCGCCAGTGGTGGGTTTCAAAAATTTTTACTACCGGTTCTGTGGGTGTGGCTTGGTCGGCATGGCATGGCTTGATGGGTGTGGCTTGCTGGGCATGGCAAGGGAAGGTTCCTGCAAAATCCCCATTTCCTCCCGATCAGCTGAGAATCGGGTGGCAGAGAATAGATGGGGGCGGGGCCAGTCGGAATTTTTACTACCGGTTCTGCGAACTACTCAAAATTTCTGCTACCGGTTCTCCAGAACTGGTCAGAACCTGCTGAAACCCACCTCTGGTGTGCGTGCCTTTTGTGCATGTGTGCAGCCTTCTGAGCATGCACTTTGCTTGCACGCTTGCACACAGCTTTAAAAATGCAGATAAGCAGGACGGCATAGCGCCAGAGCAGTTGGGTGGCCCCACCCGCAGGTCATAACTACCAGTTTGTCTGAACTGGTCTGAACTGGCTGAATCCCACCCGTGTTTGAAGCACTGAAGAAATTCTCGGCTGAGAAGCAAAACGTCTTCAAAGAAAAACCAGAAAGTCCACTTTCCTCTTGAAAAAAGCACATTCGGGATTATGATATATGTGCATTTTGACACCACAATGCAAGATTTTCCTTTGTTGTTGTTGTTGTTGTACTTTCATTGCTCTGTCACAGCTCACATTTTAACCCCCTGACCTTCTGTGGACACCAATGAACTCACCCCAAGCCACAGTTGCAACCAAAGAAGTCAATAAAAACCAAACTGAGATTTAGTATCCTAAGATTAAAACCCCATTTATTCACTGACCCGTCGCCCGAAGCAAAAAACAAACTAACCACTTTGTATTAATTAATGAAGATGTAGATCACTTCCCAGTGTCAAATTCCCTCCGGTGACAGCAACAAATCAGGGCTCGGTAGGTTCTTGATACAGATAATCCTCGATTTACAACAGTTCGTTTAGTGACCATTCAAAGTTACAAGGGCACCAAAAAAAGTGACTTATGACTGTTCTTCACAGTTATGACCTTTCCGGTATCCCTGTGATCATGTGATCAAAACTCACACGCTTGACAACGGACTCATATTTACGACCGTTGCTGTGTCCCAAAGTCATGCGATCACCTTTGGCGATAGGGAAGCCAGACTCACTTAACAACCGGGTTACTAACTTATCAACTGCAGTGATTCCCTTTACAACGGAGGCAGGAAAGGTCATAAAACGAGGCCCTTGACAAATGGCTTACTTAACCGCAGAAATGTTTGGGCTCAATTGTGGTCGTACGTTGAAGACTACCTGGTATATTGAGGGAGAAGAAAACCACATCAAAAGTGCTAGGAAAATCTTGAGACAATCGACTAGCCAAAAAGGGAATGAAAAGACCTAAGCACTTCTTTCTCAGCAATCATGTCCAAGATGAACATCAAGACAACAATCAAGAAGCCAATAATTCCTCAATCAAGAAACTGCCAAAGAAGCCAACAGCAAACAGCACAATCAAAGAAGCTCTAAGACCACCCCCGCCAACAGGGCAAGACCCTAGAATATAAACTGACAATGAGCCCCACTCCTTACCAGCACTGATGATGTTACCTAGTTGGGCAATGAAACGTCTGCAAGAAAACAAGCAAACTCAAAGAGCACCAAGGACCCCACAGTTCTCCTCCTCTTCCTCCTCCTCCTCTTCTGCCCTCCTTTCTCCTTCTCTGCAAATCCCACCCTCTTCTCATACTGAAGATGTTACCTAGTTGGGTAATGAGACATCTGCAAGAAAACAAGCAAGCTCAGAGAGCACTGAGGACCCCACTGTTCTCCTGTTCCTACTCCTCCCCTTCCACCCTCCTCCTCCTCCTCCTCTTGTCCTCCTCCTCTCCACAAACCCAACTCCCTTCTAGCACTGAAGATGTTACCTAGCTGGGTAATGAAACATCTGGAAGAAACCAACCAAGCTCAGAGAGCATTAAGGACCCCACAGTTCTTCTTCTTCTCTGCCTCCTCCTCCTCCTCCTCCTCCTCCTTCCTATAAACTCAGTTCCCTTACAGTACTGTTGATGTTACCTAGTTGGGTCATGAAAAATCTGCAAGAAAACAAGCAAGCTCAGAGAGCACCCAGCACCCCCTACAATCTTCTACCACTAAAAACAGAAAAATCTGAACAAATGGAAAATCCAAACACTGTACCTTTACTACCATCGCGTTTCCTATTTCAGTTTTCCCATGCACATGGGGATACAAGTCCACGCCTGATTTTGTGCCATGAGTAAACCTCGTATAGGAGAAGAGCCGACAGATGTCGTAGGCAGAGTCAAGCGAGTAATCATCCTGGAATCATTACGTTCTCACAAATGGTCCAAGTCAAACTCCTCTTGGATTCCCTTAACCCTTATCTATTATTATCGAACACAGCTCATCTGTCTGGAACCCGCACTGCATATCGGACATTAATACAATTGACATTGTCCAGAAATATTTCACAAGAAGAGTCCTCCGCTCTTCCGCTCGGCAACAAAATACCTTCTGCCACCAGACTTGAAATTTTGGGCTTAGAAAACTTAGAACTACGCCACCTTCGGTATGACCTCAGCATAGCTCATAAAATCATCTGCTACAATGTCCTACCTGTCAATGACTACGTCAGCTTCAACCTCAACAATACACGAGCACACAATCGATACAAACTCCAGGTGAACCGCTCTAAATTCGACTGCAGAAAATACGACTTCAGCAACAGAGTGGTCAACGCCTGGAATGCATTACCAGACTCCATGGTTCATCCCAAAACCCCCAAAACTTTAACCTTAGACTGTCTACTGTTGATGTCACCCCATTCCTAAGAGGTCTGTAAGGAGGGGTGCATAAACCAGCCAGCGTGCCTACCATCCAGGGGTCAAATGTAAAATTTGTTACTACCGGTTCTGTGGGCGTGGCTTGGTGGGGGTGGGGGTAATGTGACTGGGTGGGTGTGGCCAACTTTTTTTTTTTAACTTTTCGAAGCATTTTTTCTAATGCTTTGAAAAGCCTCTGCCCATCAGGCAACTCAGCTGGGATCGTCAGAGAGGCTTTTTAAAAAAATGCCTCTCTGACATCAGGTGACTCAGCTGGGATCGTCAGAGACTTTTCAAAGCATTTTTTAAACCACCTCTTTGGCCAAGAGGTTGTAGAAAAAAATGCTTTTAAAAGTAAAAAAAAAAAAGCCTCTGATGATCGTGCAGCTGAGCTGGGCATGGGGGGGGGGGCACAGGGATTTTTGCTACCGGTTCTCCGAACCACCCACTGCCATCGCTACTGGATCAGGCGTTCTGGTCCGAACCGGGAGCATTTCACCCCTGCTACCATCCCTGTCCTAATGTTCCCTTTAATTGTATTCATTTTATGTATTCAATTCATGTTTATACTTAGATATATTATCTAATACGTACTCGACAAATAAATAAATAAATAGTGCCAATTTTTTTTTTTTTAAATTTGATTTATATGCCGCCCTTCTCCGGAGACTCAGGGCGGCTTACAGTGCGTTAAGCAATAGCCTTCATACTTTTGTATATTTATACAAAGTCAGCTTATTGCCCCCACAATCTGGGTCCTCATTTTACCCACCTTAGAAAGGATGGAAGGCTGAGTCAACCTTGAGCCTGGTGGGATTCGAACTTGCAGTAATTGCAAGCAGCAGATGTTAATAGATGTTAATAACAGGGTGCTTTAAACCACTGTACTACAGTGCTTACCCTTAGTTGACTAGATTCATATATATAGGATCAAATAGATCATCGTCACTGGAAGTCAACATGGGATCCTGATTCTCCATGCTTCAAATCTCATCCACTTTAAAAGCTAACGTCTGTTTTTCCTACTTTGCAGTATACCTCCCCTTCTAAGCGATTCCGAGCACAGAATCAAACCCCAGAAACTGAAGTATTTTAATGGATGGCCGTGTCAAGATAACAAATAGCATTAAGCAAATCCTCAGCAAAAGGAACTCCGGTGAGGGATTACAAAAGCAATATAGGACAAGTTGTAAGAACACAGCAGACGATGGCGACGCTGTGATGGTTGAAAAGACAGCCAGCCCCCTTGGGATAAAAGCGGTGTCCTCGCGTTCTTTTGTCTCTGAGCCATTTTCAAGAAGAGTGATGCATTTATGAAAGACATCAATCACTCGATTCTGGCAAAGAGCGGCTCGAACAGCGTGTTCATTCAGAAGAAATGTGCATTAAACACCACTTCCAAACGGTCTTAACCCTGAGATACAATGAGCAACCCTGAAAAATTCTCTTGGCTTTTTTTTTTCCCCTCTCCGTATTAAAAAAATGTCAAAACTAAATCAGTCTCTTTGACGCCACTGTAGCGAAGCAACCGAAAGCATTTCCCTGATCAGCTCACATTGGATAACGCATTGTGCTGGTTTGTTTGCCACACAACTGGCCCAAATAGATTTACAAAGCAACAAAGCTATTTTTTTTTTCATTCAAGTCTACAGAGGAATGATTGAGTCTGTCATCTGCATCTCCATCACTGTCTGGTTTGGCTCTGCAACCCAACAAGACAGAGACAGAGACTTCAGAGGATAATTAGAACTGCAGAAAAAACAATGGCTACCAACCTGCCTTCCATGGAGGACCTGTATGCTGCAGGAGTCAAAAAGAGGCCTGGGAAAATATCTACAGACCCCTCGCATCCTGGACATAAACTGTTTCAACTCCTACCCTCAAAACGACGCTATAGAGCAGTGGTTACCAACTGGTGGTCTATGGACCACTGGTGGTCCGCAAGAAAATGTTGGTGGTCCACAGAAAAATTATTTGCATTTTTTATATTGCACTAAATACTATTTTTTAAAAAAAAAATCATATTAGTGGTCCACGGGATTTAAAATTATGAATTTGGTGGTCCCCCAGGTCTGAAAGGTTGGTGACCCGTGCTAAAGAGCACTGCACGTCAGAACAACTAGACACAAGGACAGTTTTTTCCCGAACGCCATCACTCTGCTAAACAACTAATTCCCTCAACACTGTCAAACTATTCACTAAGTCTGCACTACTTTTCTTCTTCTCATCTTTCCTATTATCTATCTCTTCCCATTTAGGACTATAACCTTGTTACTTGTATCTCTATGATTTATGTTGTTTTATTTGTTTCCTAGTATGATTTGATTGCTTATTTAGTATCCTATGACTATCGCTAAATGTTGTATCTTATGATTCTTGATGAACGTATTTTTATGTACACTGACAGCTTATGCACCGAAGACAAATTCCTTGTGTGTCCAATCACACTTGGCCAATAAAGAATTATTCTGTTCTGTTCTGTTCTGTTCTGTTCTGTTCTGTTCTGTTCTGTTCTGTTCTGTTCTGTTCTGTTCTGTTCT
>WNWU01013721.1:2452372-2487377 GCA_012654045.1 Ptyas mucosa
CCACCTACCCATTCATTCATCCATCCATCCATCCACCTACCCATTCACTCATCCAGCCATCCAACCATCTACCTATCCATCTATCCATCTCTCTGTCTGTTATCATCTGTCTGTCTGTCCAGCCATCCACCTATCCACCTATCCACCTATCTCTGTCTGTCTATCTATCTTTCTATCTTTCTATCTTTCTATCTATTCATCTATCCATCTACTTATATGTGTTTATGTCTGTCTGTCTGTCTGTCTATCTATCTATCTATCTATCTATCCATCCATCCATCCATCCATCCATCCATCCATCCATCCATCTCTATCCCTAGCTTTCTATCCAGCTATCCGGCTATTTATCTCTCTATCTATCTATCTATCTATCTATCTATCTATCTATCTATCTATCCATCTCTCTTAAACTTTTATGCTGCCCATCTCCCTCACAAGGTGACATCTAGGCAGCTTCCAAACTTGGCTTTCCTTGATGTTGTCATGACTCACACACAAAGATCTCTATACACTCATGTTGAGACCATGCAAATTAGCCCTGTCACCAATTGTGCACCAATAGCACAAGAAATTAAGAGACTACATTCCTTCTTAGCTTCCCTTAGTAAGAATACCTCCCCCAACAACAAGGAAGCTACCTGTGAAACCAGACCTTGAAGCACCTGATAAGTTCTACCTAAACATCAAGGATTTGCTGTCAGATCTGCTATCCTTTGGCTCAGTCTCCTAATGATCAAGGCTAAAGCCACTTACTTTTGAAAGTTCACTGTCAAACTTTGCGGAGAGCTGCTTAGCCAGAATTTCAAGGTATTCCACTTTCTGTACAGGAAATGTCGTATCAGGCAGGTAAACCGAGCACTGGCACATTCCATGGTCATCCACGACGCCGGTCACATTGGTAAATAGCTGGGGGGAAAAAGATTTAAAAGAGGGAAGTTTCAGCAATCTACCTAGTCAGGGGCATTTCAGTTTGTTGATCTTCACCCTAGAGAAACCAACCACGAATCCTAGAAACTTATTGAGACATAAATAAAACGCTATTCATAAAATTTAAAAAAAAAAGACACAACTTGGCTAGAATAATTAGAGCCCTTGTTTCATCGCAAACTGTCTCTGATCTGAAGCGGCTCGAAGATTAATGCTTTGCAGAATAACTCAATAAAAATCACGAAGCAAAACAGCCCTTTTCCGATGAATAATGCTTTTAAAATGATCTATTTCCCAAACCAAAAGATTATAATGGAATCTATACTAGTTAGTTTACTATTTTATTTCATTTCATTTCATTTCATTTTATTTAAAAAAAGAACTGTTCCTCCGGAGTGGAGAATCTTGAGTTTTAATTGAAAGCAACTTGGTATCATATATCTAATGTTGATTTAGTGCACCATGTTCTCACTTAGCCAGTCAATACCAAGCAGGCAGAGAAGAATGGGGGGGGGGGGGCTTTAATCCATTACAATTGACGGAAAGAGAGAGACCATCTAGCTGAACTCAGCTGCCACTTAGGACCTCAGATCCTGATCGTTCTTCCTATAGAGTTGATTTCCCTCCATCCCTGCAATCTATTGCTTCTGCTCAGCTCAGCAGTTTTTTTCAGCCTGCCGAGAAAAACGGCCCTTGAAAGTTTGCATTGAAATCGCTTTGCGATGTCTCTTAAATAGCCATGTGTTTCCTTGGTCTGGCCACGCGTGTAATTTCTCGTTAGCCGGTGGTGCCTAAAGCCACTAACGTTGAACAGAATAACAGAGTTGGAAGGGACCTTGGAGGTCTTCTAGTCCAACCTCCCTGCTCAGGCAGGAAACCCTATACCATTTCAGAGAAATGGTTGTCCAATCTATAGGTAGAGGTTCTCCTGCTTGAGCTGGAATAGAAGACCTCCAAGGTCCCTTCTATTCTATTCTATTCTATTCTATTCTATTCTATTCTATTCTATTCTATTCTATTCTATTCTATTCTGATTTCATATTCTACTCTACTCTACTCTACTCTACTCTACTCTACTCTACTCTACTCTACTCTATTCTTAGCTATTCTTAGTTATTCTTAGTTATTCTTAAAAACTTTCAGTGCTAGAGCATTTACAACTTCTGGAGGCAAGTTGTTCCACTGATTAATTCCTCTCACTGTCAGGAAATTTCTCCTTAGTTCCAGGTTGCTTCTCTCCTTGATTAGTTTCCACCCATTGCTTCTTTACCCTCTGGTGCTTTGGAGAATAGCTTGACCCATTCTTCTTTATGGCAACCCCTCAAATATTGGAATACTGCTATCATGTCACCCCTAGTCCTTCTTTTCATTAAACTAGACATACCCAATTCCTGCAACCGTTCTTTATATGCTTAGCCTCCAGTCTCCTAATCATCTTTATTGCTCTCCTCTGCACTCTTTCTAGAGTCTCAACATCTTTTTTTCACCATGGCGACCAAAATTGAATGCAGTATTTCAAGTGTGGCCTTACCAAGGCATTATACAGTAAGTATATATAAAGCAGTGGAGATGCTTTCATCTGGATTCCTATGCTGAGCAGAAGCTTAGTTTCTATAGTGTCTTCTTAAGTGTGTTATAGTATGTAATCTATGATTTTATCGAAACTTTGCTAGGAAATTCTTCTACAATCTCTTTGCTTTTCCTTGTATTTACAAGGGTGACCAAGTTCATTGTGAAGAAAAGAAACTAGGTTTTCTTTTTTTTTAAAATGATCCTATAATCCCTTTTATCAAGATGGGGTCAGGGTGACTGAATAGAACTGAGCGTTTACTGGCCAGATGCCCTTCCTGACTCCTATATGAAGTTCACAGCAGATATCATTTCTTTGTGCACTGATAGAGAAATATCTGTCACTGCCTAGGATTGATCTCTCAACCTTCCAAATGGGAAGTGAGTGACTTCATCTCTAGGCCACTGAAGCACTCCAGAAAAATAAACCATAAATTAGGTCAGTAATTCCTAAGTATTCTGTCATTCATAGTTATATAATTGCCATATTTATTGTTGAGCGGTTTGGGAAAAAGAAAATCTAGTTTACATCCCTGTTTCCTGAGACTGAAAATGATCTTCAGGCTTCAGAAATTGGTTGAGGATTGTCTTTCCATCCCAAACCAATTTCTGGAGAATTTTGTTTAAATGTGATTAAAAGGAAATGCACATTTCATTAATTTGAAAAGGAAAGCCTGAATGTTCCTAGACACTGGAGATATATTCAAAAGAAATTCTTTGTTCTACATCTAGTTAATTTTCTACATCTAATTAATTTTCTACCTCTAGTTAATTTTCTACCTCTAGTTAATTTTATATCTGGCTCAGCGGTACATCACCTGAAAAGTAATCACGTAAGTGTAATTTTCTGCGTTTCGGAGAAGAGTTTCTACTAGAGATGTGGAAAACACTTCAAAATTCACAATATTTTGAGCTCTAAACTCCTACAATGAACTAAATTTCTACAGGTCACCTAAATCTTTACTCAGTCCTATGCCTACCAACTCGAGTTCTTTTTTTTTCTCCTTAAAAAAAAAATAAGAGAGAAATGAAGAAGCTTCTTGGATGAGAAGTGAAAACCCCCCAAGGAAATCCAGTTGCCTTTGGAAAAAGCACTTTTGGGACAGTTGTGACCTGGATGATGTAGAATCTCCATAAGCAAATGAAAATGGTCCTTGTTAAATAAATATATATGTATTTGGGATACGCGAGATTGCAATCAAGCACGAGATTGTTGTCTCCCATGGATTTTGGAACTAACCAGGGCTAGAGTCTATGGAGGTTCCCAGACATCCAGGACATGGTTGTCCCAAAGGTGTTTTTTCCAAGAGAACTTGATTTTCTTGGGATCTTTTCCTTGAAAACATAGTACTTGTCATCCAAGAAGCTTCTTCGTTTCTCTCTTATGCTTTTTAAGGAAAGAAAAAGAACTTATTTGGGGCAACCAGCGCAAGAGTTTCTGCAACATGTCACTTGCTTAGCTGTCTTTGGTATTTGTGATTTATCAAGGGACCTCACCTTCATGGTGGCACTATTAAGGCTCTACACGTTAGTGATATATCAGCACAGTGATGGCTGGATGATGCTATAAATCAGTGGTGTGGATTGCCTCTTAGACACATTTAAAAATAAAATTAGACAGAGTCGCTATCAAAGGTTTAAGCCATCATCACTGAACAGAATAACAGAATTGAAAGGGAGCTTGGTGGTCTTCTAGTTGAACCCCCTCCTCAGGCAGGAAAGAAAGATAGATGAAGATAGAGAGATGATAGATAGATATGAGAGAGACAGCCAGCCAGCCAGCCAGCCAGACAGACAGACATTATAGACAGATGATAGAGAGAGAGAGAGAGAGAGAGAGAGAGAGATGAAGATAGATAGATAGATGATAGAGAGATATGATAGAGAGAGAGACATGATAGATAGATAGATGATGATAGATAGATAGATAGATAGATAGATAGATAGATAGATATGAGAGAGAAAGAGAGATGATAGATAGATGATGATAGAGAGAGAGAGATATGATAGAGAGAGAGACATGATAGATAGATGATGATAGATAGAGAGATACAGAGATAGATAGAGAAAGAGAGAAAGAGAGGTGATAGATGATGATGATAGATAGATATATGATAGATAGATATGATAGAGAGAGAGACATGAGAGTTAGATGATGATGATGATAGATAGATAGATAGATAGATATGAGAGAGAGATGATAGATAATGATGATAGAGAGAGAGAGAAATGATAAATGATGATAGATAGATATGATAGATTGAGAGAGAGAGAGAGAGAGATAAGAAAGAGAGAGAGAGCTAAGAGAGGGACAGAGGTAGATGGGTAGATGGGTAGATAAGTAGACAGACAGACAGACAGATTCAATCCCCGCAAAGTCTTGTGTGGCATATAAAGTCTTGTGTGGCTTATTTTGCTCTCCCCTGACTAGTTTCATTTCACTCAGTGTTCAGTTTCATTGCAAACACCTCAATTTTTAAAAGAAAGAGAATCTTAAAACCGTTTACCTCTGCAGGACCACTTGGCTCTGGAAATGTGGGAGGCAGATACCGTGCTGAAGTTGGATACTGGAAGACAGACAGATGGGTAGATAGATTGATCTGCTTTTAATTGATGACCAGCACAGTGTGGAACATTGAGTATTGAATTTCTGCATTTCAAACCCAGCCAGGAGTGATGCACTTATTTCTGGGAAGGTGGTTTGTTTGTTTTTATGGGGTTTATTGTATCTTTGTGATTCCTGGCAACTATTGGGTCAAATCCGTGCAATTTTTTTTTCTTGGCTATTTGTTTTGGAAGTGACCTCCTTCTCCTGGCACTGATGATGTTCCCTAGTTGGGTAATGAAACATCTGCAAGAAAACCACCAAGCTCAGAGAGCACCAAGGACCCTACAGTCCTCCTCCTCTTCCTCTTCCTCTTCCTCCACCTCCTTCTCCTTCTCCTCCTCTTCATCATTATCATCATCCTCTCTGCAAACCCCACTCCCTTCTAGCACTAATGATGTTACCTAGTTTGGGCAGTGAAAGGTCTGCAAGAAACAAGCAACTCAGATAGCACTAAGAACGCCACATTCTCCTCCCCCCCTTCTCCTTCTCCTTCTCCTTCTCCTTCTCCTTCTCCTCCTTCTCCTTCTCCTCCTTCTCCTCCTCCTCTTCTCCTTCTCCTTCTCCTCCTCCTCCCCCTCCTTCTCCACCTCCTTCTCCTCTCCTTCTCCTTCTCCTTCTCTTTCTCCTCCTCCTCCTCCTCTCCTTCTCCTTCTCCTTCTC
Organism: Ptyas mucosa; assembly: GCA_012654045.1. NCBI lineage: Eukaryota > Metazoa > Chordata > Lepidosauria > Squamata > Colubridae > Ptyas > Ptyas mucosa. Next base: position 2,458,137 of record WNWU01013721.1, read on the forward strand.
CTTCTTCTTCTTCTTCTTCCTCCTCCTCCTCCTCCTCTTCCCTGCTCCCCCCCTTCCTCCTCTTTGAAACCACTACTCCCTTTTAGCGCTGATGATGTTCTCTAGTTGAGTAATGAAATGTCTTCAAGAAACCAACCAAACTCAGAGAGCAACAAGGACCCCAAAGTTTTCCTCCTCCTCCTCCTCCTCCTTCTCCTCCTCTCTACAAACACCACTCCCCTTCCAGCACTGCTGATGCTACCTACTTGGGTCATGAAATGTCTGCAAGAAAACAACCCAGCTCAGAGAGCACCAAGGACCTCCTGGCCTCCTTCCTCCCAGAGCTGGGAGTGAAATAGAGACTCACTCAAGTTCAAGCAGTTGGAATGGTGTCTCACAGCAGACCAAAACTCAATGTTTCTCAGTTTCTACCTCATTGCCTTTAAGCTCTATACCAAACTGGCTACCTCTGTGTATCCTAGGCATAAAAAATGCTACCTTCACACAGCGATAAGCAAACATAAAATGCTGTTGCTCACAAGGGCTGGGCTATTCAATGACCTGATGGAGAAAAGACTGAAAGCATTGGCTTTTGCAATCACAGTCTTTTGCCAAAGCAAGGTTCTACATTTAGGGAAGATAAACAAAATGCACAGGTACTGTGTATGTGGTACCTTGCTCAATAGTAGTAACTGTGAGAGGGATCTTGGAGTCCTAGTGGACAATCATTTAGATATGAGCCAGCCGTGTGCAGCAGCTGCCAAAAAAGCCAACATAGTTCTGGACTGCATAAACAGAGGGACAGAATCAAGATCACATGAAGTGTTAATACCACTTTATAAGGCCTTGGTAAGCCACACTTGGAATATTGCATTCAGTTTTGATCACCACGATGTAAAAAAGATGTGGAGACTCTGGAAAGAGTGCAGAGAAGAGCAACAAAGATGATGAGGGGACTGGAGGTTAAAACATATGAAGAACGGTTGCAGGAACTGGTTATGTCTAGTTTAATGAAAAGAAGGACTAGGGGAGACATGACAGCAGTCTTCCAATATCTCAGGGGTTGCCACAAAGAAGAGGGAGTCAAGCTATTCTTCAAAGCACCTGAGGGTAGAACAAGAAGCAATGGGTGGAAACTAATCAAGGAGAGAAACAATTTAGAACTAAGGAGAAATTTCCTGACAGTTAGAACAATTAATAAGTGGAACCACTTGCCTGCAGAAGTTGTGAATGCCCCAACACTGGAAATTTTTAAGATGTTGGATAACCATTTGTCTGAAGTGGTGTAGGGTTTCCTGCCTGGGCAGGGGGTTGGACTAGAAGACCTCCAAGGTCCCTTCCAACTCTGTTATTCTATTCTATTCTATTCTATTCTATTCTATTCTATTCTATTCTATTCTATTCTATTCTATTCTATTCTATTCTATTCTATTCTATTCTATTCTACTCTACTCTACTCTACTCTACTCTACTCTACTCTACCCTACTCTCACCCCAGAATTTAAATTTGATGTTAATCTTTCCTCTTATGGGAAACCCCATGCTTCTCTAGCTTATACAGCACGAAGGATGGGTCAGCTCTTTAAAGCAGCTCTATCTTTGTTCAGTTTCCTGAAGAAACATGAAAAAAAGAAGTATCTTTGAGTTGAGTTGCATTCTTTGCACCTCAGAGACCCATCCTTGCATGGTTTGGGACAACCAGATAAAGAATGATTTTGATCACAAAACCTTGCAATTCCTTGGGAATTGTAAGTTCCCTTCCATTCAAGTCCTAAGCATCCAAGAACTTAGTTTCCAAGTTGAGATGCTGGAATTGTAAGAGCAATTTCTTTAATGGCACTTTCTGATAAAGAGGGAAGAAGATGTAAATAAGCAGCATGTATGTGAGGATTTTGGGAGCAATTCAAGGATAGAAACAGCCTGTGATGGACTTGTGGGTGCTGGGCAGGGACTTGAACTTTTCTCTGGGTGGGGAAAATCTGAAAGTTTTCAGATTCGGGTTTTCCCAGATGTGCCAATATGACATCTCTAATAAAATGGAGCTTTGAGTAACTTCAAGCCTCGGAGCTTTCTTTCATTGGAGGTGTTACTTGGAACCCTGACATTAACCCAAATCTGCATTAAAATAATTCACCAGCTCCCCAGAACCTGGGGTGCTGTCCGGGGTCCTGAGCCCCAAGCACCAACCTGAAACCAGGCAGCATGAAGACTCAGGGAAGATGGAGCATGGGAAAAGACAGAACAGTAGATTTGGGGGCTGCCTGAATGAGCGGCAGGGCCCCTCAAATGCTTAGCAGTGGACCGGATCAGCAGCGAAGGGCACCTGGCTGAGATGCGCGCAGCCGGTGCCCAGCAATCTGGGCTCAGCCGGGAGAAGCCACAACACAGCCCTTTCGTGAGCCTCTTCCTACATGGTGAGGACCTCTTTCCTACCTTGCTGGGGAAAATACATGTAGCGACAGGCCATAACATGGCTGGAAGACCTGTCCCTTAAATGCATGGTGGGAAATTTAAAAATGCACTGCCTTAGTATAATCTCTGGTGCACATCAAAATACTGTCAGGAAAAGATCTTGAGATGTTCAAGAACATGGAAGGATGAAAGCAGACGAGAACGTGACCTTGAGCTCTCTGTCCATCTCCTCATCTCCATTTAAAATCGGGAACCTCTTCTTTCTAAGAAGTTTTGAAATGCAGAAGTTTGCCCTGGGCATGAACTTCTCTGACCTCTTTTGTTTACACTTTGAGAGTGATCTGATGGTGTCTCCTCTGTGTCTAATAAATCTATAGTTTAAATGCAGTTGATCACTGCTTTCTCAAGTTCTTCGGTGGGTAGACTGGGTATTAAGACAGAAGAGATCATGTCAGCCAAAATGTAACCCCTCCTGCAAAGATGATTCCTAAGGAGAGAAAGAAAGTTCTCCATCTCCTCATCCCAAACTTGCATATAAAGTCTTCTAGAAAAGACCCCCAAAATGTTCATATCACAGGCCTGTTATGTTGTCCTTTTCATCCTAAATTGCAATCAAGATCAAGATCAAGGGAGGTACTAATACCACTCTATAAAGCCTTAGTAAGACCCCAGTTTTGGTCACCACATTGTAAAAAGGATGTTGAGAGATTCTAGAAAGAGTGCAGAGAAGAACAACCAGGATGATTAGGGGACTGGAGGCTAAAACATTTGATAAATGGTTGCAGGAACTGGGCATGGCTAGTCTAGTGAAGAGAAGGACCAGGGGAGACAGGATAACAGTCTTCCAATATTTGAGGGGCTGCCACAGAGAGAAGGGGGTCAGCCTATTTTCCAAGGCACCCAAAGGCCAGAAAAGGAATAATGGATGGAAACTGGACAAGGAGAGATTCAACCTAGAAATGAGGAGGAACTTTCTGACAATGAGAGCAATCAACCCATGGAACAGAAGTTGCCTTTGGAAGTTGTGGGAGCTTCATCACTGGAAGCTTTCAAGAAGAGACTGGACTGCCATTTGTCAGAAATGGCATAGGGTCTCCTGCTTGGAGGAGGGGGGTTGGACTAAATGACCTACAAGGTCCCTTCCAACTCTGTTCCCTTTGTTGTTTCTGAATACCCCGAGCAAGTTGACCTTTCGGTCTGCAGATGGCACCTAGGAACTGCTGTCCATTTCATCTCCCCTTTTTTGAGCATCCCGGCTGCCATAACCGTTCATGGGAAGATTCTCGTCAACTTGCTAAGAGGCCCTTTGAGGCAGGCCGCTATCTTCACTTTAAAAAGCAATCAATGCGTGTAACTGAAATAAAGACGTATTTTTCCACCGTTGATCCCACTTTCACCTTCCCTGCATTGATTTATGGATTAAGAACTCTTGCCAGGGAGGCTGCCTCTACTATTGTGCAGGAGGCACTCGTGTGGGTTGATAAAAATAGGCATAAGGCTGTATTATTTTCTATTCCACAGCAGATAGTTGCAGAATAATAAACTAGCAAATCGGAGCCCCTGGTCTTTTGCAAAATTAAGAGCCAAATACAACCTTCCTTAGCTTAAACTGGATGTCATTCTAAGACTCTAATTCACCAGCACCAGGAAAGCAGACTAGGTGAATTGCAAACTTTCCTTACCACTTCCTTTGGCAATGCTGTAGATGGACTTGTAGATGCAATCGCATTCTGCACAAGCAGCATCAGTCCAGCAGCTGCAAGGAACTTCATCTTCTCAGTCTTGACAGATGTGAAGAAGGCAGGAGAAGGAAGCCCTCTTTATAGAGCCAGCAGGGTATTTCCCCGCCAGAAGCGCCAAGTCAGAAGGAGGAAGTTACACAACTCCTATTCACAGTGGTGCCAACACAGGTAGGTGATAACACTGTCAAATGAGTCACGTTCCACCACAAACTGTACAAAAACCACTTAGTTCTTTGTTCCATGTTCCTTACTCAATCAAGGCCAGTCACGGTGGTCAGAATTTTAGCCAAGTGCTTCTAAAAGATAATTAAATTCAGGAAATGGAAGATCCATCATTTTATGCAATATAGAGATGAGAGAGAGAGAGAGAGAGAGAGAGAGAGGATAGATAGATTAGAGAGAGAGAGATAAGATAGAGAGATGGATGAGAGATGGATGAGAGATGACAGATAGATGACAGATAGACAGACAGACAGACAGATAGATAAATAGATAGATAGATAAGAGAGAGAGATAAGAGAGAGATAGATGAGAGAGAGATGGATGAGAGATGGATGAGAATGATAGATAGATAGATAGATGATAGATAGATAGATGATAGATAGATAGATAGATAGATAGATAGATAGATAGATAGATACAGTAGGTAGGTAGGTAGGTAGGTAGGTAGGTAGGTAGGTAGATAGATAGATAGATAGATAGATAGATAGATAGATAGATAGATAGATAGATGACAGACAGACAGATAGCCAGACAGACAGACAGAAAGACAGATAGATAAGAGAGAGAGATAAGAGAGAGATGGATGAGAGAGAGATGGATGAGAGGGATGATAGATAGATAGATAGATAGATAGATAGATAGATAGATAGATAGATAGATACAGTAGATAGATAGATAGATAGATAGATAGATAGATAGATAGATAGATAGATAGATAGATAGATAGATGAGAGAAAGAGATGGATGAGAGAAAGATGGATGATAGATGATAGATGATAGATGACATGATAGATAGATAGATAGATAGATAGATAGATAGATAGATAGATAGATGACAGACAGATAGATAGAAAGACAGATAGATAAGAGAAAGATAAGATAGATATGGGTGAGAAAGGGATGGATGATAGATTAGATGACAGATGATGATGATAGATAGATAGATAGATAGATAGATGATAGATAGATAGATAGATAGATAGATAGATAGATAGATGAGAGAGAGAGATGGATGTGAGAGAGATAGATGATAGATGATAGATGATAGATGACATGATAGATAGATAGATAGACAGGCAGGCAGACAGACAGACAGATAGATTATGGTAGATAGAGAGATATGACAGATGGAAGAGAGAGGGGGAGAGAGAGATACCAATACAACACATATACTGTAATTTACCATTTGTTTAGATTGGGCATTCATTTCTGTAAACAAATTAAAAACATTCTCCCCAGACTGCAAAACTGCATCTTAATATTATTATTCCCACCCGTCTCCAGAATTATATCTAGGACTTTGGCTATATTTCATATTTGTTATGGATTGTCCTATTTCAGAAGTTATGTCCATAATGTGCAAAAAAAATCATTATGGCAGGAAGTATGCGTTTTTCTCTCCATATTTTCTAAGGGAGCATTATTTACCGTGCATCAAAACCAGATTAAATTGGTGCAGATGTCTGCGAGTCAAGAGGGGGGGGGGAAGCATTTTTTTAAAAAAAGAGTAATACAGGGGTCTTGTTTTTTTAATTAAAAAGTACAATACATCAGTCAAATTCTATGTAAAAGGGCAACTCTGTGCATTTGCTGCAGCTCACTCTGGTGCGAAAAATCCACTTGTTGCAATAGTAATCATACTTTTGTTAATCAAATTCTAAACTGAAAAGTGAGGTTCCTGTCTGAGTTAACGAATTATGATGGTGACAGTAAAACATAGACATCTTTATTAAAATTACGCTTTAGTAACAGTCATTTTAGTAAAAATGACACTGAGCTTGTTGATCGAAAGGTCGGCAGTTCAGCAGTTCGAATCCCTAGTGCCGCGTAACGGGGTGAGCTCCCATGACTTGTCCCAGCTTCTGCCAACCTAGCAGTTCGAAAGCAGGTAAAAAATGCAAGTAGAAAAAATAAGGACCACCTTTGGTGGGAAGGTAACAGTGTTCCGTGCGCCTTTGGCATTTAGTCATGCCGGCCACATGACCACAGAGACGTCTTCGGACAGCGCTGGTTCTTCGGCTTTGAAACGGAGATGAGCACTGCCCCCTAGAGTCGGGAACAACTAGCACATATGTGCAAAGGGAACTTTTACCTTTAATGGTGAAAAAAATGTTCTCATTGGGCCCCATTGATCAGCAGGCAAATTAAAAATTTCAACACAAACTGAGCCAAGTCAAGAAAGAAAAAACAAGGACCTTATGTGATTGTTGACCCACAAAAATAACATTTTCTACCTATCCCCACTAAAAAATATGTACTTAGTGGGGATAATCAAGATTGGTTTGTTGGTCCTTCACCCTTCCAAATTTGTATATATATTTTTTTTATTTGATTTATATGCCGCCCTTCTCCGGAGACTCAGGGCGGCTTACAGTGCGTTAAGCAATAGCCTTCATACTTTTTGTATATTTATACAAAGTCAGCTTATTGCCCCCACCAACTGGGTCCTCAGTTTACCTACCTTAGAAAGGATGGAAGGCTGAGTCAACCTTGAGCCTTGGTGGGATTCGAACCTGCAATAATTGCAAGCAGCTGATCTTAATAACAGTTAACAGTTAAGATCAGTTAACAATTTCTGAATCATAGTTTAGGATGCACTGATCAGCATGCTAAAGGCCGTTACGTGACTAACAGAATAACAGAATAACAGAGTTGGAAGGGACAGATGCAGGGGTGAACTCCAGCAGGTTCTGACAGGTTCTGGAGAACCGGTAGCAGAAATTTTGAGTAGCTCAGAGAACCGGCAAATACCACCTCAGGCTGGCCCCAGAGTGGGGTGGGAATGGAGATTTTGCAGTATCCTTCCCCCAGGAGTGGGGAGGGAATGGAGATTTTGCAGTATCCTTCCCCTGCCGTGCCCACCAAGCCACGCCCACCAAGCCACACCCACAGAAGTGGTAGTAAAAAAATTTGGATTTCACCACTGGACAGATGGCCACCAAGAGAGTACTCCTTGGAGAAGACCCTGATGTTGGGAAAGATGGAAGGCCAAAGGAGAAGGATGAGATGGTTAGATAAGGTCATTGATGCAACAAATGTGAATTTGGGCAAACCCTGGGAGACAACGAAGGTCAGGAGAGGCTGGGATACTGTGGTCCATGGGGTTGTATAGGGTCAGACATAGCCTAGCAACTGAACAACAGTTGTGCATGGTTGTGGGAGTTGGATCATAAGGAAGATTTAGTGCTGAAGAAATGATGCTTTCAAATTATGGTGCTGGAGAAGACACTGCAGAATCCCTTGGGCTGCAAGGAAATCAAATCAGTCAATCCTGAAGGAAATCCAACCCTGATTTTCTTTGGTAGGACAGATCCTGAAGCTCAAATACTTTGGCCACCAAATGAGAAGAGAAGACCCCGATGTTGGGAAAGATGGAAGGCCAAAGGAGAAGGGGACAGCAGAGGATGAGATGGTTAGTAGTGACATCAACGTAATGAACTGGGAGAGAGTGGAGGGTGGGAGACCTGGCATGCTATGGTCCATGAGGTTGCGAAGAGTTGGACACAACCAATCAGAATGGAGTTGGAAGGGACCTCGGAGGTCTTCTAGTCCAACTTCCTTACTCAAGCAGAAAACCCCATACTATTTCAGATAAATGATTGTCCAATCTCTTTTTAAAAACCTCCAGTGTTGGATCACCCACAACTTCTAATGAGTTGTTCTCACCATCAGGAAATTTCTCCTTAGTTCTAGGTTGCTTCTCTCCTTGATTAGTTTCCATCCGTTGCTTCTTGTCCTGCCTTCAGGTGGTTTGAAGAATAGGTTGATCCACCTCTTCTTTGTGGCAACCCCCTGAAATACTGGAAGACTGCTATCATGTCTCCCCTGGTCCTTCTTTTCATTAGACTAGACCCGTGATGGCGAACCTATGACACTGGTGCCACAGGTGGCACATGGAGCCATATCAGTGGGCATGCGAGCTCAGCTTCGGCACACATGTGTGTGCCAGCCAGCTGATTTTTGGGCCTTCTGGGCCCACCAGAAGTCAGGAAACACACTGTTTTTGGCCTCCAGAGGGCCTCTGGGGGGGGAGGCCATTTTCACCCTCCCCAGGCTCCTAGAAAGGCTCTGGAGCCTGGGGAGAGCGAAAAACAGGCCTACCGAGCCCACCGTGCCATCATGTGCCAAAAGTGGGGGGAGTATGTGTGGGGGCGGGGCGCATAGAATTATGGATGTGAGCACGTGTGCGTGTGACCCCACTGTGCTCCCCCCGCTTTTGGCATGCAATGGCAAAAAGGTTAGTCATCATCTAGCGATTGGACTAGACAATCCCAATTTCTGCAACTGTTCTTCGTATGTTTAGCCTTCACGCCCCTAATTATTTTTGCTGCCCTTCTCAAACTTTGCCACATAAGCAACATGATGGAATTGTAAGTTCAGTTAAAGAATCTCAAACCCAATTCTGTAAGAAATGGACTGAAAATGTATAGCTTGCTCCCCTTCCTGCTCATAAGGAAATGGACACAATGTTAGACAAAGGCGATTTATCTTAAGTATCTTGTATCTTCTTGGGGGAAAGAAGGAAGCTACCGTGTCCCCCTACCAACAAAACCACAAAGCCCACCACACCCAGCTCAGGCTTTCCACATCCAACACGCTTATCTATACTCTGCCTTTTTCACCATCCTTTCACAACCTTGCGATTTGTGGTGTTAAATCTACAGCTTGCAGGCATTATTCTGTTCCTTAAAAACCTGGAAAAAAAATCCCCTAAACTATTGAGTTTTGGTTCTGTTCACTTCTCAGCATGTTGCCTAGTGTGTGATGTGGCCCTTGAGCTAATGGGACAGTTGTATACCTTTGAACCTTAGATGTCCATGCAGGAAGCTTCTGTTAAAAGTCACAGTCTTATCCATCAGCTTCGTTACAACAACTCAGTTATAGTAGACTTATTCCCTGAAAGTAGACCTTCAAGAATAATCTAGGGATATTACCTTGAGACAAATCAGCAATCTGCACTTGAATTAAATCAGTAACACACATGATTGTGTTGTTCAGTTGCCAGATTGTGGTCTACAGGGAGGACAATTAACCAGTGGAACAGAAGTTGCCTTCAGAAGCTTCATCACTGGAGGTTTTTAAGAAGAGACTGGACAGTCACTTGTCTGAAATGGTATAGGGTCTCCTGCTTGAGGAGGGGGTTGGGCTAGAAGACCTCCAAGGTCCCTTCCAGCTCCATTCTGATTGGTTGTGTCCAACTCTTCACAACCTCATGGACCATAGCATGCCAGGTTTCCCATCCTCCACTCTCCCGGATTTCATCTAAATTCTTTGCTTTGATGTCACTACTAACCATCTCATCCTCTACTGTCCCCTTCTCCTTTGGCCTTCCGTCTTCCCCAACATCAGGGTCTTCACCAAGGAGTCCTCCTTTGGTGGCCAAAGCGTTTAAGCTTCAGCTTCAGCATCTGTCTTTCCAAAGGGCAATCAGGACTGATTTCCTTTGAGGCTGACTGATTTGATCTCCTTGAAGTCCAAGGATCCACCCAAGATACAAGAAGTCATTTAGATTATATCCGTTGGTTGATTTATATTTGTACATTGCTTGCAGAATTTCCAGATACGTTTTGGTTCGACTCCAACTTCTAGACAAGAAAGTACCATTTCTTAAATCACTTTCTAGTTATTCTTCTCAACTCATCACAAGAAGAGAAGGTTGTCAACCCTGAAGATGACATGACTGAAGCCATCTTGGAGCTTCAGTGTTGCCACACTGGAGCTGAGGGATAGGGAGGGGGTTTTTTTATATATATATAGCTGGGTTTTTGTAGCCAAAACAAAATACTTTCTCTTGGCAACGAGCTTTTACTTTTAATTAGCTGAAAACCGTGGAAACCTTCGGAGTCGGTTTTCACCAGATCTGTGCCAATACGATATATCTAATAAAGCTATTCTTTGAGGAATCTACCCGTCTTGGAGTTTTTGCTCGGAGTTTTATATACCGCTTCACAGGGTTTTACAGCCCTCCCTAAGCAATTTACAATCAGCCTATGGCCCCCAATAGTCGGGGTCCTCATTTTACCGACCTCAGAAGGACGGAAGGCTGAGTCATCCTTGAGCCGGTCAGGATCGAACTGCTGACCATGGGCGCGAGGAGAGGGATTGGCAAGGATTGGGTCTGTTACTTGGAACCTTGACAAAGGTCTCAGCTTACATATACCTGCCAAACCTGGGATGCAGACTAGAAGTGGGTTTCAGCAGTTCTGGAGAACCGGTAGCAGAAATTTTGAGTAGTTTGGAGAACCGGTAGTAAAAATTCTGACTGGCCCCACCCCCAATCTATTCTCTGCCTCCCAAGTCCCAGCTGATTGGGAGGAAATGAGGATTTTGCAGTAACCTTCCCCTGGAGTGGGGTGGGAATGGAGATTTTACAGTATCCTTCCCCTGCCACGCCCACCAAGCCACGCCCAGCAAGCCACACCCACAGAACTGGTAGTAAAAAAATTTGAAACCCACCATTGATGCAGACATCTATGGCTGGGGTCCCCAACCCCCAGGCCGTGGCACAGTCCTGGACCGTGGCCCATTCAGAACCGGACCACGGAAGTGGCAGGCAAGCACACGTGTGCAGCTCCACTTGGAGTAGCAGGCAAGATGCACGCATGCCCAGTTCCATTTGTGCGAACAGCCGGTGCTCATATCAGCTGCTCATGCAAATGGAGCTATGCACTTGCAACGAACCATCCCCATGATCAATGGAGCTGCTAGATTAGTGGTGGGTTTCGCTTACTTTGCTACTGGTTCGCACGCATGTGCGTGCTTTGCTCTCATGCACACCACTTCTGCACATGTGCAGAAGCTTCTGCTTATGCACAGAGCGTATTTGACGATGTCCCGGCGAGTGGGTGGAGCCTCCCACTGCCGCTGCTACCGGTTCGCCTGAACTGGCGTGACCCAGTTCTAGCAACCACTGTGCTAGATGCAGCAAAGGGATCCCCCACATCTTTCTCCCTTTCCTCTCCCCAGTCATTGTCAGGATTGTTGCAGTCTAGATATGAAGCCCACGGAACTCTGCTCCGTGAGAAGGCCAGCCCTGCTTCTGGCAAAACCGGCCTTTTGCTTATTTGATGGACCTTTGAAACTTCGTTAAGTCAATGTTTCCTTTGCATTGTGCTGGAGTCTTCATTTCACCTTGTAGATTTAGCCGATCTCATCCACTATTGTACAAGTAGCGAAGCACAGAAATGCACGCACACACACACATGCACTTACTCTTTGAGTTGTTTTCAATCAAGACCAAAAGACAAAGGAAAGTGGAGTTCTCGTCTCCCACAAGACACAATATCAAGGGTTCCTCAATGTTTTGGGTTTTTTTTTACCCCACCACCTCATCTGAATGCAAAGTGCTTCTTTTTTCTGAAGCTAATCAGGTCACTTCCTTAGTGCTTTGTTTTCTCTGAAAACAAGGAAACGTTAGGCTCCCGAACAAAGAGAGATAGAAAAGTAAACTTTGATTATGGGAATGTAGAGCCTTTCCTATCTGGCAATTTACAGCCTCAGAAAAGGCTGGAAACTTCCTTCTGTCTCCCCTGACATTGTCCTTGTCCCATTTTTATTTTATTTTCTCCAAACTTCAAAACACCAGCCAGCAACAAAGTAGAATAAAAGATTTATACTAACCAAAGAGAAACCAGAGCATAACCCAAAACAAGAATAATGTCAAGTTTAAACCATGGATTTGCTGTTGCAACTATTATCACTTCTCAGCTTGCCAGCAAACCAGGACCAAGAGAAGGGTGAGACAGAATGTATGTGCCAGACATCAAGAAGACAAGAGTGAGAGCCAAGGTCACTTCAGCAGGTGTTTGCCAAAGCCAAAGACTTTTTCTCATAACAATATGAAGAGATTCAATTGGAACAATGTGACCTGCTCTAATAAGGGGGGAGGAAGAATTCTATTGTTTATTTATGTGGGTTTGTGCAGGAATTAGCTAGATCTGGTTTTGACCTCATTGGTACCAAAATGATGTACTCAGTAAAGGTTTGCATTCAGAGATAGATCATCTTGGCTCTGCTTGCTTTGGTTGGGTTTCTCAGTTGGAACATTGACAAGTAGAACCAACAAGGCAATGATGGTAGATCTTTCTATCACCACAGCAAGAAATATTCTGGATATTGATACTGATAGTCCTAGAATTACGACCACAGTTGAGCCCAAAATGTATGTTGCTAAGTGAGCTTTGCTCCCATTTTACGATTTTTTCCCCTTGCCATAGTTGTTAAGTGAATCGCCGCACCTATTCAGTTAGTAAGTGAACTGGTTGTTAAGTGAATCCAGCTTCCCACAAAAGGGGATCACCTGACCCTGAAACTGTCAGAAATACAAACCATTGCCAAGCATCTGAATTTTGATCACATGACCACGGGTATGCCGCATTGGTCGTAAAGTGTGAAAAACGGTTATAGGTCCCCTTTTCAGTGGTGTTGTAACTTTGCATGGTCACTAAACAAACTGTTGTAAAATCGAGGAATACCTGCATAATGTGGGCTGCATCATATGGCACACTGTCTTTCTTACATCACGGATGTAAAAGATGGAGACACAATATTGGAAATGGCAAGGGTGATGGAGGAGATGGCCAGGTTGAAACTGAGGGAGGGGTCAAACACATCATCAGCCTCGAGTCTTTTGCACCCACAGGAGATCTAAGTCTGTAGGTCTGTCTCTGTCTCTCTCACGGTCTGTCTCTTTGTCTCTCTCTCTCTCTCTCTGGGTCTCTCTCCCCTTCTCTCCCCCCCCCATTGTGTGTGTGTGTGTGTGTGTGTGTGTGTGTGTGTCTGTGTGTGTGTGCCTTTTGTTTGATTAGACTCTCAGCAAAAGTCCCAGATATGAACATCATCTCTCAAACTTCCACTTGATTTCCCATAAAGGAGAGTATAAGATATCTATATTGATTAAAATATTTTAATTATTTTTTTCATATGCATTTCCCTGAAATAAGAGAAGCTGTGGCCTTATCAAAGCTGTACAGCCGACTATTTCCTAATGCTTGGAACAAGAGGTCCAGTTTCCCAATCTCTGACACAATACAACTGATTTTATTTTTACTGCATTTTATCTTTACATTGACAGGACTTCCTTCTGAAGACTTCACTCTGAACCCAAGAAATTGACAAGAGGTAGCAGCAAGAGAGAGAGAGAGAGAGAGAGAGAGAGAGAGAGAGAGATGATGGATGATAGAGGGTAGAAGATAGATAGATAGATAGATAGATAGATAGATAGATAGATAGATAGATAGATGATGGAAGATAGAAGATAGAGATAGATAGATAGATAGATAGATAGATAGATAGATAGATAGATAGATAGATAGATAGATAAATAGAAGATCGATAATAGATGATAGATAGATGATAGATAGATAGATAGATAGATAGATAGATAGATAGATAGATGATAGATAGATGATAGATCGATATAGATGATAGATAGATAGATAGATAGATAGATAGATAGATAGATAGATGAGAGAGAGAGACAGAGAGAGAGAGACAAATGAGAGGGAGATGAGAGAGAGCAGAGAGACAGAGGTCCTCGCCTGGCCAAAAGACACAGATCACCTATCAAAATACCATCTGTTCATTCAAGTAGTGTGTACATTCAACTAGTTAATATTAAATAGTATATTTGTGACAATAAAAAAAATGTTTGTAGCTCAGGGCTGACGTAAGGCATCCTTGGTATTCTCTGAGCTTAATGGTTTTCTTGCAGACGTTTCATGACCCAACTAGGTAACAACATCAGTGCTTGAAAGTGAGGATCAGTGATAGACAATGCTAGCACTGATGATGTTACGTCGTTTGGGTCAGGAAACCTCTGCAAGAAAACCCACCAAAGCTCAGAGAGCATCAAGGACCCCTCAGTGTACAGATAGCACCTCTAACCAGGAAAAAATATCTTTTCTTGCAATAAACATGCTTTAATCTTCCCTCAAGGACCACGATCGAAAACCTAGGGACTGTTACTGGCAAATATCTCATCCTTCCTATCTACCACTTGCTACGAAGGAAGCGTCTTTTCCTAACCAGCTTTTCACCTAACAGTTCCTAATAGAAAAAAGAAGAACTAAGTGAAATGTCTTACTGCCCAGGACAGATTTATACAGGTTCCTGCTTACTCTTGATCTGTAATTTTCATGTTTCAAAGAAAACCTTGTCAAAGGAAGGTCCATTAAGAAAGAGTTCAAGCTAGCTATTTTCCCAGCCAGATGTCTTTCAACATCAGAAGAATGTACTTTTAAAAGTTGATAGGTTTCACCCAGTTTTTAACAAGTCACCCAAGTTTCCAAGACAATCATTTTTAGTGTTTATTGCTCAAATATTCCTTTTATTTCCGGCTACTAGCTAAACTGAATACTTAAGAAAAAAGATTATTCATTGTTTTATTAACGCAAGAAGGCATGGCTGCCTTTTCGCCCACATTCTATTTCAGAAGGTTAAAACAAGGAATGCAACAAAGGTAATCAGGGAAATCACGCATTTTTAATTGTCATTTATGGAGTTCATCAAGTAAACAGAGGGTTCCTATTTGCATTTTGTAACAAACATCTTTTGCAACAGCTAAAATGAGAGAGAACAAAAACCGTTCAATCGCAGCAGAAGATCTGTTGCAATAAATACTTTAAAAGGCTGTGAAAATCACTGGGACTGGCAGAATCTCCTTGGCATGGAATTCTCTAGGTTAGACCTACTGCAATAAATACTTTAAAAGGTTGTGAATAATCACTGGGGGGGGGGAGGTGTGTTTTTTCTCTTGTCCCCATGAATGGCAAGAAAACCTCAGCAACAATGTAAAAAAAAAGATGTTGAGACCCTAGAAAGAGGGCAGAGAAGAGCAGCGAAGAGGATTAGGGGACTGGAGGCTAAAACAGATGAAGAACGGTTGCAGGAACTGGGTATGTCTGGTTTAATGAAAAGAAGGACTAGGGGAGACATGATAGCAGTCTTCCAATATCTCAGGGGCTGCCCCAAAGAAGAAGAAGTCAAGCTATTCTCCAAAGAACCTGAATGCAGGACAAGAAGCAATGGGTGGAAACTAATCAAGCAGAGAAGCAACCTAGAACTTGTTGTGGCCCACCAGCGGCCTGTGCGGATTGTGGCTGATCCCAACGACGAGGAGGCTGGTGTGGTGTCACACCAGCAGCTAGAGTCGGACAGCGAGGAGGCTGAAGAGGATGTGGTGCCAGAGGCAGAGACTCAGCCAGGGCCGTCAGAACCTCCAGAGGCTCCTTCAAGTGAAGAGAGTGAAGTGGAGGAGCCTCTTCTCAATGCTCGAGCATGCAGGGCTGCCAAAAGGCAGGAGTGGCTACTCAGGAGGAGGTCTCCTCGAGAGTAAGTCTTGGGGTTAAGTGGCCACTCCCTTAGCCTATTTAAGTTTGCACACAGATAGCAAACATTGCTGGAAACAACGTTTGGTCCTACGCAGAGCATTTTGAGAGTGAGTTTTTTGTTACAATTTGGTTTCTGGGCTGATTGCCAACCCTTGTTGGCGGAGGAGGAGGAAGAGGAAGAGGAAGAGGAGGAGAAGGAGAAGGAGAAGGAGGAAGGGGGAGCAGGAGGATGGAGAATGGAGGAGGAAGAGGAGGAAGAAGAAGAAGAGGAGGAGGAAGAGGGAGCATGAGGAGAAGGAGAAGGAGAAGGAGAAGGAGAAGGAGAAGGAGAAGGAGAAGGAGAAGGAGAAGGAGAAGGAGAAGGAGAAGGAGAAGACCAGCTCTTCCAGTTTCTGGCACTGCCACACGCATGAAGACCAGGTGATTGTCGTGCGCACATGCGTACCAGAAACCCGAAAGAGGAATGGGCGATGACACGCATGCCAGGCAACATGGCTCCACATGCAACTTCAGGCACGCGTGCCATAGGTTCGCCATTACGGGTGTAGGGTTTCCTGCCTGAGCAGGGGGTTGGAGTAGAAGACCTCCAAGGTCCCTTCCAACTCCTGTTCTGTTCTGTTCTGTTCTGTTCTGTTCCGTTCCGTTCCGTTCCGTTCCGTTCCGTTCCGTTCTGTTCCATTCCATTCCATTCTTCTCCTTTCTTTGCTTCTCCTTCTCCTTCTCCTTCTCCTTCTCCTTCTCCTTCTCCTTCTCCATTCTATACTACACTACTCTACACTACACTACACTACACTACACTACACTACACTACACTACACTACACTACACTATAAATACTCACCAGGTTCGATTCTGCTTAGCCTGAGTGACTTTCCATGGTCAGCTAAGATGACCCAGATGTTTCTACCAACTGAACAGATTCATATAAGTCCCTATATACAAATAGCTGATTTCAAATTAATTAACTCGATTTATGAAATCATGTTAGGAAAAGAGGGTTACAAAAGTAAACAACCTAAGGCTTACGTACAAGTTAAATTTCATCAAGCAATTGTTAATTTCAACAGGAGGTCATTAAGCAAAGGCATACAAGCTTTGTAAACATCCTAACACAATTTGAGACCATTTTTGCTGTTTTCTCATTCTCATATGAAAACAGCATTCGAGATCCATGCCTGGATTATGTTATTAATCTCATATTGCTTCATCTATCATCTTATATCAGGAAGAAATGCGCCCTTGAAGGTTTCCATATTTATGACTTCATTGGGGCTGTTTCAAATCAGGACTTTATATTCAACTCGCTTTTTCTTTTCATCCATTTAGAGGGGAAATGACAGCTCCTAATAATCGTGTGTGATTTGGCTGGTGAGAGAAAGTGGCTTGAAAAGGAGGTCAGCATGTGATTTTTTGCCACTACCTAACAAAATATTGAGGGCCTGTCTTAACAAACACAGCGAGGCTTCTTCCAAAGTGTTAAAGAATGCTTTCACTTTTAAATTGTGTCACCTGAAAAACCACAAATTCTAAGGTAGGGATGGGAAATACAACAGGTTACCCCTGTGTTTCATCCTGAGCTCCAATTTTAGAATTGAATCGAACAGAACAGAACAGAACAGAACAGAACAGGAATTAAATAATGAACAGAATAGAATAGAATAGAGTAGAGTAGAGTAGAGTAGAGTAGAGTAGAGTAGAGTAGAGTAGAGTAGAGTAGAATAGAATAGAATAGAATAGAATAGAATAGAATAGAATAGAATAGAATAGAATAGAATAGAATAGAATAGAACAGAACAGAACAGAACAGAACAGAACAGAACAGAACAGAACAGAACACAGCCCTTATCTCTTCCCGTGTGGGTTAGTCCTTAGTTTTTGGTTAGAAGAGCAGAGTTGGAAGGGATCTTGGAGGTCTTCTAGTCCAACCCCCTGCTTAGGGAGGAAACCCTACACCACTTCAGACAAATGGTTATCCAACATCTTCTTTAAAACGTCCAGTATTGGAGCATTTACAACTTCTGGAGGAAAGTTGTTCCACTGATTAATTGTTCTAACTGTCAGGAAATTTCTCCTTAGTTCTAGGTTGCTTCTCTCCCTGATTAGTTTCCATCCATTGCTTGTTGTCCTGCCTTCAGGTGCTTTGGAGAATAGATTGAACCCCTCTTATTTATGGCAACCCCTGAGATATTAAAAGATTGATACCATGTTACCCCTAGTCTTTTAATTAAAGTAGACATGCCTAGTTCCTGCAACCGTTCTTCATATGTTTTAGCCTCCAGTCCCCTAATCCTCTTTGTTGCTCTTCTCTACACTCTTTCTAGAGTCTCCACATCTTTTTTACACTGTGGCGACCAAAACTGGATGCAGGATTCCAAGTGTGGCCTTACCAAGGCCTTATAAAGTGGTATTAACACTTCATGTGATCTTGATTCTATTCCTCTGTTTATGCGGCCTAGAACTGTGTTGGCTTTTTTGTCAGCTGCTGCACACGGCTGGCTCATATTTAAATGGTGACAATCTGACAACAATGCTGTGTCTCTTGCAGCAGTTGGCAAGGTTCAAGGCTCAAACTTTCGGTGACGATGGTTAAGGCCCTAAGCAGCTTGTAATCAAGATCTTGATGGCCCACCTTGATAGCTACAGACCTAATCAATCACTGATTTCATAGAGAGTCATTTTACTGCTTATGCTTAGAATGCCATCTTGCCATCATTCCTGGGTGAGTGTTCCTTGTGGTGCTACACTGCCTTCATTCTGGAATTAGTGAAAAGCAAGGTTTTACATTTAGGCAAGAAAAATCAAATGCACATGTATGGGAGAGGTGGTACCTGTCTGAATAGTAGTAACTGCAAGAAGATCTTGGAGTCCCAGTAGGCAATCATTGAAATATTGAAATGTTTTTACGATTTGATAGCTTATTAGTAACCTCGACTATCACTATTTTTATTTATTTCTTTTTATTTATTTATATTCATATGCCGCCCTTCTCCGGAGACTCAGGGTGGCTTACAATCACTAAGTGTTGTATCTTTTTATTTTTGAATGTATTTTATTCTCCTTACGTACACTGACAGCATATATACCAAAGACAAATTCCTTGTGTGTCCAATCACACTTGGCCAATAAAGAATTCTATTCTATTCTATTCTATTCTATTCTATTCTATTCTATTCTATTCTATTCTATTCTATTCTATTCTATTCTATTCTATTCTATTCTATTCTATTCCATTCCATTCCATTCCATTCCATTCTATTCTATTCTATTCTAATGACCCAGCTATGTGCTACAGCTGCCAAAAAAAAAAAAAGCCAATGCAGTTCTAGGCTGCATTAATAGAAGGATAGAATCAAGATCACATGAGGTGTTAATATTACTTTATACTGCCTTAGTAAGACCAGACTTGGAACAGTGCATCTGGCTTTGGTCACCACAATATAAAAAAGATAGCTGAGATTCTCAGAAGTGTGCAGAGAAGAGCAACAAAAATGATTAGGGGGCTGGAGGCTAAAACATACAAAGAACGTTTGCAGGAATTGAGTATGTCTAGTGTAATGAAGGGAAGGATTAAGAGTGACATGATAGCATTCTTACAATACTGTAGCTAAGGGGCTGCCCCAAAGAAGAGGGGCTCAATCTATTTTCCAAAGCCCCTGAAGCAACGGATGGAAATTAATCAAGGAGAGAAGCAGCCTAGAACTAAGGAGAAATTTCCTTGATAGTGAGAGCAATTAACCAGTGGAACAACTTGCCTCATGAAGTTGGAAATGCTCCCAATTTCAAGAAGAGATTGGACAACCATTTGTCTGAAACGGTATAGGGTTGCTTGCTTGAGCAGGGGGTTGGGCTAGAAGACCTCCAAGGTCCCTTCCAACTTCTGTTATTCTGGAATATTTTCACCGATTACATTTTCAAGTGCCTGTACATTTTTTGGAGACCTCTTTTCCTATAGGCCTTTTCTTGTATGAATGTTTTGCTTTATACTGCACAGTGTTCTGTAAGCATTTGAGATCATTTTGTAGGGGAGGGGGATATTAAAATAGAGATGGTGACAATGAGGAGGAAGAGGAGGAGGAGGAGGAAGAGGAGGAGGAGGGGGGAGGAGGAGGAGGATTTGGACATCCTAAAAGGCATTGCAATCATGAGGGGCGAAGACACGCTGCAAAAACCTGACCTGTAAATGTGCGGCAATGGAAGGGAGGGGGGAAAACAATAACTGCAGCAAGAAGAGGAACAAAAGAGTTCTATGAATGAATTAATAAGGGCCGCAAAAAAAGACTTTCCTGGGGACATTAGGAAAGAACAAAAATGTATTACAGCAGCTCCGATGTTATAATAACCATTGCACAATATTACATTTGTATTTTCCCCCGTGTTGGTGTCCTTTTGCATTCTTTTACGAATAATGCGATTTATTAACCCGAGAACAGCAGAAAAACCTGCAGGAGCAAATATGAGAACATTATTGCGTTAATAAAGAAGCTGAATCGGAATACAGTGAAAAACGAACAGTACGAGAACAGGGCATTCTTAGAGCCCTGTTTGGTAGCCTCAAGGTCACTACGGACATCGTCTTGGCTGCCTTCCAAAGCCATCGCTAAAATAGGTTGGAAGATCTTCAGGGTTTCCAAGAAAGTCTCTTCCTCTCAAGTAGGCTGCTTAGATATTATTAGACGTTGTCGTAGATCCGTCCCCGGACTCCTCTCCAGATGCTAGTTCAGAGGAGGAGGGTGAGTTTGAGTCTACAGAGGAAAGTCTTGCTCAGAATCGGGGCTCAGAGAGTGATGGAGCACCTCAGTTGACTCAATCAGATGAGTAACAAGCTGAGCAAGGGGCTACCACAGAGAGGAAGGGGTCAAAAGCACCTGAAAACCAGATAAGGAATAAGGGATGGAAACTGAACAAGGAGAGATTCAACCTGGAAATAAGGAGACATTTTCTGACAGCAAGAACAATCAACCCATGGAACAGAAGTTGCCTTCAGAAGTTGTGGGAGCTTCATCCCTGGAGGCTTTCAAGGGGAGATTGGTCTGCCATTTGTCGGGGATGCTGTAGGTAGGGTCTCCTGTTTGGGCGGACCTTCCAACTCTGTTAATCTATCTACCTAAGGCAAGGTACAGCCACAGCAAGTTGGCCAGGAGTCTAGGACCACCTATTATCAATGAGGAGAAGGGGGGAGTTCACAACTGCTCCTGATCCAAGGACACATAGGGCAGGGAGGAGACAGGCACAATGCGGGCCAGCTAGACTGCTCATGAGGAGGCAATCTCACCTCTCATGAAGGGTCACGCCGGCATTGCCTACTTAATCCCACTTGAGTGTTGCTGGAGTTCTGCACCTTGCATGCTCATGTCGTGTATCCTGACCCATTTGAATCATGGATTCAGAGGTGGGCTTCACATTCAGTCACCACCAGTTCATCCAGCACCATAAATTTGAGCGTGTGTGTGCCGTCCCTGCATGCGTATGGTGTCAAACACCACGGGAATTCACACACCGTCCACACATGCGTACGGCATCAAAACCAGAGATATAGGATGAGATTGCGCCTGGGAGGGTCCACCCAGAGGTCGCTACTATCGGTTCGCTCGAACCGGTCTGAACCGGCTGAATACCATCTCTGCATGGATTGCTTTCCTGGACTTTTTGTGTGCCTGTTGGAGTCAGTTACCCAGGGATTCTTGCCGTGCTGAGCTCAGAATGCAGACCTGTGTGATGGGGGTGTTCTTTGAGGACCTGTTTGGGGAGTGGGGGGGGGGATTTCGAATAAACATCTGTAGAACTCCTGCTGTATGTGGGGGTGGAGCAGGGCAGCACAGAAGTTCAGAATGCCCAAAGAGGACATCTACATGCCCAGAAGAAAGTTAACCATTAGCTACTAGCAGTAGAAACGATAGCAATAACACTTAAAATTACAGTATACATCACCCCACAATGCATTACAGAATTCTCTGGACCATTTACAGAATCAACAGCTTGCCCCTAACAATCCGGGTCCTCGTTTTACCGACCTCAGAAGGATGGAAGGCTGAGTCAACTTTGAGCCTGTCGGGATCAAACTCTAGACTGTGAGCAGAGTTTGCCTGCAATACTGCATTCCAACCACTGTGCCATCAGAGTCACCTACAGGACTACAGGAAATCCAGGCAGACCACAGGAACCGTTAGCACTACTCAGGTGACCCCGAGGATATAGATAAACCTCCAGGTGCTACAGTGACCCTCTCAAAGGATGTAGATGACCAGCTGTCTGCAAGGAGTATAAATCCTTCCATTCCCCACTATCCTGTCAGAGCTGAAGAAGCTTCTTGAATGAGAAGCGAAATGTCTTCAAAGAAAAAAAACAAGGAAGTCCAGTTGCCTCCTGAAAAAGCATCTTTGGGATTCTCATCCAAATGCTAATCCGGTCCAACCTAGTTTAAAACAAACCTGTCAGGCACAAGTAACCAGGAACAGGAGTTGAGTTCAAAGCGTTTCAAGTTTATTACATGGTTACCTAGACACAAGAATCTGATCTACTAACGCTCAAGGCAAATTGACCCTAGATCCGTGTTGGCGAACCTATGGAACGCGTGCATGCAGAACCATCCCGTAAGGGACACGCGGCCTCGCTGGCTCCTCTTCCACATTCCTGTGTACACACAAGTGTCGGTCAGCTGGCCTTCGCGCGCGCAGATACGCTGAACCTGGAAGAGCAGCGTTCCATCGCACATGCACGCACCAGCAGCTGAACTTCCAGGTTTCCATCATGGCCAGCTATTCGTTGGGTGCGCGTCCGCACCGGAAACCGGAAGTTCAGGTGCCAGTGTGCGTATGCGAGAGAAGAACACTGCTCTTCTAGGTTCGAGCACTCCCGCACGCCTGAAGGTCAGCGAGGCCGTGTGGTCCAGGCGGGATGGTTTCACGTGCCATTTCTGGCATGCAGGTCAGCACGCAGTGACGTAAAAGCTTAGCCATCACTGCCCTAGATGAGAGTGACAGGAGTTCAAGGGGGACTGCACTTAAGTCTCGTGTGAAAGCGTAGCAATTCCAAACTGATAACATGTTTGACCTCACCTTTAGGCTCCACCTTGGTTATCTCCTACAAAAACATCAGACAAGGTCAACTACAGTATATTCTTTCGCAAAACCGGGCAGACAATGTGTAGCTCTCTCAGCTATTCAGTTGCTGCTACCATATCTCTGTCTATAGTCTACCTCCCCAGGCATTCACATACACCAAAAAACTCTATGTTAAGACCAAGGATGGGCTGCTGGAGGTTCGCAGGGGTTCAGGAGAACCTCTAGCTAAGATTCTGTGCAGTTCGGAGAACCCCCAAATCCCATTCCTGGCTGGCCCCGCCCATCCCACCCTGCCCCTCCCAGGAGTCTCCACGCAGCCCGTTTTGGATGCAGGTAAGTGCAAGGTACACATAGAGGCTCAGGGAGGTGAAAAACGGGCCTACCGGAAGTTTGGGAAGGGCCTCCAGAGCTTGAGGAGGCTGTTTTTGCCATCCCAGAGGCTTGAGGAATGCCTTTGGAGCCCGGGGAGGACAAAAACACCCCACCCACCATGGTGCAGGAAGCCGACTGGGCCACGCCCACCATAGCCACGCCCACCCAGCAACCAGGCAGAGAACCCCTTGCCAAAATTTTTGAAGCCCACTCCCGATTAAGATTCCTGAAAAGCGACGCAGAAAAGCTGGGCCTGATTTTTGCTTTCTCGGAACACTTCCGCCATTTCCTTCTTAATTTTCCAGTAGGGCTGGTTAACAGAGAAGGAAATTCTTCAAGAAAAGCAGGAATCACCATCCAACGGCCACGCCAATAGAACAGTTAAGAGAAAAATAAAGATCTTAAGATTCGCCACAAAGCTGCCACTACGGCAATAACCTTGTTTCCTTCATATTGCTGATAAAGCTCTTATCTAATAAAGCAAACACATTTTTTCTTTCCTTTATTACACTCCGGCCAAATTCAGCCTTCACTTTGTACACACCGTCTTCAGAAATAAATCTATAAAATGCAGGCGATAACATCTTATCTAGCGTTTACGTAATGCAACAGTAAACATGATTGTCCGGATGCAAACTTTTTTATGTAATTGGTCTAATTTCTTTCTTTTTCCGTCTCCTGGCTGGCATATTTATCCCTTAAAAATAATAAAATATCTCAGTCTTCTGTTCATAACTGCCTTCCACAAATACATTTGTCTTCCAAGGCCTAATACCATAAATTTACGGTAGAGATCCATTTCAGATTGTTTGGTGAGCGAACTTTCAAAAGTTCACGTAAATATGAATTCTCATTTAGGCTACCTCAATTCAGTGGATAATGATTTTTTTTCCCCCTGCTGTCCAAATTAACTCAAATAAATTATGGGGGCTTGACTGCCTCCAGAACAGTAAATCTATTGCTTCACGAAAACGCGGGGCATGAAATGACTCACCCAAAATGTATTCATTTTTGCACCTTTGATTTTCAATACCTGCTCGATAATCTTTTCTCGAGTGCTCTAGTAATTTTGCCAATAGGCGTCTTACTGTAAAGGGAAATGGTGCTGTAATTTATTTTAAAGTACAATACAATCAGAAACATCCTTTAAAGTGCATCTTGTTTTCTGGATAAATGATCTTGTTGGACTTCTGAATATGAAGACAGATGGAGCTGCCCTTTTAATGACCTATCAATTATTTATTATTTATTATTTTGGTGGGTGGCCTAATGGTGAAGATGCTTGCCTCCTGACTGGAAGGCTGAGAGTTCAAGTCTAGGTAGCAGCAGGTGTTTCTCTCCTAGGGTGCAAAGAGAAAAAATATCTGCTGCAGACTCCGTGTAGGCATCAGGAAGGGCATCTGGACAGTAAATGCTCTGCTCCATTCAGTCGCCACCAATTCTATCCCAAATAAGTGGACCCTGCCATAGCACATGGGAATAATGCTAGAAAGAAGAACAGTGAGAATAGTGAGAACTAATGGAACAGCTTGCCTTCAGAAGTTGTGGATGCTCCATCACTGGAGGCTTTCAAAAAGAGACTGAACGTTTGTCTGGAATAGTTTAAAGAGTCTCCTGCTTGAGCAAGGGGTTGGATTAGAAGACCTGCAAGGTCCATTATTCCATTATTCTATGTTCTGAGAGATTATTCTATCTCCAAGATCACCGCAAATGGGGACTGCAGCCAAGAAATTAAAAGACACTTGCTCCTGGGGAGGAAAGCTATGATAGCTTACTAAAGCTAAAGTAAGTTAGGCAGCTTACTAAAAAGCAGAGACATCACCCTGCCAACAAAAGTGCGTATAGACAAGGCCATGGTTTTCCCAGTTGCAATGTCTGGCTGTGAAAGTTGGACCATAAGGAAGGCTGAGCGCCAAAGAATGGAGGCCTTTGAACTATGGAGCTGGAGAAGACTCCTGCGAATCCCTTGGACTGCAAGGCAATCGAACCGGTCAGTCCTAGAGGAGATCAACCCTGACAGGCTGCTCTTTAGAAGGCCAGATCCTGAAGATGAAACTCAAATCCTTTGGCCACCTAATGAGAAGGAAGGACTCACTGGAGAAGAGCCTAATGCTGGGAACGATGGAGGGCAGAAGAAGAAGGGGACGGCAGAGAACGAGGTGGCTGGATGGAGTCACTGAAGCAGTCGGCGTGAGCTTAAATGGACTCCAGAGGATGATAGAGGACAGGAAGGCCTGGATGAATGTTGTCCATGGGGTCGCGATGGGTCGGACATGACTTCCCAACTAACAACAAGTTTATTTAAATTGTGTTTAGTCAAAGAATCTGCCCCTTTCTCATGTCTACCTTTTCTGCAGGAAGGTAAAACTAAAATAACTGAAATAGTTTTAGAGAATTCTAATCCTAAAATGTTTTTTTTCCCATGACAACCTATCACAAATCTAACAGAAAATGGTCATCAGGAAACTGTATAAGACTATGGAAGTGAAAATAATTAAATGTGCCCACTGCTTCCCCATGCAGAGCAGACATTTTCAAGGATTTAGCATCTAGGGGAAAAAATTAAAGTGTGATCTAATTTAATTTTTCCTTGGTAAAATATTTTGGTGAATAGAATAGAATAGAATAGAATAGAATAGAATAGAATAGAATAGAATAGAATAGAATAGAATAGAATAGAATAGAATAGAATAGAAAAGCAGAGTTGGAAGGGACCTTGGAGGTCTTCTAGTCCAACCCCCTGCTTAGGCAGGAAATACTACAACCACTTCAGACAAATGGTTATCCAACATCTTCTTTAAAACTTCCAGTGTTGGAGCATTTACAACTTCTGGAGGCAAGTTGCTCCATTGATTAATTGTTCTCACTCTCAGGAAATTTCTCCTTAGTTCTAGGCTGCTTCTCTCCTTGATTAGTTTCCACCCATTGCTTCTTGTCCTGTCCTCAGGTGCTTTGGAGAATAGCTTGACTCTCTCTTCCTTGGGGCAGCCCCTGAGATATCGGAACACTGCTATCATGTTTCCCCTAGTCCTCCTTTTCATTAAACTAGACATCCCCAGTTCCTGCAACTGTTCTTCATATGTTTTAGTCTCCAGTCCTCTAATCCTCTTTCTTGCTCTTCTCTGCACTCTTTCTAGAGTCTCCACAACTTCTTTACATTGTGGCGCCCAAAACTGGATGCAGGATTCCAAGTGTGGCCTTATCAAGGCCTTATAAAGTGGTATATAAACAACTTTGGCAACAACTTTGGGAAAGAAACTATAAATCAACAATGGCAACAGCCTATAAAGAAAACTTGTATAAGATGTTTTATAGATGGCATATGCCACCAGAAAGATTAGCTAAAATGTTTAAAGATAAATCAGCTAAGTGTTGGAAATGTCACCAGTTGCTGGGATCATACTATCATATGTGGTGGTTGTGTAAAGAAGCAAAACAATATTGAGTGAAAATACAAACATGGTTAGAGGGAATGTTGCAGCCACATATAGAGTTAAAACCAGAGATATTCTTATTGGGAATTTTACCAGAGAATTATAGTAAAGAAGATACATATTTGATTATTCATATAATAACAGAGGCTAGAATTGTATTTGCACAAAACTGAAAGCAGATAAAATCCCGCTGGAAGGAGAAATTGTAAAGAAAATTTTAGAATGTGCAGAAATGAATAGATTAACATTGAGAATAAAAGATAAAGAGGAGTCGATGTATTTCAAGACATGGGATACATTTTATGATTGGTTAGAAAAGAAATATGAATAAGGACATAGAGATGAAATAGATGAGAATAGATGGGAGAAAACAATTAGAAAAATAGATACCCAGATGATGCCAAGTAAAAGGAGAAAGGGAAGGGGGGGGTAAAAAGGAAAAAAGTGAGATATAATAAAACTGAACGCAAATGATGAAATAAAAATAAATAATAATTGAATAAGAAATTGAAATGAGAATAAAGATAATTAGAAAATCAGGGCTTCTCGAATACCACTTCAGATTGAACTGAAAAGGGAAACAACAGGAGAGAGGGGAAGGAGTAGAGAGAGAAGAAGGAAGAAGAGAGGAGAGGAGAAAGAAGAAAGAGAAAAGGAGAGGAAGAAAAGAGAGGGGATAGAGGAGCAGAGGAGAAGGTTAGAAGGAGGGAAGAAGAGAGGAGTGGGGAAAGAGAAGAGGAAGTAGGAAAGAGAAGGAGAGGAAGAACAAAGGAAGTAGGAGGAGGAAGAGGAAGGAAGAGAAGGGGAGGAGAAGAAGAAAGGTTGGGGTAAAGGTAAAGGGTAAAAGAGCAGCCCCGAAAAAGTAAAAATTAAAAATGAAACTTAAAAGAAAAGATGAATGAAAAATGATGGAAATGACTGTACATGTAAATGTGTTTATGAGAAATAAAACTATAAACTTTTTTAAATAAATAAACAAACAAACAAATTTTTAAAAAGTGATATATAAAGATGGAAGGTCCTTCAGCATCTGTTGTAAATCATGATACAAAATTTTGACTCCAGCTCCCAAATCAAAAATGGTTTAAGAAGAAATAATACATCTTTATTTACTAAGCCAAAAGAGTTTATCTGGTGTCTGAACCAGATGTGGCAAAAAAAATTGTAAAACTCTGAAGCAGTCAGGCGTTTATTGATAAGAAAATCCAAGATCTTCTGCGGATCTACCTGAGTTCCCTTATCTCTCATATTATAACCTTCAAAAAACAGAAAATTAAAAGCTCAGAACTGGTTGACGAATCAATATTTTATGATAAAAATCAGAAGAACTTCTCCAGGGATGTTTGAAAGAGAGAGAACTACCTCGTAGCCTAAAATACAATCGTTTCATATTTTGTGTGAGACAGTTGCATAAATCAAACGTGGTTTTTATTTTATTTTATTTTTTTGTTCTTATCTCGTATCACTAGCCTAAGTTGAAGAAATAACCTTGCTTCATTTTAAGCAAGTCTGGGGCATTTTTTTGCAATCTTTTGCAAAGGAAAAAAAAAGAAGAGATTTCTGCTCAAGCACTTGATTTCTTCATCCCTTGCTTGAAGTTTTTTGCTTAGCATACCAGTGGTTTGCTGGTGGCCTTTTTCCTTGTGCAAGGACCTCTCTTGGCTCACGTGTCTAAAAACACTGAGACATCTTTTTTAAAAAAAACAGTAACAGATTTGGAAGGGACCATGGAGGTCATCTAGTCCAACCCCCTGCTGTTGTGGTCCGCCAGCAGCCTGCGGAGCTGGCAGTGGAATTGGGCAGAGATGAGGCTGAGGAAAAACATGAGCCAATCCTGGAGGCTGGGGAAGGCCCGGATGAGGGCTCTGTGTTGGAGGCAGAGATGGGGACAGGGCCATCGGGGAGTGAGGTGCGGACTCCGGAGCCTCCAGAGACTGACAGGAGTGAGGCAGAGGAACAGGAGGAGCCTGTTCCTAGTGCACGTATGAGAAGAGCTGCCAGAAGGCAGGAGCAGCTAAAGCAGAGAGGACGACTCGGGAGTAAGGCCAGGAGATGATTGGCCCCTCCCAGAAGGTTTAAAAGACCAGCAACGGCTCTTGGCCTCTTTGTTGGAAAACAACCGTTGAGAGATTTGCTTCATGTTTGGATGTATTTCTTTCTTGTCAGCATCTTCTGTTCCTGAACTTTTGCCAAGAAAAGCCTTTGGCAGTTTGCCTAATTATCCCAAGGTCAGAGATAAACTAAAGACTGGTGTTTTGAGGACTTTGCTTTCATTTAATTTAGAATAAGATGAGAATGATTTAATTCTCAGCTGTTTTAATAAAATCTGTTTGTTTTTTGGAACTGTTTTGCATTTAATATTAACTACGTGGGCCTGGGTCACAATATCTGCTCACACAGGAGACCTGTACTAGGGATTCGAACAGCCGAACTGCCGACCTTTCTGATCAACAAGCTCACCCGCCCACCCCTGCACTATACCTACCCTATTTCCCCCAAAATAAGACATCCCCTGATAATAAGCCCAATCGGGCTTTTGAGCACATGGCAGTAAAGCCAAACACTTATATCAGAGTTCAAAAAAATATGACAGGGTCTTATTATTGGGGAAACACAGTAGGTAGGTAGGTAGGTAGATAGATGATAGATAGATAGATAGATAGATAGATAGATAGATAGATAGATAGAT
>WNWU01013721.1:2493551-2505346 GCA_012654045.1 Ptyas mucosa
TATATATATATATATATATATATATATATATATATATATATATATATGTTGTTTACATATAAATATATTGAATACAGTGTAATTCTCCTGGCATTCCACTTGCCTTAAAACAAAAGTAAAAACAAAATAACATATACCGTATTTTTCAGAGTATAAGACACACCTACCTTTGTTGGTGAGGAAAAGAAGAAAAAGAACTCTCCCTCTGAGCAATTTTGCCTCTTGCAGCAAACAGCAAACAGCCTGCTTTACTTTCATTTTCATTTTCAGCATAGCTTGATTAGCACAAGGGGAAAAAAAAATCTGCTCCAGCAATTTACCTCTTTGCAGCAAGCAGCAGAGCCCTGCGCAAAACAGCTGAGAGCAAAGGGAATCCGATCCAATCAACTTGTGCTAATTAGGCTGTGCTGAAGCTGAAAGGAGCTGTTTTTTCTTGCTGCTTGCTTGCAAGGAGGTAACTGCTACATTCAGTGTATAAGACGCACCTAAATTTTCACCCCCTTTTTTGGGGGGGGGAAAGGTGAGCCTTATACTCAGAAAAATACGGTATACTATTTTAAACAGTGCTAGTGTTGTACAGTGAGGGATGCGGAGGCTCAGTGGCTAAGACGCCGAGCTTGTCGATCGAAAGGTCGGCAGTTCAGCGGTTCGAATCCCTAGTGCCGTGTAATGGGGTGAGCTCCCGTTACTAGTCCCAGCTTCTGCCAACCTAGCAGTTCGAAAGCATTTAGTAGAAAAACAGGGACCCCCTTTGGTGGGAAGGTAACGGCATTCCGTGCGCCTTTGGCATTTAGTCATGCCGGCCACATGACCACGGAGGCAGCACTGGCTCTTTGGCTTTGAAACGGAGATGAGCACCGCCCCCTAGAGTCGGGAACGACTAGCACATATGTGTGAGGGGAACCTTTACCTTTACCTATATTGAATACAGTGTAATTGTCCTGGCATTCCACATGCCTTAAAAGTAAAAACAAAATAACATATATACTATTTTAAGCAATGCTAGTATTGTACAATAGGTTCTGGCCGTCAGAGCGCCCATAACATCTGAAGACAATTTATTCCACTGATGAATTGTTCTCACTGTCAGGAAATTTCTCCTTATTTCTAGGTTGCTTCTCTCCTTGATTAGTTTCCATCCATTGCTTCTTGTCCTGCTTTGGAGACTAGGACTCCCACTTCTTTGTGGCAATCCCTGAGATATTGGAAGACTGCTATCATGTCTCCCCTAGTCCTTCTTTTCATTAAACTAGGCATACCCAGTTCCTGCAACCGTTCTTCATATGTTTTATCCTCCAGTCCCCTAATCATCCTGGTTGCTCTTCTCTGCACTCTTTCTAGAGTCTCCACATCTTTTTTACATCGTGGCGACCAAAATTGGATGCAACATTGGATTCCTATCAAGAACAATCTACGACAGATCCTGGATCGTTCAGAGCTAATGGCTGCAGTAGGTTATGGTACTGTTGTGGCTGCAGTAGGTTATGGTACTTATGAAGCAGTTGTGGACTTTGTGCTAGTTAAATACGATATTACATTGTCAATAAG
Organism: Ptyas mucosa; assembly: GCA_012654045.1. Classification (NCBI taxonomy): domain Eukaryota; kingdom Metazoa; phylum Chordata; class Lepidosauria; order Squamata; family Colubridae; genus Ptyas; species Ptyas mucosa. The sequence continues at coordinate 2,495,100 of WNWU01013721.1, forward strand.
AGAGCTTTGAAGTTTAGCTTTGATGTTGGGTTTACCTGTTTTTTTACAGTAGATAGATTGTAGGGTAAACAGGGATGTAGAGGCTCATAAATTGTGGCCCTGCTTTGCAAGATGGAGAGAAACTATTATTGTTGATATATATTTATCCGTATTCACCTAGGAGGAACAATCTATCTGTGGATTTTTTTTCTTTTTTTAATCCACATTTTTTTTCCTCCTTGTCCTGTTTAGTTTGGCTGTGTTGTTGGGGTTGTTTTTTTTTTTTTGTTTTTTTTTGTTTTGAAGTTTATATTTTAACGTTGGAAATAAAATAAAAATTGAATGGGAAAAAATAGAATAATCTTGGACAGTTTTTTTTTTTTAATCGAAGTCAAAATCTTCCAATGGCCATATTAGAAGAAGGGGCTTGAGGCAGGGGTGAAATTCAGCAGGTTCTGACAAATTCTGGAGAACCGGTAGCGGAAATTTTGAGTAGTTCAGCGAACCGGCAAATACCACCTCTGATTGGCCCCAGGAGTGGGGAGGGAATGGGGATTTTGCAATATCCTTCCCCTGCCACGCCCACCAAGCCATGAGCAGAGAACTGATAGTAAAAAAATTTGAATTTCACCACTGGCTTGAGGAAGACAAGTTAAACCCTACTTCCGGATTACGTCTATATATACGCCCACTGCCAACATTGGTTGCTTTGAACCAAGTTCTCAGTTTTCTTCCTTGTCATGTGGTGAGATCTTAATCTGACAAGCTTGGCAGATTTATACATCGAGAAACAATCCTCTGTAGGTGTCTATGGAGATTCTCAGTTCTCCAGGTCATGGTTATCCCAAAGGTGCTTTCTCAAGAGGCCACTGGACTTTCTTGGATGTCTTTAAAGATGTTTTGCTTCTCATCCGAGAAGCTTCTTCAGTTCTTCTTCTTCAGAATTGAAGAAGCTACTTGGATGAGAAGCAAAACACTTTCAAAGGAATATCTATGGAGATTCTCCGTCATCCAGGTCATGGTTGTCCCAAAGGTGCTTTTTTCAAGAGGTAACTGGATTTTCTTGGTTTTTCTTTGAAGACGTTTCGCCTCTCATCCAAGAAGTTTCTCCAGCTCTTCTACCACTTGAAAAAGCACCTGTGGGACAATCTTTTGTAGGGGATCCCAAAAAATTTCTTAGCAAAATATTTGGTGGTGCTGTTTTCAATGCTCGATTTCAATACTTGTAGGTCCATGGACCATCAAGATAAGTGGTTAGTATACTGGATGCTTAACCACTATGCTACTCTAGTTTCAGGATACACTTTTCTGATGGGGGGGGGGGGCGCTGTCAGACCTGGAAGCCATCTTTTGCATTCGGCCTTCAGGCTTGCCACATTTACTACTGTGGGAAATTGGGAGGGGGGATTATATGGAGCATGGGTGATATGTAGTCATAATAACATTCCTTTCTCAGAGAGTCAAGGTCATCTTGCCCTGCACTTGGAGGGGTGTGACTGGGAGGCATCTCCAGTTGGGACGGTGCTTTGATTGGATCACGTGATGGACATGTGGATGCTGGGTAGGGACTTGGACTTTCCTTTGGTTGGGGAAAACCTGGAAGCTTTCAGATTCGGGTTTTTCCAGATGTGCCAATACGACATCTCTAATAAAATGGAACTTTGAGGAAACTCAAGCCTCGGAGTTTTCTTTTGTTGGGGGTGTTACTTGGAACCCTGACATTAAAAACATGTCAAGCAATTAGGAGCTTTACGAAAATGTGAATTATAAGCCAATAACAGCCCGTATTTTTCAATCTATAAAAAGAAGCACTCTCCTCTTTAAAGTTTTTTTTTTTAATACGGTCATATGTGGGTGTGCAAGCATGTGTATCTTGTGATATTGTATCAACGCCGTGACAGTCAATGTACACAGCAATGATTTATGACTTTGATAACCGAATGACTTCAATTAGTTTCTTTTACATATAGTATGTATTGCATATTGTATTTCATAAAAACTATGAATTAGCTAAGGACAGGTGGGTTACAACCAAGAGTTTACCCATACGCACTTCTGGGAAAGAAATATGGATATTATGCTCTATTTTCAGAGTTCTCAAAGCATCTATTTAATGTTTTTTTTGGGGGGGGGGAGAAATAAGAAACTGGGCAAGGCCCTTCTTCCTTCATTATAATCTTACGCTTGAATCCTCCGAGCAAAATTTCAGCGGTGTTATTCGTAACACAGTCCGACCTACTTGCAAAACTGTACTCAGGAATTGCACAATGTTTCAAAAAAGAAAAATTCACCTTTTGAATATTTCAGTTTCTCTCCTTTGTATTTAAAACACTACCTGGGAGGCGGGACTTCAGCTGGTGGCTTTTCAACTACAGTGTCGACACAAAGGCAGGGAGTCCTCGAATGACGACCACAATGAAACCCCAAATTTCTGTTGCTAAGGGAGACACATTTATTTATAAATTTGTTTTGTCGTGTTTGTGTAGTGTCTATTGGAGGCGGTGACCCTTTGAGAGCTGTATGCAAAGGAATTTCATTTTTAATGTATCCCGATTAGTGCACATTCAAAGTGACAATAAAGTTAGTCTAAGTTTTGTTGAATGAATTTTGCTCCATTTTACAGTAATCGCTTTCTTGCTACTGTCATTTCGGGAATCACTGCAGCTGGTCTGTTACTCATTTGGTTAAGTGAATCTGGTTTCCCTATTGACTTTGCTCATCTGAAGGTCGCAAAAAGGGGATCAGATGACCCCCCAGAACACTGCAACCATCGTAAGTATGAATCAGCTGCCAAGAGTCTGGAGTTTGATCACGTGACGAAGGGGTGCTGTAATCTTCTTAAGTGTGAAAAGTGGTCACAAGATACTTCTTCAGTGCTGTTCTAACTTCGAACCATCACTAAATGAACTGTTGTAAGTTGAGGATTACCTATTTGCAATAGTGGGGAATATCTCTAGCTTAGGTGTAGGACAAAGGTGAAGGTTCATTCTCCGAGCTTGTGGCTTGGTTTCCAAACATTGCATTACCAGGCTAGGTAACACCTTCAACAGAGTTGAGGTGAGTGTTAGTGGACTTCTGTTTACAAGGGCTTTGTGATGGGGCAGGTCTTGTGATGGGGCAGGTGTGGGTGTGTCAAGTGAGGGTCTTGAGATGGGTCTTAAAATGGGTCAGGTGTAAGTCATCAGTGTGAGTCTTGAGATGGGTCTTGAGATGGGTCATATGTCAAGTGAGGGTCAGGTGTGGGTGTGTTCAAGCAAGGGTCTTGAGATGGGTCTTGAGATGGGTCAGGTGTGAGTCATTAGTGGGAATCTTGAGATGGGTCTTGAGATGGATCATATGTCAAGTGAGGTTCTTGTGAAGAGTCAGGTGTGGGTGTGTCAACTGAGGTCCTTGTGATGGGACAGGTGTGGGTCTGTCAAGTGAGATTCTTGTAATGGGTCTTCAGATGAGTCAGGTGTGAGTCATCAGTGGGGATCTTGAGATGGGTCTTGAGATGGATCATATGTCAAGTGAGGTTCTTGTGAAGAGTCAGGTGTGGGTGTGTCAACTGAGGTCCTTGTGATGGGACAGGTGTTAGTGTGTCAAGTGAGGGTCTTGAGATGGGTCAGGTGATGGGTCAAGTGTGGGTGTATCAAATGAGGTTCTTGTAATGGGTCTTGAGATGGGTCAGGTGTGAGTCATTAGTGAGAATCTTGAGATGGGTCTTGAGATGGGTCGCATGTCAAGTGAGGGTCTTGTGATGGGAAAGTTACATCAGGTGAAGGTTGTTGAGAGGTGAATTGCTGGTTGAGGGGTCTTGCATGAGTTGGTGCCATCTCTGGTTGACTGTGTGGTTGATGTGGATTCTGAGGGGTTTGTAGGTCAATGTGTCTGTTGGTGGAATGGCTTGTGGCATGCCAAACTTTGTTGAAGTGATGAGCATGGCGGGTGGTAATGTGGCCAATTATTTTTGTGTGGTTCCAATCAAACCAGTGCTGTTTGGGGTCGGTGTGGGTAGAGATTTGGGATTGTGGCGTTTGACTGCCAGCCGGTGCTTGTGGATCCTGGTTTTCAATACCTACCTGTACAGAATTGTTCAAGGGAATGTTTATTGGGTTTATTGAGATGTTGCTTCAACTTCCTTCTCCTTCACTTTCTCCACCCACCCCTGTAACGATTTCCCTCAACTAGAGGTTTACAGAGGGAGACCAGGGAATTTTAGATCTTGGTTAATACCTGAAAGGCGTAAGTAGGGAATTTTGAACATTGCTACCCAATGAGTCAAAACTGACCATCCCTGTAGATTTATAGCTCAGCTAATCTACTCAGTCAACCTGGTAGGGACTGATTTGCATCCTCAGGAAAGGAGAACCAGGGAAGGGGAAGTTTGAGCAATCTGGTCAGTCAAGATTGCAAAATACCTGTCACTCATGTCAGCTCTCTTTGAAATTGAGAGAGACCAAACTTCCCCGTATACAGGAATACCTGAGATGCTTGGGGAAAATGCCGTACTTTTCGGAGTATAAGACACACTTTTTTCCACCCTAAAAAAGGGTGGAAATGTTGGTGTGTCTTATACACTGAATATAGCCAGTTTTGGCCTCCCGAAACCCCAGCAAAAGCAGGCCCGTTTTTCACAAAAACAGGATGCACAGAGGGAGGCCTGCAGAGTGCTCCTGGGGCCTGGGGAGGGCAAAAACATGATGCGTGAGGGGATTGGGAGGACAAAAACGGACCCATTTTTCATATTTTTTTTCATTTTTTGGCCTCCCAACCCCCCCACATGTCACATTCTTTTTCTCCCCAGTCCCCAGGAGAACTCTGCAGGCCACCCAAACCCTCTACGCTTCCTGTTTTTGTGAAAAACGGGACACGCAGAGGATTTGGGAGGCCTTCAGAGTGCTCCTGGGGACCCGGGGAGGGCAAAAACCTTTTTTTCCTTGTTTACCTCTTTGAAATCTTGGTGCGTTTTATACGCCGGTGCATCTTATAGTCTGAAAAATACGGTAGTTCTTGCAAGACATTGTGTTGGCAAAACAAATATATGATTTTTTTAAAAAAACAAAGGACAGGGGATCGACTTTGGAAAAGGAAGAAGATGGAAAGCAAAGGACAACCTTGCCTTCCGAAGTTGTGGGAGCTTCATCACTGGAGGCTTTCAAGAAGAGACTGGACTGCCATCGGTCAGAAATGGTGTCAAGTCTCCTGCTTGGGCGGTGGGTTGGACTAGATGACCTCCAAGGTCCCTTCCAACTCTGTTAGTCTGTATCTGTAACTTGGATTTTGTCGAGTTTAATCTTTTTCCACGTCTCCCTAAAAGTAGCTTGAGAATACACGTGGTCCTGGACTCACATCCGTTCGTTTAGTGACTGTTCAAAGTTACGACGGCATTGAAAATAGTGACTTACGACCATTTTTCACACTTATGACCGTTGCAGCATCCCCGAGGTCATGTGATTTATATTCAGACGCTTGACAACTGACTCACATTTATGATGATTGCAGTGTCCCCTTTTGTGACCTTCTGATTAAAAAAATCAAGGGGGGTGGAGACTCAGTTAACAACCGGGTTCCTAACTCAATGACCGCAGTGATTCGCTTAACGACTGTGGCAAGAAAGGTCATAATTCACTTAATGGATGTCTCACTTAGCGACAGAAATATGGGGCTCAGTTGTGGCCGTAAGTTGAGGACTACCTGTGTTTGAGATCGGTGAGGTTCAGCGGTGCGGGGAGCTGTCTTTTGGATGGCCTGCGATATTGCTTCTATCCTCTGTTTTATTTTTATTTATTTATTTATTTTAAATTAAGTTCGTTTAGTTTTGGCAAGCATTTCTTTTAGGGACTGTTGGTTTTATTGTGATAGCTTTATTTAAGATTGTTTTGATTGCTGTCTTGGAAACTGCTCTGGGCTCCTTAGAGAGAAATAGAGTAAAGAAAGAATGTGAGAGCATTTTTTTCTTGTTTTCTTTTCTTTTCTTTTTTTTCTGTAAGGTGATTATTTCCTTCCCAGTTTCTCTGAGGGAAATATAGAAATAACAATCCCCTTCCTCTCTCTCTCCTAGTGAAACAGATATTCACCTTTGTCATCCATCCATCCATCCATCCATTTATTATCTATCTGTCAATCTATCCATCCATCTATCTGTCTGCCTGTCTATCCATCCATCTATCCGTCTATCTATGTCTATCTATCTGTCTATCTAACCCAGGGGTCGGCAACCGAGGTGAGCCGAGGTGGCGCAGTGGTTAGGGTGCAGTACTGTAGCTACTTCAGCTGACTGCTAGTTCAGCAGATCAGCGGATCAAATCTCATGAGCTCAAGGTTGACTCAGCCTTCCATCCTTCCGAGGTGGGTAAAATGAGGACCCAGATTGTTGGGGGCAAGAGGCTATTTAGTATACTGTCTCTGGTGTAAGCCACCCAGAGTCCTCGGAAAGTGGGCGGCATAGAAATATGACTAATAAAATAAAAATAAAAATAAACCTTAAACACTCAAAGACCCCCAAAGGCCCTAACCGGAAGCCCTCCATTCAATTCTGGAGCCAACCGGAAGTCCAGTCCCCCCCTCCCCCCCACCATAGAGTCTCCTCCTAGCACGGTGTCCTTTTCCCTCTACCTATCCTAACTGAAAGCCCTATTAATTGTGGAGCTGACTGGCGATAGGGAGCTGCAGCAGAGGGATGAAAGAGCCACATGCGGCTCCAGAGCCAAGGGTTGCCGATCTCTATCTCTATCTATCTATATCAGTGGTGAAATCCATTTTTTTTTACTACCGGTTCTGTGGGCATGGCTTGGTGGGTGTGGTGTGGCTTGGTGGGCGTGGCAGGGGAAGGATACTGCAAAATCTCCATTCCCACCCCACACCTGGGGGAAGGATATTGCAAAATCTCCATTCCCACCCTACTCTGGGGCCAGCCAGAGGTGGTATTTGCCTGTTCTCCGAACTGCTCAAAATTTCCGCTACCGGTTCTGAGGAACCTGTCAGAACCTGCTGGATTTCATCCCTGATCTATATCTGTCTCACTATCTATCATCTCTCTATTTATCTCTCTATCTTTTTATCTATATCTATCTATCTTTCTTTCTGTCTATCTTTCTTTCTGTCTGTCTATCTGTCTATCTATAACACATGGTGAGGAAGAGAGCTAGCATCTAGAATATTCTAGATGAAAATTCATGCTTTACAGTTTCACCGTTTAAGAGGAACACATTCAGAAGAACAAAGATCTGTGGGCGTTTCCCCACCCAAGGAGTCAAAGTAACCCTCCACCCTTCCTCAAGCTGACCAAGAAGTCTGTTGTCCAAAACTGGGGCTTTGAGTGTTGCCAATCTGAATTTGGCATCTGTCGCCTCAACTTCAAATCACCACAGGTAATGGCTGATAAAACCCGGCCAATCCTCTGCACCCCGAGACTGCCCTTGAACAAGGTCGAAATGAGTGGATAAGCTCACCTCAAAGCTGGTACAATCAAGGAGGACTTAAGGTGGCCTTGGTCATGGGTAGAGGGACCAAAGCAAGATGGCACTGAAAGGATGGACGGAATAAACATGTTATCAAGATACGATAGGGGAGGCAGGTAATGTTGAGGGGCCTATCCCCTGTTTGGTACCTTTCTTTATCCTTTCTGTTTCAAATTCTCCTCCTTCCCTTCCTATGTGGAGACCTTAGATAATTTTCCATAGTAGAATTCCATCTAAGGTGGGTGGCTATATCAATGGTTGAGGAGGGGAGGGAGGGAGAGAGAGATGCAGATGCAGATAGATGATAGAACAATACAGATAGATATAGATAGATAGATAGATAGATAGATAGATAGATAGATAGATAGATAGATAGACAGATAGATATAAATAGAGAGCGATAAATAGAGAGAGAGCAAGAGAGAGAGAGATAAATAGACATAGAGAGAGAGAAATAGAGAGAGAGATAAGTAGAGAGAGGGAGATAAATAGAGAGAGAGATAAATAAAGATAGATAGACAGAAATAGATAGATAGATAGATAGATAGATAGATAGATAGATAGATAGATATAGTTAGATAAATAGAGAGAGAGATAAATAGAGAGAGAGATAAATAGAGAGAGAGATAAATAGACAGAGATAGATAGACAGAGATAGATAGAGAGAGAGATAAATAGAGATAGAGATAAATAAGAGAGATAGATAGAGATAGATAGATAGATATAAATAGAGAGAGAGTGATAGAGAGCAAGAGAGAGAGAGATAAATAGACAGAGAGAGAGAGAAATAGAGAGAGATAAGTAGAGAGAGAGATAAATAGAGAGAGAGATAAATAAAGATAGACAGAGATAGATAGATAGATAGATAGATAGATAGATAGATAGATAGATATAGTTAGATAAATGAGAGAGATATAGTTAGATAAATAGAGAGATAAATAGAGAGATAAATAGACAGATAGACAGAGATAGATAGATAAATAAATAGAGAGAGAGAGAGATAAATAGAGAGAGAGAGGGCGATAAAGAGAGAGAGAGACAGAGAGAGAGAGAGAGAGAGAGACGGAGATACAGTAGATAGATGAGAGATACTGTAGATAGTGGATCATTTAATGGTAAAAAATTCAGTACTTTTTTGAAAGAATGGCACACAACAAAGCTTTTTGCCACTACAATATATAAAACAATGTCAAGACTCTAGAAAGAGTGCAGAGAAGAGCAGCAAAGATGATTAGGGGACCGGAGGCTAAAACGTATGAAGAACGGTTGCAGGAACTGGCTGTGTCTAGTTTAATGAAAAGAAGGACTGGGGTGACATGATAGCAGTCTTCCAATATCTCAAGGGCTGCCACAAAGAAGAGGGAGTCAACTTATTTTCCAAAGCCCCCGAAGGCAGGACAAGTAGCAATGGGTGGAACTCAATCAAGAAGAGAAGCAACCTAGAACCAAGGAGAAATTTCCAGATGGTGAGAAGAATTAACCAGTAGAATGGAAGTTGTGGGTGCTCCAACACTGGAGGTTTTTAAGAAGAGATTGGACCACCACTTGTCTAAAATGGTATAGGGTCTCCTGCCTGAGCAGAGAGTTGGACTAGAAGACCTCCAAGCACCCTTCCAACTCTGTTATCCCAACGAAGTTTATATCAAGACCAGAAACCAGCCGATTGCAACATTTATAATAAGGGAACCCAACCAGAGATTCTATCCATCCTGCAAATTATTCTACAGCCAGAGGAGCTCTTCACAAAAACATTCAGCTACACAATTCTTCCTGCTTTTCTAGTGGCAGGGAGAAGAGGAGGAGAGGGGAGCGAAAAGGAGACCGACAGAACCCACAGATTGTCATCTGGAGAACCTCTGAGCAGCAGGCTAGTTTGGAACACCAGGAGCTCCATCCTTAATCATCCACCGCCGTTCTCCTTTTCTCCGCAAAGTCCCTAACCTCGGGAGCTAGCTTAGGCCCTCGCGCCCGTTTCTGGCATCACAACGGTTGTGCAGCGCTCATTTGTCAGCACTTCTTTATTCCATCTGAAGCTGCCCACAATTCCCCGTTCGGTAGGCAAGAGAGAGGATTGCAATCGACAACTCCTACAGCTGTCTGGCCTGAGGTCAGTTGAACATATTCCATCTCGTTCTGCTGGGAAAGCTTTGTTCTTTTTTATGTGCGCTGCCGTCAAAATGCCTTCAACTTCTGTTTCTGTGTTGCTTTTCTTTTCTTTTTTTTTCCTTCCCCCCCATCTGTGCCTTGATCTTCTGGAGGCTTGCTGCAGAATTGAACAGAGGTGGGAGAAGGGGAAATAATGGGGGGGGGGAAACAAAAACCTTAGCATGACTCCAGTAGTCTATATTTTGTTTGAATGTTGGCTTGGAAATATTCTTTTGTGGAGAGGAGGAAAAAACGTCGGCATAATCATTGCCTTATCAGAGATTACGGTCAGGTATTTTGTCCACCTCCACCGAAAGACAAAATGAGCCCCCTGCTTCCAGAAGCATCTCTTCACCTTCACAAGCGCAGCCAAAGGGCATTTCTTGAGAGTCATTTCAGCTCTTCTAAAGCCTGCTGAGATCACAATTGCTCAGCGAAGTTAAAGCTGTTACTGGATTGACTGAACTGGATTGGACAATGGTAGGGTTGGAGGCAGGGCGCCGTGGAGAGCTCACCGTTTCTAGAAAGGTAAGAGTCACAAAGAAGAACTGTAGATGAGGAGGAAGAGGAGGAGGAAGGAGGGAGAAGAAGAAAAAAAAGGAGGAGGAGGAGGAGGAGGAGGAGGAGGAGGAGGAGAAGAAGAAGAAGAAGAAGAAGAAGAAGAAGAAGAAGAAGAAGAAG
>WNWU01013721.1:2505356-2523379 GCA_012654045.1 Ptyas mucosa
AGAAGAAGAAGAAGAAGAAGAAGAAGAAGAAGAAGAAGAAGAAGAAGAAGGGTTGTTTTCTTGCAGACGTTTCATTACCCAACTAGGGAACATCATCAATGCTAGAAGGCAGTGGGGCTTGCGAGGAGGAAGAGGAGAATGGAAGAGGAAGAGAAGGATATCCATTCAGTTGTGTCTGACTCTTGGCAATTCTATGGGCCATTATCTTGCGCTGCTTCTTTGAGTTGTTCTATGCTCTGATTGGTGTCAGTCTGGATGGTGTCCAGCCACCATGTTCTTTGGTGGCCTGGATTCCTTTTACTGCTAACTCTTCCAGACAGAATTGCCTTCTTCAGCGAATTCGCCAGCATGACATGGCCAAAATAAGTGAGGTGCAGTTTTGCGATTTCGCCTTCATCGCTTTGCTCTTCTCATCAGGTATCCCAAACGTAAGGCAGTGCCTTATTCCAATTTAGAATATGGGTCCATTTAGTGCAGTTTAATTCATGACACCAATTGGAAAGAAAGAAAGGGAGGGAGGGAGGGAGGGAGGGAGGAAGGAAGGAAGGAAGGAAGGAAGGAAGGAAGGAAGGAAGGAAGGAAGAAGGAGGGAGGGAGGGAGAGAGGGAGGGAAGGGAAGGGAAGGGAAGGGAAGGAGGAAGGAAGGAAGGAAACAAAAAGAAAGAAAGAAAGAAAGAAAGAAAGAGAAAGAAAGAAAGAAAGAAAGAAAGAAAGAAAGAAAGAAAGAAAGAAGCCATTTGGGAACAGACCTGAACTGCCATTTATGCAAATGAGCCCTGCAAGATGGTTAGTCCTTTTCTCCGTGGAGAGCAACACCTTGAGGATCCGTCTTCATTGGCCGACCCTCTAAAGCCATGTTTTTTCAAACTCGATACCTTGTAGATGTGTGGCCTTCAAATCCCAAAATTGCAAGTCTGGAAAGCCCTGCTCTGAAGCATTGCATCATTCCATTCGGGTGGGCATCTCTAAGTTCCTTCCAAGCAGTGGACGGTTTATCCTTTGGCCCAGATTTATTCTTCCTCCAAATGCCTTAACCACTAGGGAGGAAAGTCAACCTTGCACATAGGACCGTGATGGCAAACCTATGGCACATGGAGCAGGCGAGCGTTGCCGTAGCTCAGCTCCAGCACACATGTGTGCGCCGGCCAGCTGATTTTTGGGCCTTTTGGTCCCACCGGAAGTTAGGAAATGGGCTGTTTCCGGCCTCCAGAGAGCCTCCGGGGGGATGGGGAAGGCTGTTTTTGCCCTCCCCAGGCTCCTAGAAAGCCTCTGGAGCCTGGAGAGGGTGAAAAAAGAGGTCTACCGGGGCCATCAGGCCATCACATACTAAAAGCGGAGGAGCGCGCACGCACGTGCGCAGGGGTGGGGCGCATTGTATTATGGGTGTGGGCACACACGTGGGCGACCTCCCCGCGCTCCCCCTCTCTGCTTTTGGCACGCGACAGCAAAAAGGTTAGCCATCGCTGACATAGGAGGTTATTCATATCCGTCTTCTTCTCAATGATACGATGCTCGACCTGTGCTCCCTCCTCCCTAAGCTGATGATGTATACACACCCTTGTCTCCTCCATTTCTTCTCCAGCCCCCCTATCCCATCACAGTGATGGTATTTAGCCGGTTCTATCCAGTTCGGGTAAACTGGTAGCGGCAGCTGCGGGAGGCTCCGCCCACCTGCCCGGATGTCATCAGATCCTGTTTTTGATGCTCTGCGTGTGCGCGGAAGGCATGCTCACGCTCACATTTGCGAACCGGTAGCGAAGGTAAGTGACTACCGCCCCTGCTCCCATCACCCTGGTGGAATGGAAGGAGGCTCTTCCTTCTCTGATTCGGAGCTTCCATGCCTTGAACCCTTATCTAGTAAAAACCACAACCGCCTCTCCAGCTACACAGAGGGCTTTTGCACAACTCAACCCTTACCCAACCCGTTCGGCCGAGCACCTCATAAATATCCCCCTTCTGCAGTCACTCGCTGAAAATAATCATGCGGCTTATGAAAATATACCAGCCAGGATTTCATTCTTATTAATTATTATTATTTTTAGGTTATGCCAATCATTTTTGCTAACCTCCTCGTGTCCCTGCAGCTTTGGGAGCAAGCTTCATTCTGCTCTCCCTGCTCCTTTCTTTTTTTAAAAAAAATAAATCTTTCTCTTTTTCTTCTTCTTTCTTTCTTTCCCTTCCATTCACCGTTCGCTTCTACTTGGTATGCAGCAGAAATCTCGAAAGTAAAACCCTGTCATGCAAGCCGTTCCTTATTATTTGGAAATTAGCAATCTCTGAACTGTTTCTAAAACAAATTGTTTCCATTAGCTGAGCGCTTTCCAATGCCTTTTTGCAGCTCACGACTGTCCATATATATATACGTGTGTGTGTTTGTGTGTGTGTGTTTGTGTGTATTTAAAAAAAAACCTTCAAAGAGAAAAGGATTAGGAAAGGGAGCCGGGAAGGGTGATAGCATTACTCAGTTCCTGATTGCGCTGAATTTTCAGCCTCCAAAGAAGTCAAAAAAATGTCATCTTTTTCGCATCCCCCAACCCTGAACATTTTTAATTTTAAAGGAGAGGATTAATTAAAGAAGAACATGAAGTGAAAAGATAACCACAACCTCTTGGCCAGTGGTGAAATCCAAATATTTTTACTACTGGTTCTGTGGGCGTGGCTTGGTGGGCGTGGCATGGGAAGGATACTGCAAAATCCCCATTCCTTCCCCACTCCAGGGGAAGGATACTGCAAAATCCCCATTCCCTCCCCACTCCAGGAGAAGGATACTGCAAAATCCCCATTCCCTCCCCACTCCTGGGGGAAGGATATTGCAAAATCTCCATTCCCACCCCACTCTGGGGTCAGCCAGAGGTGGCATTTGCCAGTTCTCTGAACTACTCAAAATTTCCGCTACCGGTTCTCCAGAATCTGTCAGAACCTGCTGGATTTCATCCCTGCTCTTGGCTCTTGGAAACAGTGCACCATGGTTTGAAATTAAAGGCTCTACTTCCTACTAATAGAAAATTCTATCCTGAATTTCAGTGATATTTTACCAATAGAAATGTGTAAAAAGGTTCCCTCCCCAGTTTAAAATGTTCTATATTCTTAATATTTAAAAAAAAGGCAGGATAGAATATTTCCCATAAAGAATAGAATATTTCCCATAAAGGAGAAGAGGAAAAAAAACCTTAACAAAGGCAGAAAGCAGTCCCAGTCTTCCTCTCTTGGGAAAACAGGCTCAAGCAGAAACTTGAACATGTTGGTCTTTAAGAATGGAGATTTTGTATCCATTTGGAAAAACTGGACCAACCTATTCATAAGCAAAGAGACTCCAAATAAGCAACACAATTAGGCAAGCCAAAGCTGACAAGATTAGCTCAGACAAACACCTAGGATTTGCATTTCCCCTTTTGCCTGTAGAGCCAGTCATGACCCCATAACAACCTGGCAACAGCCATTAAAATATTGAAGGACACATTCTTCCACAGGAACAGGCATCTCTATCACAAAGCCCCAAGGAATCTATAAAAAAACCCACTGACTCTCAACCCCCTTTTGTCAGCCACCCCAGAAACATGTTGCTGTCGCTAGTTTCTGGCTACCAAATAAACAGAGACCTCTTTTCCTGCAGCCTGACTCCATTTTATTTCCGGCGTCTTTCTCCCGGCTTGGAACCAGACTGGATTTTTTTTTCTACCAACAAAGATACGTGGTCAAGGATGTAGAATTGAGACCCAATGTGCTTGTTTGTTTCATAAGAACATTTTAGAAACATGGATACTGGTTTAGTAGTTGCTTGGATTCTTTCCAAGCATGGTTTTTCACACATTCCCTTTTAGTAAGATTTATTGAGGAGAACAAACTGCTTAACATTTTATATAGCATGCGGAACGTTTGACTCCTTTGTTACAAGAATTCCAGCCACTGAACCATTTCTCATTTAGAACAATATTTCCCCGAAGTATGTCAGAGGACAAACTTCTTTATTTTCCTTCGGTGTTCCTGTGAACTAGCAAACGGTTGGGTATATTTGCTGTTAACAAAGGAGCTTGCAGGTCTGGGTTTATACAATAGCCTTCTGTATCTTTATCTGTCAGAAACCTACTGTTATATTCAGGTAAGCTCAGGTAGCATGCTCCTAAAGTGGATACATTCTGAATGGCCTCTAATTTGTTCCAGGAAAACTTAAGTTCATTGCAAGTGTCAAGGTTGACACTAGCTGCCGTCTTTCTCCAGGAGTTGAAAAAAGATTTTTTGCGGGCAGAAAATAAATCCGTACACCATCTGACTTTCTCAGGGTATGGTAGTAGGACAGAACTGGTGAATTTTTAAGATAACTGAGATTCTGAAAATGGAAAGCCACCCTACCAATGTTTCATTTGTCTTGGTGTCTTCTGGATAGAAGGGACCTCGAGGTCTGTAGAGATTCTCAGTCCTCCAAGTTATGGTTTTCCCAAAGGTGCTTTTGCAGGAAGCAACTGGACTTTCTTGTTGTTGTTGTTTTTAAGGCATTTTGCTTCTCATCCAAGAAGCTTCTTCAACTCTCATAAGATAGTGGGGGATGGAAGGATTTATATCAGTGGTGAAATCCAATTTTTTTTACTACTGGTTCTGTGGGCATGGCTTGGTGGATGTGGTATGGTTTGGTGAGCATGGAAGGGGAAGGAAACTGCAAAATCCCCATTCCCTCCCCACTCTGGGGCCAGCCAGAGATGGTATTTGCTGGTTCTCTGAACTACTCAAAATTTCTGCTACCGGTTCTCTAGAACCTGTCAAAACCTGCTGGATTTCACCCCTGATTTATATTCCTTGCAGACAGAGGGTCATTGAAGCACTTGGAGGTTTCTCTGTGTCTTCAGGGTCACCTGACTGGTGCAAATGGTTCCTGTAGTTTGCCATTTTTTCCTCTGGAAATCTGTTCCTGCTCCCACACCATTCAAAGGGTCTTCATCCCAAATTGCATAGCTAAAAATCTGTAGAGATTCTCCGTCGTCCATGTCATTGTTGTCCCAAAGGTGCTTTTGCAGGAAGCAACTCAACTTTCTTGTTTTTTCTTTGAACACGTTTCACTTCTCATCCAAGAGGGTTCTTCAGCTCTGACTGGATGGTGGGGAATGGAAGGATTTATACTCCTTGCAGACAGCTGGTCCTTTGCATCCTTTGAGAGAGATGTTGAGGCCACCTGGAGGTTTCTCTGTGTCCTCAGGGTCACCTGAGTAGACCTCCTGGTTCCGGTAGTCTGCAGTTTTTTTCCCTCTGGAAATCCATTCCTACTCTCACACTATTCCGAGGGTCTTCATCCCAAATTTTATACAGTAGCTAAAAGTCTATTCTCAATCTTCAAAAAAAAAACAAGGAAGTCCAGTTGCCTCCAGAAAAAGCACCTTTGGGACAAAGTGATCTCAAGATTTTTTTTTTCAATATCTATGGAGGTTCTCAGTCATCCAGGGCATGGTTGTTCCAATGGTGCTTTTTCAAAAGTCAACTGGACTTTCTTTGTTCTCCCTTGAAGATGTTTCGCTTCTCATCCAAGAAGCTTCTTCTGTTCTAGAGAACAGTTCTGAAGCTTCTGAAGGTCAAGTCTAATGGTCAAGTCTAATTTAAGTTGATATTTGGAGGGTGAGAAATACATATCTAACTCAACTCTTGATGATAGGTCTCCAGAATTCTAAATTGACCCTAAATTGTGAAGAACCTTTTAAGTGGACCACATTTGATAATACTGGGGCATTTGATCTTCTGAGTGAAAAAGCAAGACAATCAACAAAGTGGTGAGCTACCCCGCATATGTCTAGGCGACGCAATCTATCTCAAAGTATTGTTGAGACAGATTACATCACAAATATAATATCCGAGAGCCATTATTCTGTGACATAAAATCTCCCACCATCTTTCGGTTCTACAGTATAAGATAAAGTTTCCTTCAAGTCAAGGTCAGTGCCCTGCGATTTTTATGAGGGTGGCCTTGTAGCCATACCAAAGTGATTTGCTATTACTTTTCTCCCAAGGAAATTTTATTTCGAGAACTTTGTGGAATCTCCTTCCTTGCACAAAGTTCTTAACAAACAAACAAACAAAACCTGGCGGGAAAAACTGGTAGGACATTTGATGGCACGTCTTCCTTAAAGCTACAGATGACCTAGTGGCTTCTGGGTTTGGGGAACTACAAGTCCCAGATTCTCCAAAGCACCTGAAGGCAAGACAAGAAACAGTGGATGGAAACTAATCAAGGAGAGAAGCAACCTAGAACTAAGGAGAAACTTCTTAACAGTGAGGACAATTAACAAGTGGAAGAGCTTGCCTTCAGAAGTTGTGCATGCTTCATCATTGGAGGCTTCTAAGAAGAAATTGGACAGCCACTGGTCTGAAATTGTATAGGGTCTCTTGTTTGAGCAGGGGGCTGGACTAGATGACCTCCAAGTTTATTGGTTTGATTTATATGCCACCCTTCTCTGGAGACTCAGGGCGGCTTACAATGCGTTAAGCAATAGCCTTCATACTTTTGTATATACCTGCTTAGTAGGGCTTTCGGCTTTTTTATACAAAGTCAGCTTATTGCCCCCACAATCCGGGTCCTCATTTTACCTACCTCGACCTTGAGCCTGGTGAGATTTGAACTCCCAATAATTGCAGGCAGCTGGCAGCTAAGTGCTACATAACATCACTTTAGTCCACTGCACCACCAAGGCTCCTCTTCCAGCTCTATTCCAGCTCCCTTCCAGCTCTATTCTGATAGATAGATGATAGATAGATAGATAGATAGATAGATAGATAGATAGATAGATAGATAGACAGACAGACAGACAGACAGACAGACAGACAGACGTAGGTAGGTAGGTAGTAGGAAGAAAGAAAGAAAGAAAGAAAGAAAGAAAGAAAGAAAGAAAGAAAGAAAGAAAGAAAGAAAGAAAGAGGTAGGTGGGTGGGTGGGTGGATGGAAGGAAGGAAGGAAAGAAAGAAAGAAAGAAAGAAAGAAAGAAAGAAAGAAAGAAAGAAAGAAAGAAAGAGGTAGGTAGGTAGATAGATAGATAGATAGATAGATAGATAGATAGATAGATAGATAGATAGATAGATAGATATTGATTGGTGTAGTATGATCTGACTCTTCTTTTCTTCTAGATGAATTCAGAAAACAATGCTTGGTCGAAACAGCAGCACAAGTCAACAGTCAGCAATGCCAACTGAATTCAACTCTTAATTCATAAAGATACCGAAACCCTCAATAATTATAATTACACAATTATAAAATTGGCAAGGTCTGGCTGGCAGGCAGACGGATGCAAGAGTGATGGGCTATTGTCAAGAACCACAGAGACATCTTCAATTAGCAAGTACCAGGCAGTAGTTCTAAAGCTGCCTGGTTTCATACAGCAACCGAGCAGGACAGACACAGACTTCAATGGATAGTAAGGACTGCTGAAAAAATAATTGCAGCCAGCCTGCCTCCCATTGAGGATCTGTACACTGCATGCGCCAGAAAGAGGGCTGAGAAAATATCTACCGACCCCTCGCATCCTGGACACAAATCGTTTTAACTCATCCCTTCTGGATGCCGCTATAGGATATTGCATACCAAAATAAAGGTAAAGGTAAAGGTTCCCTTTGCACATATGTGCTAGTTGCTCCCGACTCTAGGGGGCAGTGCTCATCTCCATTTCAAAGCCGAAGAGCCAGCGCTGTCCGAAGACGTCTCCGTGGTCATGTGGCCAACATGACTAAACACCAAAGGTATACAGAACGCTGTTCCCTTCCCACTAAAGGTGGTCCCTATTTTTCTACTTGCCTTTTTTACGTGCTTTTGAACTGCTAGGTTGGCAGAAGCTGGGACAAGTAATGGGAGCTCACCCCATTACGCGGCACTAGGGATTCGAACCGCTGAACTGCCAACCTTTCGATCGACAAAGTCAGCATCTTAGCCACTGAGCCACCACGTCCCTGCATACCAAAACAGCTAGACACAAAGACAGTTTTTCCCCGTGCCATCAGTCTGCTGAACACCTAATTCCCACAGTACTGCCTTATGCCTAAGGATATTTACCCATGTAGTAGGTCTGTACTACTATTATTCTTCTCATCTTTCCTGTTACCTCTTCCTATTGTTAGCTTATGATCATATTACTTTGTTCTTTTTATGTACACTTGAGAGTTTCTGCACTGGAGACAAATGCCTTGTGGGTCCAATCACACTTGGCCAATAAATTATTCTATTCTGTTATATTCTATTTCAAATCCTACCCTTAAAACGATGCTATAGAGCACTGCACACCAGAACAACTAGACACAAGAACAGTTTTTTCCCGAACGCCATCACTCTGCTAAACAACTAATTCCCACAACACTGTCAAACTATTTACTAAGTCTGCACTACTATTAATCTTCTCATCGTTCCCACCACCCATCTCTTTCCACTTATGACTGTATGACTGTAATTTTGTTGCTTGTATCCTTACGATTTACACTGATATTGATATTTTCCTGATTGCTTATTTGTACCCTATGACTATCATTAAGTGTTGTACCTTACGATTCTTGACAAATGTAACTTTTCTTTTATGTACACTGAGAGCGTATGCACCAAAACAAATTCCTTGTATGTGCAATCACACTTGGTCAATAATTTTTTTTGTTCTGTTCTGTTCTGTTCTGTTCTGTTCTGTTCTACTTAGTCTACCCTACCCTACCCTACCCTACCCTACCCTACCCTACCCTACTCTATTCTATTCTATTCTATTCTATTCTATTCTATTCTACTCTACTCTACCCTACCCTACCCTACCCTAGTCTAGTCTACTCTACCCTACCCTACCCTACCCTAGTCTAGTCTAGTCTAGTCTAGTCTAGTCTAGTCTACCCTGCCCTACCCTACCCTACCCTACCCTACCCTATTCTATTCTCTACACATGATTTAAGCCCAAAACAGGAAGCAAACATAAGAAACAAATTCAAACTGCTTCTGCCTTAACTCTCTTGAGTATAAGAGGGAAAGTAGGAAAACATGTCAGCCTTTCAAAGATTGTGTTCCTACGGCCTGCAGTATATCAATAAAGTTGAGTTCCAGCTATTCTTGTCAAATTCATTTCTTGACCTGCTTCACCTCAAAAGGATTGGCAAGCATTGTACGGAACTTCTCCCGGGTCCCGAAGATTAAGACGTGAAGGGTCATCCTTGGGATTAAGAATGTTCTCTATCGTAAATTGATTTGATCCATTTCTCTTCCACTGTTATCGTGGCTGTTTACCAAAAACCCTCTCTCTCTTCCCCCCCCCCTTCCCAAGCTGTGGATGTTCAGCACATTGCTCATTGGGTTGAATAATCAGACTAAAGCTGCATATGATGACAAATTCCATTTAGCCAAGAGTTGTTCCTTTTTATAACCAACGCTGTCGATTCCCATAACAATCTAATTCTTCACTAAGATTCAACACGCTATTTACTGCAGCCTTGTTCTCTTCATGCTACCCTGATCTTCATATTAATGTTTGCATTTCTAGATGGTTACTACACTGGCTGGCAGCTCTGAACTGGAAATGGCCTTTTTATTAAAAAGAAACCCTCTACCTCCCTTCTCCCTTCTCCGGATTGCCTTCAAGTTGTAATATTTTTTTTAAGTTTTTTATTTTTATTGCTCGAACACATTTACATGTACAGTCATTTCCATCATTTTTCATTCATCTTTTCTCTTAACTTTCATCTTTCGTTTTTACTTTTTGGGGCTGCTCTTTTACTCTTTACCTTTACTCCAACCTTTCTTCTTCTCCTCCCCTTCTCTTCCTTCCTCTTTCTCCTCCTACTTCCTTATAAAGTCCTTATAAAGGAGCCTGAGTGGCATAGCAGGCTAATGCCTCCTACTAAGGCAGCATTTAACATCCAGCTGCCTGCAATTACTGTAAGTTCGAATCCCACCAGGCTCAAGGTTGACTCAGCCTTCCATCCTTTCTAAGGTAGGTGAAATGAGGACCCAGATTGTGGGGGCAATAAGATGACTTTGTATAAATATACAAAAGTATGAAGGCTATTGCTTAACGCATTGCAAGCCGCCCTGAGTCTCCGGAGAAGGGCGGCATATAAATTAAAAAAATTGTGCGGAAATGATGAAATAAAAATAAATAATAACTGAATAAGAAATTGAAATGAGAATAGAGGTAAATAGAAAATCTGGGCTGCTCAAATACCACTTTAGGTTGAACTGAAAAGGGAAACAACCGGAGAGAGGGGAAGGAGTAGAAAGAGAGGAAGGGAGAGGAGAGGAGAGGAGAGGAGAGGAGAGGAGAGGAGAGGAGAGGAGAGGAGAGGAGAGGAGAGGAGAGGAGAAAGAAGAAAGGGAGAAGGAGAGGAAGAAAAGGGAGGGGAAAGAGGAGCAGAGGGAGGAAAGAAGGGGGGAAAGAAGAGAGGAGTGGGGGAAGAGAAGGGGAAGTAGGAAAGAGAAGGAGAGGAAGAACGAAGGAAGTAGGAGAAGTTGTAATATTTTTTGATGACACGGGAGATACTGGTAGAATTTAGCCACCCAATGGGCCCATCCTCAATTATAATTTTGTACAGATGGCCACTTACCATGTGTGCAGCCACCCAGCTGGTTGCCTGGAAGAATTCTGACTGCCTTTTAATCACTCCTGGATTCCGAGTAGTTGGCAGAAGTCCACAGAAATCTATGTGGAAAAGCCCAATTAGCTCGGACTTGTTTTTCTTCTCCCAAATCTCATCCAAGGTATACTCACCACACCGCTCTTTCCAAACCTTACATCTTCTATCCGTCCTGGAGTATCTGCTTTAATTCCCAACTAGCACAGCCTGTTCTGACCTAGGCTTCCTTAGAAAGTAAACAGCACAAACTTAGTCCCGGCAAACCTCTTTAATTTAAACGGCTGTGAATTATTCTCATTCCCAGTCCAAAAAACTTCCCAAACAGTCTATCAGGGGAGTGTTTACAAACACCCACCTTATCTCCCTGGGAACGCTGCCAGAGAAGTAATTGCCACATGCAGGGCAAGGCCAAACTTAGCACAGAGTCAAACAGAGCTTTTCCAGAGCTTTAACCGACCAGATGAACGAATTGCTTCCTGCAAAAGCTCACCTCCCATTCACTTCTCTTTTATGTCTTATGGGAGGGGCCAATCATCTCCAAGCCTTACTCCCAAGTCGACCCAGTTTTCTTAATTGTTCCTGTTTCCTGGCATGCGCACACTGGGAACAGGCTCCCGCTGTTCTTCTGCCTCGCTGATGTCAGACTCCGGAGACTCCGGAGGCAGCAAAGAACTCCCAGACGGCCTTGACCCCCTCTCTGCCTCTGACTCAGAGCCCTCGTCCGAGCCTTTCCCAGACTCCAGGGCTGGCCCACGTTCCTCCCCAACCTCCTCACTGTCCGAATCTGCTGCCAGCTCTACTGGCCACTGGTGGGCCACAACACAGCCTGATTTTCCAAGGCTGTTTGAGATCTGGAGACAATCCAATTAACTGAAACAAAGGCATTCCTTGCTGGTTGGTCCTCCTTAAGTTCACCAGGACTTCTGTCTCAGGACTTCAGGACTTTTTTCAAGGATTGAACATCGTATCTCACTTGGAGCAATGATTTGAACTAAGCTAACAAATCAATAAAGGAGAATATTTGTAGCTCAGGGTTGAAACGAGGGGTCCTTGGTGCTCTCTGAGCTAGGTTGTTTTCTTGCAGACGTTTCATTATCCAAACTCTAGCACCAGAGGTGGGTTTCCCATAATTTCACCACCAGTTCGCTGTGCACAAAAAATGTGAGTGGGCGCAGCTTCTACGCATGCGCTTTGCTTACGTGTGCGGCTTGCATGCATGCATGCGGCTTAGAAAATGCTGCTAAATAGGATGGCATAGCACCGGGGTGGGTGAGCAGTTCGCCACTACCGGTTCACCCAAACTGATTCGAACCGGCTGAATGCCACCACTGTCTAGCACTGATAAAGTTACCTAGTTTGGGTCATGAAACATCTGCAGGAAAACCACCAAGCTCATAGAGCCCCAAGGACCCCTCGTAACCTAGCAAATCCAGTGTCATGGAGATCAAATGGATTGCAAATAACCTCAAATAATTTCCAGGGGAAGATAAGGACAGATGGGTATCATCAACCAGCATGGCTGCTCAAAAGAACTCTCAGACCAACTGAGAGAGGAAAAAAAGAACAAGTACAAAAAAAGGGAAAGAGGGCCACATAAATAAGGCAGAGTACCAAAAAAAAAAAGCTCAAACCTACAAAGATGAAGTTGGGAAACCTAAAGCCCTTCAACAAAGTAAGGCTTGCAATAAATATCAAAAGCAATTTTAAAAAGTTGCTTTCAACAGATAAAAAATAAGTAAAAAATCAAAAACAAAAAACAAAAACACAATCGGTCTACTAATGGGAGAAGCGAGCAAAAGAAGTAGCAATACCAAGAGCACTTAGACTTATATACCACTTTATAGTGCTTTATAGCCTTCTCTGAGTGGTGTACAGAGTCAGCACATTGCCCCCAACAATCTCATTTTCCTGACCTCTGAAGGATGGAAGGCTGAGTCAACCCTGAGCTGGTGAGAATCGAACTGCTGGCAGTGGGCAGAGATATCCTGCAATGCTGCATTCTAATGACTGTGCCACCATGGTAGAACGGAACGGAACGGAACGGAATGGAACGGAACGGAACGGAACAGAACAGAAACAGCAATAGCAATTAGACTTATATATCGCTTCACAGTGCTTTACAGCCCTCTCTAAGAGGTTTAAAGAGTCAGCCTATTGCCTCCAACAATCTGGGTCCTCGTTTTACAGAACTCGGAAGGGTGGAAGGCTGAGTCAACCTTGAACCGGTCACGTTCGAACTCCTGGCTGTGGGAATGTTTTTTATAGCAATAGCACTTAGACCTACATACAGCTTTGCAGTGCTTTACAGCCCTGTCTAAGCGGTTTACAGAGTCAGCCTCTTGCTCCCCAACAATCTGGGTCCTCATATGACCAACCTCGGAAGGATGAAAGGCTGAGTCAACCTTGAACCGGTGAGAATCGAACTGCTGGTAGTCGGCAGAATTAGCCTGCAATGCTGCATTCAGTGCGCCACCACAGCTCTACGACAGTAGAGAGAAAGCTTGCAACCCAACATATCTGGAAGGCCTCAACATGGGACACAACTTTCAACTCTTTCTTGGAGCCCTGATTTGCAACTGAGAGTTTCCGTATCTGTCGGGAGTTTTCCCTCCCTTACCGTTCTTGCTAACAAATTGACATGCTCCCAAGGTACACGCATTTTGTCCCAGTGCTACACCTCAGGCAACCCACAGAACTGCCGTAACTACTCATTTACCTCAACTGAATTACCTCCAGCTGCCGATTAGATTTAACAGCACTACTCAGAGGTCAAAGCCACAGCTGCTACAGCAACCAAGATGGAAGCGATGCACAAACCTTCTCCGTCTCTTTGGGCTGCTCTGAAAAAAACGCTTCGTGCCATGGCAGATCTGTTTGTCTCCCCGGCTGCGTTCGGCAGCCGAGTTGAAAAAAAATCAGGCTTATGATTCATTTCAGGGGCTAATAGGGCTGAACAAGAGTTCTAATGATGAGCAAACACGATATGAATGAGGTTAATTTCGCTGCTGTTCCACCACTGGCCCGGCGACAAATGAAGGGAAGTGAAAGAAAGAATTTATTTCTGCAGCATTTCGGCAACCATCAAGAGAGGAAGGGTTTGTTTGGAGTAGAAGGAGGGAGGAAGCCAGTTTCTGTGAGGTGTGGAGGGGCTTCTGTAAAGTTACACAAAGAGGCTCTCAAACAACATTTGCAATATCAGAATAGAGCTGGGAAGGGACCTTGGAGGTCTTCTAGTCCAACCTCCCTGCTCAAACATACCATTTCAAACAGATGGCTGTCTGAATATGGGCATCGTTGTTTTGACTCATTTGTTGTATTAATAACAGAATAACACAGTTGAAAGGGACCTTGGAGGTCATCTAGTCCAACCCCCTGCTCAGGCAGGAAACCCTATGCCATTTCAGACAATTGGTTGTCCAATCTCTTCTTAAAAACTTCTGGTGTTGGAGCATTCACAACTTCTGGAGGCAAGTGGTTCCACTGATTCATTGTTCTAACTGTCAGGAAATTTCTTCTTAGTTCTAGGTTGCTTCTCTCCTTGATTGGTTTCCACCATTGCTTCTTGTCCTGCCCTTGGAGGAGACCTTGACTCCCTCTTCTTTGGGGCAACCCCTGAGATATTGGAACACTGCTATCATGTCTCCCCTATTTATTAGACTAGCCAGACCCAATTCCTGCAATTGTTCTTTGTATGTTTTAGGCTCCAGCCTCCTAATCATCTTTGTTGCTCTTCTCTGCACTGTTTCCAGAGTATCAACTTTTTTTAAAATATCGTGACGACCAAAATTAGATGCAATATTCCAAATATGGTCTTACCAATCGCTCCTAAGTAGTAATATTGGCTGCCTGCAATAAAGATGTGTATTTTGTCCATATTGTCTTTGCCTATCTGACCCTGCCTTATTTCCAGATTAAGTTGGAGTTATTTTCAGCTTCTCCGCCAAACTTACATTGAAGTATTATTCCTATTCACATCTGAAAGTCTAGCTAGCTTTTTAAAAAATGTGTGTTTTCCCTCCAAAAGCATTCAGAGAGTTTCTTTGGTTTATGAAAACTGGAACGATATTTTTGGAAAGGTGAAAAATGTTGGGCACCTGAATTCTCACTTCCATGGTAGGTCAAGATACTCAGATCAGCTCATTGATTATAAAGTCATTGATAAAAGAGAATATTTGCCAGTCACTGATGTTACCTAGTTGGGTAATGAAATATCTGCAAGAAAATAATGAAGCTCAGAGAGTACCAGGGACCCCACAGTCCTCCTCCTCTTCTTCTTCCTCCTCCTCCTCCTCCTCCTCCTCCTCCTCCTCCTCCTCCTCCTCCTCCTCCTCCTCTCTGTAAATCCCAGACCCTTCTAGCACTGATGATGTTCCCAAATTGGGTAATGAAACGTCTGCAAGAAAGCCACCAAGCTCAGAGAGCACCAGGGACCCCTTATTATAAAGTCAGTTTTCTGACTTGAGCTCGTCGTGACTTCACAGATACATCCCTGCCGTTCCTTCTGAAAACAGAATGGAAGTGGTTTGCTGGTGTCTTCTATTGGTTGGTCTTCTTTGGGTAGATTTTCCAACCTAGACCACAACATTGATACTCTGGCAATGTCCAGTCCGAGAAGTGCTCAACCAGTCCTGTTTTCAATTGGGAGCAGAAGCAAATCCTGCTCAGCTTCCAAGCCTACCTAGACAACATCAGCTCCGTTCTGCCACCTGCTGGAGAGACACCACATCAACCCTGAGTGTGTATTAGGCAGGTTATGGATTTTAGGGATAAATTGCTCTGTCTGTGGCTCTACCAAGATTGAGCAAGTAGTTATAAATAAGCAGAGAGAAAGAGAGAGAGAACCAATCAAGCCATTGTTTCAGTTCTAGGGTGGCCTTTCAGGTGACTCTGCCATAATTGGTTTCCTATCCAACTCAAATTTACTCTCTGTGTTTGCCTTCCACCGAGAGAGAGAGAGAGAGAGAGAGAGAGAGAGACAGAGACAGAGAGAGAGAGAGAGAGGGACAGAGAGAGGGAGAGAGGGGGGGGAGAGAGAGAGAGACAGAGAGAGACAGAGAGAATGAGATATATATATATCATTATCTATCATTATCTATCTATCTATCTATCTATCATCTATCTATCTATCATCTATCTCTTTCTTACTTTCTCTCTATATCATCTATCTATCTATGATATCTATCTATCTATCTTTTTTCTTTCTCTCTCTCTATCATCTATCTATCTATCTATCTATCTATCTATCTATCTATCTATCTATCTATCTATCATCTACCTCCCTCCCTGCCTTCCTACCCACTGTATCTATGACGAAAGTGATTGAATTTCATTTTGCTCCTTGTGCACAGGGGCCGCAGAGTTCATAGACAAGGATGGCGCTTCCTGACCATTTAATTGGGATTAAAACAGGTGGAGAAGGTATAATCCAACCCACCATGGTTACATGTTTAAGAAGATCAGTTAAGAACTTAATGTTTCAGCAACTATGCTACGCATGGTTAGCTCTGCTGATCCAATAGTTACAACAAACACCATCTTTCTTCTGGATGAGTTCAGGATTTTAAAAATGTAAAACACCCTTTTGATTTGTTGGTACTAACCGATGGAAGCTTATCAAAGAGAGAGCCAACCTCAAACTAAGAAGAAATTTCCTCACAGTGAGAACAATTAACCCTTGGAACGACTTGCAACCAGAAGTTGTGAACGCTCCAACACTGGAGGTTTTAAGAAGATGTTGAATAACCATTTGTCTGAAGTGGTGTAGGAGGTCCTAAGCAGGAGGTTGGACTAGAAGACCTCCAAGGTCCCTTACAACCTTATTATTCTGTGTTCCGCATTTTTAAAAAGGGGAGCGCTGGTAAAATTATTGTTGGATTAGAGGAGTCAGGACGTAAAAATCCAAGGTGCATCTTCCTCTCTACACAATCCTGATCCTGGGGTTTTGTTCTTTGTTTTGTTTGACTGCAGAATTTGGGGACAGATGTTTCCATGTCGGCACACATACAGCTCGATCCGGCGTTCGCTTCTAAATCCCTAATGAGGCTTCCAAACACTTTTGAGTCACTCTGGGCCACTTCACCGTCTCCTCCCCACTTCAGCTCAAATCTGGCGCTGCGGTAGAGAAGCCTTTCAAGCCATTTTGTGAGGAAATTACTTGCGGAGAAGGAAGTGCCTGATCTTCCAGACTCACTGCATGCCATCCTGAAATTCCTCCACGCTGGGAAAAAAAAAAACCCAAAACGAAATTAGCCAAATAAATATTGTTCCTGGGGGTGGTGTTTTTGTTTTTTGTTTTTTTGTCAGTTTCGAACGAGCCAAAGATCCTAGCGGGTACCTGCTCATCCCCCCCCAGCAGGCACGGGGTTTCATTTTTCTGTTTCTGTTTCATTTTTCTTACACTAATCGTAAGTCTTCGGCTTGAGATCAAGACCTCCTATGGCACAGGTTTTCTAATAAGTCTGTTCCAGATCTTTCTTGCGCTCTCGCTCTTACGGACTGCTCTTACGTACCTCTGCAGCAGAACTGAGTGTGAAAAAGAATAACAGAATGACAAGTGCAAGACTGCACTGGCTCCCGGTGGTCTTCCGAGTGTGCTTCAAGGTTTTGGTTACCACCTTTAGAGCGCTCCATGGCTTAGGACCTGGTTATTTACGGGACCGCCTACTGCCCCAAACAGCCTCCCACCGGCCAGTACGCAGTCATAGAGAGGAGCTCCTCCTGGTGCTGTCGGCCAAACAGTGTCGACTGGCGGCCCCCAGGGGGAGGGCCTTCTCTGTGGGGGCACCCACTATCTGGAACGAGCTCCCCCCGGAGATATGGAGGATCCCGGATCTGCGCACTTTCCACCGTGCGCTTAAGACTCTCCTATTCCAGCAAGCTGGCCCAGCCTAACCTTTTCCCCCTTTTCTTTTAAATTCTTTTAAATTCTTTTAAATTGAAGCCTATTCAAGGAGCCTGAGTGGCGTAGGAGGCTCCTACTAAGGCAGCATTTAACATCCAGCTGCCTGCAATTACTGCGAGTTCAATTCTCACCAGGCTCAAGGTTGACTCAGCCTTCCATCCTTTCTAAGGTGGGTAAAATGAGGACCCAGTTGTGGGGGCAATAAGCTGACTTTGCATAAAATATACAAAAGTATGAAGGTTATTGCTTAACGCATTGTAAGCCGCCCTGAATCTCTGGAGAAGGGCGGCATATAAATAAAAAAAAATTAAAAAAAATTAATCTGTTTTAAATTATTGGGATTTTTAATTGTCTTGGGCTAAATTATCTAATCTGGTTTTATTTATGCTTCTAACTTTTGTATCTATGTATTTTATTCTGTGCCTGTTCACCGCCCTGAGTCCTTCGGGAGTAGGGCGGTATATAAATCTAAGAAAGAAAGAAAGAAAGAAAGAAAGAAAGAAAGAAAGAAAGAAGGAAGGAAGGAAGGAAGGAAGGAAGGAAGGAAGGAAGGAAGGAA
>WNWU01013721.1:2523389-2534141 GCA_012654045.1 Ptyas mucosa
GAAGGAAGGAAGGAAGGAAGGAAGGAAGGAAGGAAGGAAGGAAGGAAGGAAGGAAGGAAAGAAAGAAAGAAAGAAAGAAAGAAAGAAAGAAAGAAAGAAAGTAAGTAAGTAAGTGTTGGAAGGGACCTTGGAGGTCTTCTAGTCCAACTCCCTGCTCAGGCAGGAAACCCGATACCTGTGATGGTGAATTTAAGGCACCCCTGGCAGAGGTGGCACGCACAGCCCACTCTGTGGGCAGGCCAGCCATCAAGTGCTAGCCAGCTGGTCTTCCGGGCTCTGCCATGCATGCATGGGGGACGGGGCCCATGTGGGGAAGCGCATCTGTGGGGCTGGCGCATGTGCAGGGGTGTAGGTTGGTGCAGGAAGTTTTCCAGGCCCAAAATGGGGCGCGGGGGGCCTCTCGAGCCCCCCCATGCCCCATTTTGGGCCTGGAAAGCCTCCTGCACCAACCTGGAAACCAAAACGGGGGGAGGAGGCCCTGGGGAGCATGTGCGGGGGGCAGGGAGCATGCGCAGGGGATGGACATGTATGTGTGGGGGTGGGACATATGCACAGGGGGTGCTTGCATTGCATTTTGGGGGGTCGGGGACGCAAGTGTGCATTTGCATGCGCTTTGGGCACTCGGCACCAAAAAGGTTAACCATCACTGCCCTATAGCATCCCAGTCAAATGACTGTCCAGTCTATTCTTGAAAATATCCAGTGTTGGAACATTTACAACTTCTGGAGGCAAGTTGTTCCACTGATTCATTGTTCTAACTCTCAGGAAATTTCTCCTTAATTCCAGGTTGCTCCTCTCCTTGGTTAGTTTCCACCCATTGCTTCTTGTCCTGCCCTCAGGTGCTTTGGAGAAAAGCTTGACTCCCTTTGTGGCAGCCTCTTAGATATTGGAACATTGCTATCATGCCACAGGTATCATGCCTTCTTTTCACTAGACTGGACAATGCTAATTATATTCCCAATGCCAATGAAATCAGCTGGCTAGCTTGAGGCGTCCGCATGCACAATGGAGCTCAGCAGGGCGATGGTTCGCATGCCCGCAGAGAGGACCCCGCGTGCCACCTGTGGCATTCGTGCCATATGTTCACCATCACGGCCCTCAGATCAATGAAAGCCTCCAGTGATAGAGCACCCATATCTTCTTAGAGTGGGGAAGACCTTGTCCCTCTGGATCTATTTCACCAAATTTTGAGATCCTGGATGGATGGGATCAAGTGTTCTCAGTCAACCTTAAGGGAGTTGGTAGGTTAAGGGTCCAAAACAAGTGGATTAGCTCTCATTCCTCCTTAGATACTTTTCCGATATTTTGTTAGAAAGATTCTGATTCAGCCGTGGATATTCCTTCAATTCCTTTCCTCAACTTTGTCCCCTTGCAAGCCCACCCACCAAGAAAAGTACTCTATCTAGTACTGTAAATCTTCAAGAGATTTCTTTCATAACCTAGATCAGTGTTTTTGGCACCGAGTGCCAAAACAGGAGCACGCAAGTGCAGGAGTGGTGAAAATCAGAAGAGCAGTTCCCCGGCACACACATGTGGAAGCACCATAAACTGGAAGAGCAGTTCCCCGGCATTCATGCATGTGCCAGGAAGCTGAGCTTCCGGTTTTCCGGCGTGCGCATGTGCACCAGTCACATGGCTTTGCATGTGCACGCAAAGACCAGCTAGCTGGCTTCCATACACAAACCAGAAACTGGAAGCTCAGTTTCCCAGAGCACTCATGCACGCCACAGAGCTGCTTTTCTGGTTTCCGGCACTCCTGCATGCATGAAGACCAGCTGGCTGACTCACATGTGCACACCGGAACCCGGAAGAGCAATGGGCGATGGCTGACGTGCCCAGAGAGATGGCTCTGCATGCCACTTCCGGCATATGTGCCATAGGTTCACCATCACGGGCCTAGATCCTTGAGACAAATATGTACCCCAACATCCTAGATCAGTGATGGCTAACCTTTTTCCTTTTTGCCGTTGCATGCCAAACACGGGGGGAGGCAAGGGGGTCACGCACACGTGTGCCCACACCCATAATTCAATGCCCCCCGCTTCCCCCCCCCACATGCACATGTGGCCCCCCCATGCTCCCCAAGCTTTTGGCACGGTGGGAATGGTAGGCCCGTTTTTCGCCCTCCCCAGGCTCCAGAGACTTTCTAGGAGTCTGGGGAGGGCGAAAATGGCCTTCCCCACCCCACCTCTCAGAGGGCCTCTGGAGGCCGGAAACAGCCCATTTCCCAGCTTCCGGTGGGCCCGGAAGACCCGAAAATCAGATAGCCGGCATGTACTGGAGCTGAGCTAGGGCAACGCTGGCGTGCCCAGAGATATGGCTCCGTGTGCCACTTGTGGCACCGCGTGCCATAGGTTCACCATCACGGCCCTAGATGTTGACAGCTGGAGAAGATGTGTTCAGATTGTTTTCATTTCTTTCTTAGCTTTTGTTGTCTCGTGGAATGTCCCAAGAATGGACATTCATTCGTCCCAAAAGAACGCCCCATGCTTTTTCAAAAGGCAACTGGACTTTGTTTTTCCTTGAAAACATTTCACTTCTCATCCAAGGAGCTTCTTCAGTTCTGATGAAGCATCTTCAAGGAAAAACAAAACCCAGTTGCCTTTTGAAAAAGCACCTTGGGGACAACCGCAGCCCGGATGACTGCAAATCTCCACAGGCATGTCTCTTTAAATGGTGTATAAATATAGTTTATTTCTGTATATCTATCGATGGCTGATTTGTCTCAATGTCTTCTCGGAATTCCTTAACTTTTTTGGATTTACCTTGGTCTAGGATGCTCGCAGTTTCCCAGTTGTGTTATGGTTGCGTCTGACTATGGGTTGTGAGGTTAAGGTGTTTTCTCCATGTCTCCTGACTGCTAGTTGATGTTCATGGGTACCTTCTACTCTCTGTCCATCCTACATAATGGCCGTTACATCCTGTATCTTGTAGATAACTCCTTACTTAAGATGTTTAGGAGAACCTTACTTCTAATTTGCCATCATTTTCGCTGATGAGGATATCCGGGAAGATTAATACATTTTTCTTCTTTTCTTCTTCCCTTGTGAATGTTATTCCTTTGAAGCCATTGTTGATAGTTTCATGTCTCTTCTCTAGTTGTTCTTTTATTTTTTATTATGACAAAGGTGTCAACTACATACCAGATCCGTACTTCTGTTTATATGTGTGGGATGCTATAGTTTCCAGACACTGCATTACAGTCTCTGTGCTACTTCCGAATCTATGTATGTCAAGACTACTGTGACAGGAAACAAAACCATAAATTAATTTTATTCTTCTATTTTTAGGGTTGGTTTTTTTTTTAATTTTCTAGAGGCAAAGAGGGAGGAAAACACTGGGTAGCAATGATCACATCGCCAAGTTGAGTAATGAAATGTCGACAAGCAAGCAAGCAACTACCATAGTGGCCCAAAATTGTAGAAATCTTTTGGGAAAAGTGTATTTTCTAAAACTAGCTAATAACACCAATTTTTTTTTTAGTAGTAGCATAAAATGATATATCAATGGAAAGATAATTTAATCAAGAATGTAATGCAATAACTTTTAGGAAGGATTTGCTATTAGAATAGCAGTTAAAGTATAAAGAAGAAAAGGGAAACATGTAGAAAAAACAAGATATACAAAAATTATCACCATCAGTTAATACTTAGTTGGGTAACCTTTAGCATGAATGATGGCCTTACAACGTCTTCCCATGGAGTGAACCAAGTTGGACATTAATACAATAGAACGAGTCCAGAGATATTTCACGAGAAGAGTCCTCCACTCCTCTGCTCGCAACAAAATACCTTATGCCACCAGACTCGAAATTCTGGGCTTAGACTACTTAGAACTTCGCTGTCTTCCGTCTGTCCTAAGCATAGCTCATAAAATCATCTGCTACAATGTCCTACCAGCCAATGACTACTTCAGCTTCAACCAAAACAATACAAGAGCACACAATAGTTACAAAACTCATGGTAAACCGATCCAAACTAGACTGCAGAAAATATGAATTCAGTAACAGAGTTGTCAACGCCTGGAATGCACTACCTGACTCTGTGGTTTCTTCCCCAAACCCCCAAAACGTTAACCTTAGACTGTCTACTGTACACCTCACCCCATTCCTAAGAGGTCTGTAAGGGGCGTGCATAAGCACACCAGCGTGGCTACCATCCCTGTCCTAAAGTTTTCTTTTATTCATATCCTTTTCACGTATTTATAATTATGTTTACACTTCTATCTGTCATAAAATACATGCTTGACAAATAAATAAATGCATACATAAATACATACATACATACTTTACTTTTCTCTACATTGAATTTCAATGTAGAGAACTAGATAGTCTATCTAGTACTGGAGGCTCTTTCACAGCCCAGTTGTTACTTGAGGCAAATAGAACGAGGTACATCTTTGAGCTAAGAACTCTTCTTAGAGCTATTTCAGAAACAACTAAGAGGTGAAATTCTAGTGCTGCTTTATAAAACCTTAGCAAGAATGCTGTATCCACATTACAAAAAAAAATCAAGACTTTGGAAAGAGGGCAAAGCAGAGCAACTGAGATGATTACGGGCCTGGACACTAAAACAGATGAAGAACAGGTTTAAGGATTGGGGTTTGGGGTTTGGCCAGTCTAGAGAAAAGAAGGATTAGGGGTGACATGATAGCAGTCTTCCGGTATTTGAGGGGATGCCACCAAGAATAGGGGGTCAACCTATTTCCCAAAGCACCCGAAGGCAGGAAAAGAAACAATGGATGGAAACTAATCAAGGAGAGGAGCAACCTAGAACTAAGGAGAAATTTTCTGACAGTTAGAACAATTAATCAGTGGAACAACTTGCCTCCAGAAGTTATGAATGCTCCAACCCTGGAAGTTTTTAAGAAGAGGTTGGATAGCCATTTGTCTGAAGTGATGTAGGGTTTCCTGCTTGAGCAGGGGGTTGGACTAGAAGACCCCTGAGGTCCCTTCCCAGCTCTATTCTGATTGATTGATTGATTGATTGATTGATTGATGTAGTATGATCTGGTTCTTCTTTTTTTATAGATGAGTTCAGAAGACAATGCTTGGTCCAAACAGCAGCAAAAGTCAACAGTCAGCAATGCCGACTGAATTTAACTGCTAATTCATAAAGATACCTAAATCCCCAATAATTATAATTGCGCAATTATAAAATAGGCAAGGTCTGACTGGCAGACAGACAGATGCAAGAGTGATGGGCTATTGTCAAGTACCACAAAGACAGTCTTCAGTTAGCAAGTACCAGACAGTAGTTCTAATTGTATAGGTTCTCCTGCTTGAGTAGGGGGTTGGACTAGAAGACCTCCAAAGTCCCTACAAGTTCTATTTCTGATTGAAACAGAGATCCACCTTGGAGCAAGGAATACGTTTACATCTGATCTTTCTCTTTCTCACACTAGCAAAAAAAAACAAAACCTCTCTTCAAGCCAACCAACCTAGAATTATAAACCAACATGGCTTGAAAGAATGAGTTCCCAGCCATTCAGCAATGGAAGTCCCTCCTTTTCTTAACTCACTAGCCTTTGAATTGAACAGTTCCCCTTACCATCTGGCAAAGGTGGAGGTCAGACAGATAAAACCTCCCATCACCCTGAAGAATGGTTAACAGACACATGAGCATCCATTCAAAGCCCTCATAAAACTCTTGTAAAAGACCGCTGAAAAGAGAGGGTGACTTCGGAAAAGGAAACTGTTACCCAGACTCACCCTGGCCCTTCCAGTTCATTGCAGGTATTGTGTGAAGAAAAAGGAGCTTGCTTGGAATTCTCTCTGGCCAATCTCTGCTTTGCTCCTCAGACAGTTTCCTAATGGCTTTTCCACAAAGCTATCAGTGAGAAGGTTTGGATCTAAAAATTTCAAATCTGAATCCCGTTCACATCAGCCACAAATGCCAACATGGTATCAAATCAATTTTGTGCTAATACCATTTTCTAATGTCTTGGTATAAGAACACCCTTGGAATACTGAAGTTTCGGTCGCCACTACAATAAAAATGATTAAGGGATCAGAGGCTAAAATATATGAAGAACGATTGCAGGAATTGGGTATGTCTAGTCTAGTAAAACCATAAGAAAGGCTGAGCGCCAAAGAATTGAGGCTTTTGAACTCTGGTGCTGGAGAAGACTCTTGCAAGTCCCTTGGACTTCAAGGCGATCCAACCGGTCAGTCCTAGAGGAGATCAACCCTGACTGCTCTTTAGAAGGCCAGATCCTGAAGAGGAAACTCAAATACTTTGAGCACCTAATGAGAAGGAAGGACTCCTTGGAGAAGAGCCTCATGCTGGGAACGATGGAGGGCAAAAGAAGAAGGGGACAGCAGAGAACGAGGTGGCTGGATGGAGTCACTGAAGCAGTCGGCATGAGCTTCAATGGACTCCAGAGGATGGTAGAGGACAGGAAGGCCTGGATGAATGTTGTCCATGGGGTTGTGATGGGTTGGACAAGACTTCGCAACTAACAACAATACTGCATTAGTGAGACCATATTTAGAATATTGCATCCAGTTCTGATCACCACAGTACAAAAAAGATTCTGAGGCCTTAGAAAGTGTGCAGATAAGAGCAATAAAAATGATAAAGTATCTGAGGCTAAACATATTAATTAAATGTAGCTCTACAAATGTGCTCTTTGCCACAACTTTCACCTGAGAATGCAGTGACAGTTGTGGTCTGAAGAACAGTCCAGGTGACAGCTCCATCCTTCAGTTGCTTGGGAGGAGCTCAATCCCATCCAGAAGGTGCTGTACTCTGCTTCAGGAACTCAGTTCCTGATTTGTCAAAATATGCTGAAGCTCTAGAAAGAGTGCAGAGAAAACCAACAAAGATAACAGTGGGATTGGAGGCTAAATCATACGATGAACAGTTAAGGGAACTAGGTACGTCTACTTCAATGAAGGGAAGGAGTAGGGGGACATGCGACCTAGAACTAAGGAGAAATTTCCTGACAGTGAGAACAATTTGTTAGGGAATGGCTATTGCTTAACTGGTTAGGTTGGCAATATATATAAAGCATCAATGCATGTTTGCAGTCAAAATGCATTGTATAGCTTTAAGACTGTAATGCTGTATTGCATCATACCATATTCTGATTGGCTAGCTCTGTAGCCAATGTCCTTAAGAGGAAGCTGAAATCATGGCTTATTGTTCTTATTACATTATTATTGCTACCTCTGCTCCTCTCTGCCTGTTCTCTCTGCATGATCACTGCTTGATCATTGCTACTTGTTGTTTTCTACTGTTTTACTGGTTGTTTTACTGCTGTACTAGTTCCTGTTTGCAACTCCAAAAAAGAACTGTTTTATTGCATATGACTACAACAACTGGTAAGAAGACTTTGTTCTTGGAATATCCCTGGATTGACAATCTAACTATTTTTATCTGTGTATGACCTGAATTGTTTATTGGACTTTGCTTTGCTTTTTCCTAAAAGTAAAAGAATATCACAACTCAGTGTCTGTGTATTGACAGTGCTTAGTCACAATCACTCTCAGCCGTTTTCTCATGTGCACACCCTTGCTTCTCAAGGGTTACTCTGTGCATATTTACTCTGTGCATATTCCTTAACACAATTAATCAGTGGAACAGCTTCCCTCCAGAAGTTGAGGGTGCTCCATCACTGGAGGTCTTTAAAAAAAGTTTAGATAGCCATTTGACCAAGATGGAATGAGGTCTCCTGTCTTGGGAAGGGGTTGGACTAGAAGACCTCCAAGATCCCTTCCAGCCATATGATTCTATCAACTTCTACATGCACCTGAATTGGAGGTGGGGGATGAGGACATACCGGCTGGGCTTGCACACTTAAAACACCAACAGACTGGTGTCACCACTTTTGTTGTGTGTGTGTGTGGTTTTTTTTATTTCCAGAGTTTCATGAAAGTCTTATGGGGGGAGAAAAACACCCTTGATTTTTCTCTTTACTATCTTGAGTTGTTTACGCTGGTGCAGAATCCATTGCAATTTTCAAAGCAATACAGAAAGCAATTATCCACAGCTGGAGAACATTAGTCATATCTTTCTGTCTAGAATACCTACCTTCCTATTTTTTTTTCATACACACACACACACACAGAGAGAGAGAGAGAGAGAGAGAGAGAGAGACCCACACAAACACACATACACAAACTTTGATCTGCAGCTCTCATAAACCAAAGTGAAGAAAGGGGTCAACCTCATGGAACAGGGGAAAAATTGGCCAGGTCCACTTCATTCACTCCCATTTTCGGCTGAGATAAAGACATTAGTGTTGTACACGTCCAGAATAACAGAGTTTAAAGGGACCTTGGAGGTCTTCTAGTCCAACCCCCTGTTCAAGCAGGAAACCCTATACCGTTCTGGATAAATGGCCATCCAATCTCTTCTTGGAAGCCTCCAGTGATGGAGCACCCAAAACTTCCAGAGGCAAACCATTGATTTATTGTTCTAGCTGTCCAGAAATGTCTCCTCAGTTCTAGATTGCTTCTCTCCTTGATTAGTTTCCATCCATTGCTTCTTCTCCTGCCTTCAGGTGCTCTGGAGAATAGCTTGACTCCCTCTTCTTTGTGGCAGCCCCTCAAATATTGGAAGACTGCTATCATGTCACCCCTGGTCCTTCCCTTCATCAAACTGGACATACTCAATTCCAGCAACTGTTCTTTATATGTTTGCCTCCGATCCCCTAATCATCTTTGTTGCTCTTCTCAGCACTCTTTCCAGAGTCACAACACTTTTTTTATATTGTGGTGACCAAAACTGGATGCAGGATTCCAAGTGTGGTCTTACCAAGGCCTTATACAGTGGTGCCAACGCTTCATATGATCTTGATTTTATCCACAGCCTAGGACTGTGTTGGCTTGAAGAGTCACCTTCAAACAAGATGGGCAGCAATATAAATCTGATTAATAAATAAATAAATAAATAATAAGGAGCAAAGCTGCTAGCAGGCTGCAGCTTCAGAGAAATGGTCAATTCATTGAAAGAAACCAGCTGTAATGTGTTCCTAATGCCCATTCAAATAATAAGATAGAGCTGCATTTTGAATGAAATGACATTACTGAAAGGGATTTTAATTCCATGTTAGCGGTGTTGTATTTTGCTCATCGTGTGTGGCTTCGATGCTAGCCCTTGGCCAAGCTCATTCGGACCTGGAAGTTTAGCAGAGGCAAGCCTGGTTTGAACCTAGATGGGATGCCAACCAGGGAATCCCAGGTCTGTTGACCAGCTTGGGAACTTCTCTCTCATCTGGTTGACCTTAAATGATATCAGAAAATCAACAACGTCCTATCTGGTGCATACTTGATTGAAAGACCGACATGAAATTCCTACACTAGAAACTTCAATAGATCGTGTTGGAAGAAGATTATGACAACGAGCGGCATAGTGGCCTAGTGGTGAAGATGCTCACCTTCCACTCTGAAGGTTGAGAGTTCAATCCTAGTAGGTAGCAGCAGATGTTTCTCTCCTATGGTGCAAAGAAAAAAAAAATCTGCTGTGAATTTCACATAGGTGTCAGGAAGGGCAGCCAGCCAGTAAATGCTCAGCTCCATCTAGTCGCCCTGACTCTAGCCTGAATTAAGGAATTACAGAGTTGTACAAAGGGAAAGTTAGAAGAAGATTATAACCAATCATGTCTGTATTGAAGCTGATTATGGAGAAGTCGATTCGGTGAGGTCCAACTGTATAAACAATGCTTGTGTTGTTTGACCCGCGTATTCATGGTCCGAAATTATTTTTCTTAACAAAATTGTACCCAACGATCACTGCATCAATCCTCTCTCCTTCTCCAAAACAACCAGTGATGCCAATCTCCGCTTGTTTGCCAACTTTTGCATTGAAGTCACCCAAAATGCAAACAATCTCTCTCTCTCTCTTTTTTTTTTTTGTCACTTCTTTCAGAATTTCTTGGACCATGGCACAAGAACCCTCTCTTTCAAGCTCTGTTGCACAATCGTTGGGGCATAGACTTGGATAACTGTGATGTTGAGGGAATTCTCATGGTTACAATTCAGTGACTGACAGTTAAGAAGTTTTCCACTGATCTAGTAACTTTCTTGCTTACAATAAATGCCACTCCATTTGTTTTTTCTGGTATCACGTCCTGAATAATAGATAGTGAAATCCTCAGACTAATCGGACATGACTGAATGGATAACTACTTCTTCTTCTTCTTCTTCTTCTTCTTCTTCTTCTTCTTCTTCTTCTTCATATCCTCCTCCTCTTCTTCCTCTTCCTCCTCCTTCTTCATCTTTGTCTTCTTCATCTTCTTTGTTGTCCTCTTCTTCTTCCTATCCTCCTCCTCCTCCTTGTTCTTCATCTTCTTCATTGTCGTTATCTTCATCACCTTCGTTGTCTTCATCGTCATATTCTCCTACATATCCTCCTCTTCTTCTTCTTCATCTTTGTCTTCATCTTCTTTTCTTCTTCTTCTTCCTATCCTCCTCCTTCTCCTTCTCTTCTCCTTGTCCTTCTCTTCCTCCTCCTCCTTGTCCTTCTTCCCCTCCTCCTCCATCAAAGCTGAGGAAACAAAAGAGATTTTATTGCCTGCCACATATTTTCCAATTCAATGTGTACATTGAATCCTTTCCTCCAGGTTACTCCAAGCAGTTCTTATTCAATCACTTCCAACTCTTCTTGAAGTTCAGAGCTCTGGGATCATTTTCCGGTAATAACACCTCTGAGTTCTTGTAAGTTGCTTACAAGATACATCAGTTTCTTTGCTTCTCTCATCCCTCTCTCTCTCTCTCTCTCTCTCTCTCTCTCTCTCTCTCTCTCTCTC
>WNWU01013721.1:2575653-2602777 GCA_012654045.1 Ptyas mucosa
TCCACTCCACTCCACTCCACTCCACTCCACTCCATTCCATTCCATTCTATTCTATTCCACTCCACTCCACTCCACTCCACTCCACACCACACCACACCACTCCGTTCCGTTCCGTTCCGTTCCGTTCCGTTCCGTTCCGTTCCACTCCACTCCACTCCACTCCACTCCACTCCACTCCACTCCACTCCACTCCACTCCATTCCATTCCATTCCATTCCATTCTATTCTATTCTATTCTATTCTATTCTCCCCTAACGTATTGTCTATATTTCTATTCTGTTCAGTACCGTTCTGTTCCATTCCGTTCCATTCTATTCTAGATACATCCAAATATTTCGATTTTTCTTTCAAGATCGGCACTGCTATCATACCAGGTGTTAGACAGTGGCATATTTCTTGACTGCTCTTCCCTTTACTCTTGATATTTGATCCTAAAAGGATCCACCACTTCAACATACCTTCATCCTCTGTTAGTTCGAAAGCTGCACCTGCTGATGTTTGTTTGGTCCTTCTTTATATTTAAGATTACTCCCATTTTTTTCCCATTGTGCTCCTTGACTTTCATTACCACAGCTTGCTGCTTATTTGCATTTTTTACCTGTCAGTGCCATCAGCCTACATCAGGTTACTGATGCTTCCTTCCCCAATTTTAAAACCACACTCATCTTCTCGCTTCCCTCACTGTAGATTCAGCATATAGGTTCGATTGAAAATCAATGTGTGTGCAGTATCACAATGAATAAGGATCTGTATCACCACACCGAACAGGGAGTCCTCGACTTACGACCACAGCGGAACCCCAAATATATGTTGCTAAGCAAGACAAATGAGACGCCGCAAACCGTCATAAATATGAGTCAGTGGCCAAGCATTTGCATTCCTCTTTCCTCTTATTTTACAATTTCAGTCTCGGCTGGGTCGAAATAATTGCCTGTGGATGAAATGAAAAAGCAGAGCAATGGATTTAAAAAGGTCTTTTCTGAATGGAACATGCATGTTTCAAATCATCCCTTAGATAAGGATTTAAAAAAAAAAAAGATTAAAAATAAATTGCTTTTGGCCAGACGAGATTATATCTATGCTTTATGCAGCGTTCGGCTAACAATCAGGGCTGCATCAATTCTGGTTTCTTTGGACCAAGACGCACAAATATGGTCAAAACTCAGTTACCCACAATAGGCTGTTATCTAATCTTGAGACTATCTAGAAGTGTTTTCCCCACTTCATCTCACCAATTTGGAGGTATGTGGAGTGCTGAATTGGTGAACCCAGAATGGGAACCAAACCCCACTCCCTAGTAAACTGATGATGTTATCTAGTAGGATAATGAAATGTCTGTAAGAAAATAACCAAGCTCAGAGAGCACCAAGGATTCTACAATCCTCCTCCTCCTCTCTGCAAACCTTACTTCCTTCTTGCACTGACAATGTTACCTAGTTGAGTAATGAAACGTCTGCAAGAAAACCACCAAGCTCAGAGAACACCAAGGACCCCACCAACAAATGGATACTTGAACAAATCAATTTAGGGTTCTCACTAAAAGCACAAATGTCAGGTTCAAATTATCCTAGCTCAGAGGTCTGCAACCTTAAACACTCAAAGAGCCATTTGGACCCGTTTCCCACAGAAAAGAAAACACTGGGAGCCACAAAACCCTTCCTGCGCCTGACTATTTCTTGAGCGGCCACAAAACTAGCATATGTACTTGAATTAAACATTCTGTTTTCTTCTGAAACTTTTCTTTTCTTGGATTTATCCATGGTTGGCCTACCGGGGGTTGAAAAGCTCAATCAATCACGTGCCGGTGAGTATCGCACATTGGCGGTTCTCACGCATATTTTGAGTGACAAGGAGCCGCAGCAGAGGGGTGAAGGAGCCACATGCAGCTCCAGAGCCACAGGTTGCTGACTCCTGACCTAGCTATTATGCTTAGCTCCTTTGGAATGAGAAAGAAGGCGATAACCATCAGCGAGGTGGACGGACTGAGTTATGGTGGCAATGGGTGTACCATTGAAAAACCTGATGGACTATGTTCAGGACAGATCATTCTGGAGACATTGGAAGACTGTTATCATGTCTCCCTAGTTGTGTTTTTCATTAAACGAGACATACCCAGTTCCTGCAACCATTCTTCATATGTTTTAGCCTCCAGTCCCCTAATCATCTTCATTGCTCTTCTCTGTACTCTTTCCAGAGTCTCAATATCTTTGTGGCGACCAAATATGGATGCAATATTCTAAGTGTTGACTGCCTCTTCCTAAATGTCTTTGTTGTTAGTTGCGAAGTCGTGTCTGACCCATCGCGACCCCATGGACAACGTTCCTCCAGGCCTTCCTGTCCTCTACCATCCTCTGGAGTCCATTTAAGCTCATGCCTTCTGCTTCCATGACTCCATCCAGCCACCTCATTCTCTGCCGTCCCCTCCTTCGTTCCCAGCATTAGGCTCTTCTCCAGGGAGTCCTTCTTTCTCATTAGGTGGCCAAAGTATTTGAGTTTCAGGATCTGGCTTTCTAAAGAGCAGTCAGGGTTGATCTCCTCTAGGACTGACCGGTTTGATCATGAAGGGGTCCTAAATGTATACACTAGGCCAATTCTGCCAAGGGCCTAACTTCCAAGTGATCAAGTTACCGAAAGGTATTCAAAGCAAAATTTCACCAATTATTTCATTGTGTTTTAGATCCTGCTTCATTTGAAAAAGCACTGTTAGCCATTGTTAGCTCATCCGAGATGCTCCGGCTGGAGGATCCAAGTCCAAATAAAGAAATATATTAGCAAGAACCGATAAAAATAACCGAGGCAGGAACATGGAACACAGTAAATTCAGATAAAATAAAGACGGCTAATATTCTCTCAAAGTAATTAAAAAAATTTATCCGGTGGTAATGAAGAGCTGAAGTATGTTAGATTGTCTGAGAGGCTATCTAGTAGACACCAATCTTATAAACCTCCCTTTGCGGATTATAATTCAGAGACAATGTTCTAGAAAGCCTCAGATTATAGCAGAAGGGTTAATACCTACTTTAGTACAGCCACGCCAATCTCTTGAATCTATTTTTAAATTATTTCGATTGCTCTTGATGCTTTGTTGGGGGAACTAAAAAGATTGCTTTTAATAAAGGATTTTACTCTACTGTGTTTTTATGGGGTTACTGGGTTTTTTTTCAGTGGTTTCATTCCATTTTACAGGATGGGCTTAAAATGTTTTGTCTTCGTTGCCTTAAACCAGAGGTCTTCAAACTCGGCAGCTTTAAGATTTGAGGACTTCAACTCCCAGTAATAGCTAGCTGGAGAATTCTGGGAGCTGAAGTCCACAAGTCTTAAAGCTGCCGAGTTTGAAGACCTCTGCCTTAAACCATGACATTCTCTATACAGGGAAGTCCTCGATTTACAACATTCGTTCAGTGACCGTTCGAAGATACAATGGCACTGGAAAAAGTGACTTACGGCCAGTTTTTTCACACTTCTGACCACTTCAGCATCCCCGTGGCCACATGATCAACAATGGTATAGGGCAGTGATGGCTAACCTTTTTGCCATTGCGTGCCAAAAGCGTGGGGAGCATGGGGGGGGTTAAGCACGCGCGTGCCCGCACCCATAATTCAATGCGCCCTGCGCATGCGTACACAACCCCCTTAGGTTCCCCCCTCTTTTGGCACATGATGGCATGGTGGCCGCAGTAGGTCTGTTTTTTGCTCTTCCCAGGCTCCAGAGGCATGCTTGGAGCCTAGGGAGGGTGAAAACGGCCTGCCCCACCCCCCAGAGGCCCTCCAGAGGCTGGAAATGGCCCATTTGCCAAGTTCCAGTGGGACCAGAAGGCCCATTTTTCACTCTTCCCAGGCTCCA
Source organism: Ptyas mucosa (assembly GCA_012654045.1). Classification (NCBI taxonomy): domain Eukaryota; kingdom Metazoa; phylum Chordata; class Lepidosauria; order Squamata; family Colubridae; genus Ptyas; species Ptyas mucosa. The sequence goes on from WNWU01013721.1 coordinate 2,579,497, forward strand.
GAGCCTTTCTAGAAGCCTGGGGGGGGCGAAAATGCCCTCCCCCTCCCCCTCGGAGGCCGGAAATGGCCCATTTGCCAACTTCTGGTTGGCCCAGAAGATCCAAAAATCAGCTGGCGGAGCTGAGCTCACGTGCCCACTGATACGGCTCCGTGTGCCACCTGTGGCACGCTTGCCATAGGTTCGCCATCATGGGTATAGGGTCTCCTGCCCGAGCAGGGGGCTGGACTAGAAGACCTCCAAGTTCCATTCCGCCTCTATTCTGATTGATTGACACATGTCGACCTCGACTCACAACAGGCCATTTAGTGACCAAAGAGCAATAATGGTCAGCAAAGAGAAACTAACTATGTTTCAAGCTCCCTCTTAAGGACATTGGCTACAGAGCAAACCACTCAGGACACAATATGATGCAATACAGCAATACAGTCTTAAAGCTATATTGAGGGTTTATATATTGCCAACCCAACAAGTTAGGTAAATTATCATTTCCTAACAACGACTGCAACATGAAAGGTCGTAAAAGGAGGCAGAATTTGTTTAGCAATTGCCTCACTTTGCAACAGAAATTTTGGCCTCAGTTGTGGTCGTAAGGGGAGGACTACCGTATTGGCTTATAACGTTCTGTCTTCTTTGCCTTAAATCATCAGATTCTCTATATCTCCTTCTCTGCTACAGTTCAGATATAATAGGCAAGGTTATAGTTACAATTCTTTATAATAAGCACAAAGGCTACGGGTGTTTCATTTCTGCTAATGCATTGTGGGCAAGGATATATATATATATATATACACGCACACATATAGTCAAAATAATCACATACCAAGCAAAGAAAGATTTATGCTAGAGGCTTAGGTTATTTACAACTCGAAGACTTCAGAATTTCTAATCCTAGCCCGTACTTCATTTCCGATGAACAATGTACATCATTAATCAAGGTGGCTGCATGGCATCTGCCAGGAAAAAAAGAAAAAAAACTTTTTGTCAAGAAACTCTCTGCCCACGGGAAACAGAAATCCATCGTCCCCCTCCTGCTTCTTGGTGTTTTCAACATAGTGTTCGCTCGGAAAGTTTTCTCATCAATCTGCGGCTATATCAGCCGGCTAATTAAACCACGGAGAGCCAGGGAGTCCTGGTGTTATATATTTTCATGCTCCGCTCCGTACGAACGTAGCCAAATGAATTACAGAAACGTGCAATCAAAGACTCCAAAACTAAAACCGGCCCTATCATTAGGCAAGGCAAAAATGGGCACCTTCGGTAGCTGACGCGCGAGGAGAAGCTGTGATATTTAAGAGGAAAGTTACGTTCATGCCTAGCATAAGTTTTATGATAATAAGAATAGAATAGAATAGAATAGAATAGAATAGAATAGAATAGAATAGAATAGAATAGAATAGAATAGAATAGAATAGAACAGAACAGAACAGAACAGAACAGAACAGAACAGAACAGAACAGAACAGAACAGAATAGAATAGAATTCTTTATTGGCCAAGTGTGATTGAGAATAGAAAATAGAATAGAACATAAAATATACAGTAGAATAGAATAGAATAGAATAGAATAGAATAGAATAGAATAGAATAGAATAGAATAGAATAGAATAGAGTAGAGTAGAGTAGAGTAGCGTAGAGTAGCGTAGAGTAGCGTAGCGTAGCGTAGCGTAGCGTAGCGTAGCGTAGAGTAGAGTAGAGTAGAGTAGAGTTGCGTCGCACCGCACCGCACCGCACCGAACAGAACCAAACAGAACCAAACAGAACAGAACAGAACAGAATAGAATAGAATAGCAGAGTTGGAAGGGACCTTGGAGGTCTTCTAGTCCAACCCTCTGCTCAGGGAGGAAACCCTATACCATTTCAGACAAATGGTTGTCCAATCTCTTCTTAAAAACTTCCAGTGTTGGAGCATTTACAACTTCTGGAGGCAAGTTGTTCCACTGGTTAATTTTTCTAACTGTCAGGAAATTTCTTCTTAGTTTTAGGTTGCTTCTCTCCTTGATTAGTTTCCATCCGTTGCTTCTTCTCCTGCCTTCAGGTGTTTCAGAAAATAGCAATGCTCCCTTCCGCTTAGCAACGGAAATTTGGGGCTCAATTGCGGTAATAAATTAAGGACTACCCATATACCCTCACAATACAAATCCCATTTTATACACCCATCGTGATACTACACACATCCGGAAGTTCTCGAACCTGTGACAGTAGTGGTGCATAATGTTCCTTTCCATCCAGGGGAAAACCTCCTATGAACTATGAAGTATTTCTCCAGGTTCTAATAAAGATATTGCCCAACCTCCGGCTTTAATTCTCTCTTTTTTTTAAAAGAAAAACGGCATTTATGTGCTATTATTTGGGTCCAAATCCCCCTTTCGCTTAGAACGGATCTTTGAAACATCGCCTAACGGTTAAACAGCTTCAGTTCCACTCATTAGTCTTAGATTACTTAGTTTCTCCTGTAGCTTTGTTGCAAGCTAGTTATTATCGCCCTTTTCCTATTTCCCCCTTTGCAAAATGTTAGGCGAGAAACGGTCAATGACTTTGCCTCCGCCTTCCTCCCCAACGCTGTATGAATGGGCCCTCTTGTTTTATTTATATTAGGTGGAATAACCATCGATTCGCTCCAGATCACGGAATACCAAAAAGCATTAGAAAATTCATTAATAATGGCGAGCGGTGGGGGGTGGGGGGCATTAACTTCTCCTTCGAAGCTGCTTTACTTTCAAATTCTTTCCCGATGAATGACAGCCTCTATTATGTGCCGAGGCAATGCATCCACCTCTAATTTGCAAAGCATATTATCCCGGATCAATACGAGTGACAAAAGCTCCGACTGACTGAAAGCAGCAATTCTGGAATTCGGGTGACATATGGTATAAATCCCACCGCCGCCACCGTTTTAACCAGAGCGGATGAAATTTTCAGCACCTTACAGCTTTTACAATAGGTAGTTGTTCTGACTCGGCTCCCCAAACACGACCAATCCTCTGTACTTAATCACCAATTCCTTTATTAGGAGAGTCAGCAGCCCCGGCAAAATGCCTCTTCTCTCACCACAGGCTAACAAGTCTGTCCGGCCGGAAGAAGAATAGTTGTCTGCCACATCCATTCATCTCTGCCCCCTGCCTTTTATACCCACAGCTAGGGTGGGTCTTTGCTAGCAGCGGTGGTTCTTCCAGCCCATATATTTCCACTGCTCTCCTCTCCTCTGCCTTCTGCACATCCGTGCATCAGGCACTGGACCCAGCTGTTCCTCCTCTTCCTCATCAGCCAGCTCCAGACCTGGGAGCTGTTGAGTCTCCATCTGAGGCAGGGGTCAGCAACCCACGGCTCTGGAGCCGCATGTGGCTCTTTCATCCCTCTGCTGCGGCTCCCTGTTGCTGTTCGGCTCCACAATTGATAGGGCTTTTGGTTAGGAGAGGTAGAGGTAGGACAAGTAAACAGGTAAAAGGATGTCACGCTAGGAGGAGACTCTATGGTGGGGGAACCGGACTTCCGGTCAGCTCCAGAATTGAATGAGGGCTTCCGGTTAGGACCTTTGTGCCTCTTTGAGTGTTTAAGGTTGCCGACCCCTGATCTGAGGACTGACAGACAGGACAGGCTCTGCCTCTGTCTCTCTTCCAGCTCCATTCCCTCTTCCCCCTCGGAGCTCGTCTCGTTTAGCAACGTAAATGTTGGGCTCAATTATGGTTGTAAGTTGAGGCCTAATTGTATTTCTTCCAGAGTTTACCAATCAACTCATATCAAAAGGCCTAGAGACTAAAACATATGAAGAACGGTTGCAGGATTTGGGTTTGGCTAGTCTGAAGAAAAGAAGGACTGGGGGGGAGGGGGACAGGACATGATAGCAGTAATCCAACATTTGAGGGGCTACCACAAAGAGGAGGGGGTCAATTTATTTTCCAAAGCACCTGAGGGCAAGACAAGAAACAATGGATGGAGACTAATCAAGGAGGGGAAGCAACCTAGAACTAAGGAGAAACTTCCTAACAGTGAGGACAATTAACCAGTGGAACTGCTTGCCACCAGAAGTTGTGAGCACTCCATCACTGGAAGTTTTGAAGAAGAGACTGGATAGTCACTTGTCTGAAATGGTATAGGGTCTCCTGCTTGAGCAGGGGGCTGGACTAGAAGGCCTCCAAAGTCCCTTCCAACTCTATTCTGATTCTGAAAACTCAATGCTTTCGAGAATTCCCGGTTTAAAACGCCTTCGGAATCAAGAATACTGGCAAATGATTCGAATGTGGTGGGAAGAAATGACCGGACAGAGATTGGAACTCAAACCAGAGTTATTCCTATTAGGAATTATAAAAGAAGATCTAAGTAAAGGGTTAACATATTTAATATTGCATATCATAACAGAGGCAACAGTGGAAGAGTGAAAACATGCCTACAGAAAGGAAAATAATAAAGAAAATACTTGACTGTGCAGAATGATAGACGGACGCTAGAAGTGAAAAATAAAGGAGAGACAGAATACTATGAGATTTGGAATAGATTCTATCAATGGTTAGACTTAGGGAATAGAAGTCAGAACAGATAAAAACAAGGATGCGTAGAATGAAACAAGAGGCAATATATGTAATATAGTAAGTAAGTGTAAGAGTGTATAAGAGGTTAAGTATGGTAAGTAAGTAAGGGTGAAATCCAGCAGGTTCTGACAGGTTCTGGAGAACCGGTAGTGGAAATTTTGAGTAGTTTGGAGAACTGGCAAATACCACCTCTGGCTGGCTCCAGAGTGGGGTGGAAATAGAGATTTTGCAATATCCTTCGTCAGGAGTGGGGAGGGAATGGGGATTTTGCAGTATCCTTCCCCTGGAGTGGGGTGGGAATGGAGATTTTGCAGTATCCTTCTCCTGGAGTGAGGAGGGAATGGGGATTTTGCAGTATCCTTCCCCTGGAGTGAGGAGGGAATGGGGATTTTGCAGTATCCTTCCCCTGGAGTGCAGAGGGAATGGGGATTTTGCAGTATCCTTCCCCTGGAGTGGGGTAGGTATGGAGATTTTGCAGTATCCTTCCCCTGCCACGCCCACCAAGCTACAACCACCATGCCACACCACGCCCACCAAGCCATGCCCACAGAACCGATAGTAAAAAAATTGGATTTCATCACTGGTTAAGTATGTGTATATAATTAGTAAGTAGGAATGTATTTTGAATACATAAGAGACGCGTTATATTTTGGAGATATCGCCAAGGCGGTTCCACCATGTCCAATTTATTTATTTTTTTTAACAATAAAGGTTTAAAAATAATAATAATCACATCAAGGAAGATGGTCTCTGTTTTTCTTTTGTCAGCTTTCAATCACCTGCAAGGATGATCGAATTTTCAGTTTCATTTAAATTCTAACTCTGTAGGACCAACTCTTTATTCTACAAAGAAAGGATTCTCTCTTTTTTTTCCTGTTTCATTGTATGGAACATAAAATTACCTTGGAAAATAACGCAGCTAAAGAAATAACAAACAACACCGTCGGCTGCACAGTGGACTTTCAGATTTTAAAATCCTGAGAACAATTGCTTGAAAAGTATTCTTTTGATAAGTCACTACTGGTCAAGTGGATTTTATGGCTATTGTCCCTGGAATGAAGGGGATTCATTAAAGCTTATTTTTCCTCTTTCAACGAATATATAGAAGAATTTTATATAAACGAAAGGATCGTCAACAGCGAAGAACCAAAGTAGCTAAACCAGATCTTGACTCAAGTTCTAAGCGAGGAGGATCCTCTAGGCTTAATTATAAAAGAAGGAACTTGCGGTATTTTTTTCCCCAGCATCACAAAGTTGTAGTGAGTACCACTCTAAAAATTTGTAAGCAACGGAAGACACGAAAAAGAATCGTGGGTTTATTTTAATTATATTTAGACCAAATATAATGAATTTGTAAAGCTAATAAAGGGGAATTGGGTTGAAATGAAGGTTCCTTGGTGCTCTCTGAGCTTGGGTTTTTGTTTTTGTTTTTTGCAGACATTTCATTACCCAACTAGGTAACGTCATCAGTGCTAGAAGGCAGTTGGGTTTATAGGGAGGAGGAGGAGGAAGAGGAGGAGAACTTGATGCTCTCCGAGCTTGCTTTATTTATTTATTTATTTATTTTTAGATTTCTATACCGCCCTTCTCCCTGGGGACTCAGGGCGGTGTACAGCCAAATAAAAAACACACAATATAAACATTAAGAACAGTTTGAAAAGAATATTTAAATTGGCCCAAATTTAAAAAACACCCCAATTTAAAATCATTTAAAAGGCTTTGCTTAGGCCAGCCCGATTTGTTGGAAAAGAAATGTTTTAAGGGCACGGCGGAAGGCACGGAGGTCATGGATTCTCCTTATCTCTGGGGGCAACTGATTCCAGAGGGTAGGGGCCCCCACAGAGAAGGCCCTCCCCCTGGGGGTCACCAGCCTGCATTGCTTGGCTGATGGCATCCCGAGGAGGCCCTCTCTGTGGGAGCGCACGGGTCGATGGGAGGTCGTCGGTGGCAGAAGGCGGTCTCGAAGTTATCTAGGCCCTATGCCATGGAGCGCTTTAAAGGTGGTAACCAACACCTTGAAGCGCACCCGGAAGACCACTGGGAGCCAGTGCAGCTCGCACAGGAGCGGTGTTATGTGGGAGCACCATGTAGCTCCCGTAATTACCCGCGCGGCCACTGGACCAGTTGGAGCCTCCAGGTGCTCCTCAAGGGGAGCCCCATGTAGAGAGCGTTACAGTAGTCCAGGTGAGAGGTGACGAGGGCATGAGTGACTGTGCACACAGAATCCCAATCAAGAAAGGGGCGCAACTGGCGGATCAGGCGAACCTGACAAAAGGTCCCCCTGGCTACAGCTGTCAGATGTTCCTCTAAGGACAGCTGCGTATCCAGGAGGACACCCAGATTGCGCGCCCTCTCCACGGAGGCCAAAGACTCGCCCCCGATAATCAGCGATGGAGTCAGCTGACTATATCGGGATGCCAGGAACCACAGCCACTCAGTCTTGGAAGGTTTGAGCTTGAGCTTGTTCCTCCCCATCCCCATGCTTGTTTTTTGCAGACGTTTCATTACCCAACTACCGCCGCTACCAGTTCGCGCGATCCGGATAGAACCAGCTGAATTGTACCCCTGCATCAGATGCAGATAATTTCTAAATAATCTAGAATCAAATGGACCGGAAACAACTCCGCTAACAATTGCAAAACTTCTTCATTAAGAATATGCTGCCAAATAACAGACATTCTTGGCTAAGAGTTAAGATTAAGTTAAAATGACAAACAATGCCATATGAAATACTCACATTCCAAAGCCGACCATTTGAAGTTAAGCATCCAAGGTAATTCATCTAGACCATAAAAATATAAAACAATTCTGTCATGGATTTTATTATAAGCAGTTTGGATATTCTGTTGCTAGCCAATTTTGAACAGCCCAGATGCTTGTCACAAAATCCACTTTACTGTACAGCCTTTTGTACGTTACTGAAATTCCTGAAAAAGTGCTCTTGCTGGAGAAAATTACACTAACAAAATCAGCACCTGTGAAATGAATTTTAAAAGTAAAGAAAGAAAATGAAATAGAGAGGATCATGTGTGCCTATATATATATATATATATATATATATATATAATTTATTTATTTTTATTTGATTTATATGCCGCCCTTCTCCGGAGACTCAGGGCGGCTTACAGTGCATTAAGCAATAGCCTTCATACTTTTGTATATTTATACAAAGTCAGCTTATTGCCCCCACAATCTGGGTCCTCATTTTATCCACCTTAGAAAGGATGGAAGGCTGAGTCAACCTTGAGGCTGGTGGGATTCGAACTTGCAGTAATTGCAAGCAGCAGATGTTAATAGATGTTAATAACAGGGTGCTTTAAACCACTGTACTACAGGCTCTGTTTTCTTAGTCCATTTTGCTTAACAATTACGTAGGAAGTGACCAGTGCCAAGAAAATTTTCCTACTCTGTAAGTGCTGAAATAATTGCAAACTATTTTGCAATTTTCTGCTGTTTATTTAAATAATAATAATTTGATTGTTGTAAAGGTACCACATCCAAAATACTGGTGTCTACTAATATCTATAGCAAATACTGTATATTCAGGGATGCCTATAGATCCTTGTCTATGTGGCATTACAAAACTAAGAAAGAGTTATTTTTAAATTTTCAGTAAAGAAAGTTGTTTAAACTAGCACTTCCAGCAAACTTCAGGGCACAGTAAATTTGTTTTTTTTAGGTTACTACAAGATTCTGTGTTTATTTGCTACAAAAACATGGACAGTTTTAAAAGCCTAGGTTGTTTTTTTTTTCTCTTTCCTCCAACCATAAATTTGAGTACACATACAAACACAGACGAAAAACAAAACAATTTTCTCAAAACGAAAGGGAACTTTAGTATTTGGGAACAAAACACGCTTTTCCCTTTAGAAAAGCAATTAAAAAGTCAATATGAAAATAAGTTATTAATAAACAGTGTCTTGTAACCGAGTGCTCTACAGTCGTGGAAATCTAAGAAGAACGCTTGTACAATATTTTCCAAAGACTGGCTTTACAACCTCAAGCAATTAAAAATGCATGAAGTAGATGCAGTTCCCATTTCTTCTCGCAGCTCTCTTTCCACCAACCCCACCTCACCCCCCATCATTTTCAATAATTTCTAGCCCCTAAACCTCAGAGCACTGAGCCACAAAAAAAAAATGAAATTGGCTGAAATTGGGATGTTCTTGGGTTTTGGGGGGGGAGGAGGGGGGGTACTGACTATGTGGGAATGAGCGTGACTGCGAAGGAATATTTTTCAATACACGGTGGAATTGTAGTTGCTTATAAACACTTTTTGATTTGGTGCCAGGAGCGGAAGGGAAGGGAATCACAACAACCAGAATCCCGTGCAGTGAAGGAAGCTTCAACATTGGTGTGCAGAGATTCCTGGAAACCAACCAGAAGATATACTCATGAAATTTCAAGATGAACCAATGGTGGGATTCAGCCGGTTCGGGTGAATCGGTAGTTAAATTTCTGGCCCCACCCCTCCTTGCCTCACTCCTTCCAGGAGTCCCCATTTGCCCCATTTTGGCTCCCAGGTAAGTGCAGGGAAGCCTACTAGGCCCAAAATGGGGTGCGGGGGTGCGACCCTCCCCACAGCAGCCCGTTTTTACACCCAGGAGGCTGCAGGGAGGACTCCTAGGCCCAAAATGGGCTGCGGGGGGGCATGTCTCCCTTCATGACCCATTTTTGCTCCCGGGGGTGCAGGAGGCCAAGTGCTACCTGTCATACCTCCTGGCCACGCCCACCATGGCCATGCCCACCCAGACGGTCATTAGGGCAGAGAACCAGTTGTTAAATTATTTGAATCCCACTACTAAGATAGACAGTCTCTCCATCATTCTGGCAACACCAGAGATTACATCATTCTGGACGAAACGTGCAAGTAATCTAAGAACATAGAATTAAAAAAAAAAGATTTTGAGCAAAGGCCTTTCTTCACTTGGATTTAACCATGGTGCAAATATGTCTTGGTAACATCTTCCTTCTGTCATTCCCTGTAATGCATCCTTGAGTTTCTCCCCAGGTATATTCTTAGCTGCATTGACCTTAAACTAATATTTTCCCCCTTATTCTGATATCATCCCAGGATTAATCCACACCACATCCAAGTGTGCCTCTCCTGTGGGAGCAGCATTGGCTGCCAATTTGATTCCGGGTGCAATTCAAGGTGCTGTTTGTCACCTTTAAGGCCCTTCATGGCTTAAAGGTAAAGGTAAAGGTTCCGCTTGCACATATCTGCTAGTCGCTCCCAACTCTAGGGGGAGGTGCTCATCTCTGTTTCAAAGCCGAAGAGCCAGCACTGTCCGAAGACGTCTCCGTGGTCATGTGGCTGGCATGAATCAATGCCAAAGGCGCATGGAACGCTGTTACCTTCCCACCAAAGGTGGTCCCTATTTTTCTACTTGCATTTTTGATGGGCTTTCGAACTGCTAGGTTGGCAGAAGCTGGGACAAGAACGGGAGCTCACACAATTACGCGGCACTAGGGATTCGAACAGCTGAACTGCTGACCTTTTGATTGAGAAGCTCAGTGTCTTAGTCACTGAGCCACCGTGTCCCTTCATGGCTTGGGACCAGGTTATCTGAGGGACCGTCTCTTGCTGGTCTCATCTACCCAACCCATCAGAGCAGAGAGGCAGGGAATGCTGCAGGTCCCATCCCTGAGAGAGATACACCTGGTGGGACCCAGAAGAAGGGCCTTCTCCGTGGTGGCTCCTTCTCTCGGGAGCATCATTCCCCCCGAGATTAGAACGGCCCCCATTCTGACTTGCTTCCGGAAGGCGCTGAAGAGCTGGTTCTGCCAGCGGGCCTGGGGAACCCAGAGTGGGCTGGAGCCCATTAAATGCCTCATGTGACCTGCTGTCGCCCAAACGGGGGATGGGAGGTGGGGGGGGGTTATTTTGTTATATTGTACTATATTAATTTATTTGATTCTTTTTGTTATTTTTTTATTGTTTTAAATGTGGTTTTATATTCTGTAAGCCGCCTTGAGTCGCCATGGGCGAACAGGCGGCAATATAAATTCAATGAAGAAATAAATAAAATTAAGATACGGCATGTTTTTATTTTCTTGGTTGTTGTTGTTAGTTGCAAAGTCGTGTCTGACCCATCGTGACCCCATGGACAACGTTCCTCCAGGCCTTCCTGTCCTCTACCATCCTCTGGAGTCCATTCACGTTGACTGCTTCAGTGACTCCAGCCAGCCACCTCGTTCTCTGCCGTCCCCTTCTTCTTTTGCCCTCAATCGTTCCCAGCATGAGGCTCTTCTCCAGGGAGTCCTTCCTTCTCATTAGGTGGCCAAGGTATTTGAGTTTCATCTTCAGGATCTGGCCTTCTAAAGAGCAGTCAGGGTTGATCTCCTCTAGGACTGACTGATTTGATCGCCTTGCAGTCCAAGGGACTCACAGGAGTCTTCTCCAGCACCAGAGTTCAAAGGCCTCCATTCTTTGGCGCTCAGCCTTTCTTGTGGTCCAACTTTCACAGCCAAACAATGCAACTGGGAAAACCATGGCCTTGACTATAGGCACTTTTGTTGGCAGGGTGATGTCTCTGCTTTATTTTCTTGGTAGATGTCCACTTTTAATCTTATGATCTTGTATTGATTCATAGATGCATTGGAGATATTGTTTTGCATTTAAAGATGGGTGCAGTTTTGCTACGTGAAGTCATAAAGAATCGCCAATCTTGGAACCATCAAGTTCCAATCTCTCTTCAGCTATGAAGTCTGTGAACAAGTCATGCTTCCTTCAGCTGAGCCAAAAATCCTAACAAAATTTAAGTCGCAGGAGTCTTCTCCAGCACCAGAGTTCAAAGGCCTCCATTCTTTGACGCTCAACCTTTCTTATGGTCCAACTTTCACAGCCATCGATTGCAACTGGGAAAACCGTAGTCTTGACTATACGCACTTTTTTGGCAGGATGATGTTAAGTTGAACCAAACAGTCCGAAAAACCTTTGTTTTCTTTCAAGCTTCAAACTCTTGAAATCTTTCACGGCTGAAGCATTTCGGTGCTACAACATGTCGTACTTCTGTAATTAGCAGTCAGAATTGCGGAGGAATTTGGCCAGTTCTGAATTCCTAGCTTTAAGTTAACGAAGATTCACAGAATCAGATGCTAGGAGCTGACAGGGAGCTACAGTACGTATCCTGATGAATCTCTGTTGACAGGGCCCTTCAGAAGAACTGCCCAACTCCTGTAGTTAGCTTCAGAAGAAATGATGCGTACGATAAGTGAAGCATAGGAACAGAAGCATATGGAAACTGGAATGCTGTAAGGTACTCAGGTCTGAGATTTTTCAAAGCATTAAATATTAAGGCCACATCCTTGAGCCAAGTCCAGAAATGAAGTGGCAAGCAGCACAGGTCACTGAAAATAACATTCTTCCTATCATTCTAGTGGCCGGTTTTTGCATGAGTTACAATTTCCAGGTGCTTTTTTTTCTGTAAAAAAGAGATAAGTAGGGAATGAGTGGCTGTTGCCAAGCCCAGGTTTGTTCAGAACAGGTAAATTTGGGGAAATTACGGCTACCAAAACTAGGTTGCCAAAATCTGCAGGATCTCTACATACCGTTAACGGCAAAATTTTTGACTTTTTGTTGCCAACAAGAACCATTTGGTTGTTAAAGAGCTAATTTGGTAGACCTAGAGGAAATGTTCCTTGCAACCAATGACATCTGCCTTTCAACTAAGAGTAGATAAGGAAAGTCCCCTATTCTGAACCTCTTCTTCTAGATAGAAGACAGTTGCATCCAAGGGAAGTTATTGTTGTTCAGTTGCTAAGTTATGCCCAACTCTCCACAATCCTATGGACCATAGTATGCCAGGCACCCCTTTCCTCCATTGTCTTACAGAGTTTTCCCAAACCCATGTCCACTTCATCAGTGATACTATCTAACCATCTAATCTTCTGAAAAGAAGGAGTGATGTGATAGCAGTGTTCCAAAATTTGAGAGGCTGCCACAAAGAAGGGGACGCGGTGGCTCACTGTCTAAGACGCTGAGCTTGTCGATCAGAAGCTCAGCCATTCAGCGGTTCGAATCCCTAGCACTGCGTAGCGGAGTGAGCTCCTGTGACTTGTCCCAGCTTCTGCCAACCTAGCAGTTTGAACGCACGTAAAAAAATGCAAGTAGAAAAATAGGGACCACCTTTGGTGGGAAGGCAACAGCGTTCCATGCACCTTTGGCATTGAATCATGCCAGCCATATGACCATGGAGATGTCTTCGGACAGCGCTGGATCTTCGGCTTTGAAACGGAGATGAGCACCGCCCCCTAGAGCCAGAAATCTTTACCTTTACCTTACACAAAGAAGAAAGGGTCAACCTATTTTCCAAAGCAGTAGAAGGCAAGAACAAGAAGCAATGGATGTTTAGGCCCTTCTCCAGTGAGTCCTTCCTTCTCATCAGGTGGCCAAAGTCTTTGAGTTTCCTCTTCGGGATCTGGCCTTCTAAAGAGCAGTCAGGGTTGATCTCCTCTAGGACTGACCGGTTGGATCACCTTGCAGTCCAAGGGACTCGCAGGAATCTTCTCCAGCACCAGACTTCAAAGGCCTCACAATACAACTACCAAAAACCGTTGTCTAGCAAAGGGGATAATGGTTTTAGAGGTGCCATAAAATGGCAATAAGTAAAAAGAGAAGAGGCGATCTGGGCCTCAGAAAGTCATTATTTACCAGAGTTGTAGGAAGCAACTCTTGAGACAGAACTGCTACTTCTAAACCCTGGAGAGAGTGACATAAGAAGCGTTAAGAGGAAACCAGGGTAGAATGACCCTTATTTGACACTTTGTGTATTTAATTTCCAAACTTTCAAAGGGTGTTGCTTGTGAAGGAAGGACCCAAGGGTAAGCTAGTTTTTGAAACACCATGAAGGAACATGGCTTGTGAATCAATAAACCATTGGATTGAAAACCATGTTTCTGTTCTATTTATGGCTGGTGATTGTTTGAAGCTGCCTCTCTCTAATATAGAACCCTCCAATGGCAGAAAACAGACATGGGAAAGTATTATCTATTTGCTGCCATCTATTGGTCATTCAGAGTTTTGCATCTCAGGTCTAGAAGTTATGTCTATAGTTCTATAGTCAAATTCCATCCCTGCTAACCGTATTTCCAATATCAGCACTAACTCTGTGTAGAAAGTTAGTACCCACCCCTCTCCTAGAAAAATGAAATATTTTGAGAAATGTTTTTAAAAAGGCAGGATAAAATATTTCCTCTAAAAGAGAAATAAAAATCTTAAGGGAGACAGAAACTCAGAGCCCCAGCTCCCTGCCCCCAGCAGATATCTGGTGCCCATTAAGAAAGACTGGGCCAGCCTATCTACAAGACAAAAGACTTCCAGCTCCAGGGTGGTGGGATTAAGACATGACCCTCCAGGACATCATAGGATTAACCCATCTAGCAGCAGAGCTCACCACATGGCACAATCACCTGGGGACATTGCATCACCTAGAAAACTTCAACCAAACCTGGGACTCAGACAACCTACAAAGTTAGCTATGACCCCCTACAACAGCCAATACAATACATGTTCTTGCACAGGAACAGGAAGTTCAAGTGCAAAGCCCAAGAGAAGGTATATATATTGACTCAGTGGCTAAGACGCTGAGCTTGTCGATAGAAAGGTCAGCAGTTCCGCGGTTTGAATCGCTAGTGCTGCGTAACAGGGTGAGCTCCTGTTACTTGTCCCAGCTTCTGCCAGCCTAGCAGTTCGAAAGCACGTAAAAAATGCAAGTAGAAAAATAGGGACCACCTTCGGTGGGAGGGTAACAGCATTCTATGTGCCTTTGGCATTTAGTCATGCTGGTCACATGACCACAGAGATGTCTTTGGCTCTTCGGCTTTGAAACAGAGATGAGCACCGTCCCCTAGAGTCGGGAACAACTAGCACATATGTGCAAGGGGAACCTTTACTTTTTACACTCTCAACTCCATATGGTCAGCTGCCCAGAACCATGCGTTTCAGGGGTGGGTTCTACTTACCTTTTGCAGTGGGGCCTCCCACCGGTTTTACTACTGGTTCTATCAGCCTTCATGTTTCGAGTGTCTTTCTCCCAGCTTGGAACTGAACCAGATGGATATTTCTTCCAACACCTGTTTTTCAAGTGCCAAATTAAGAAAACCGGCACAATTTTTTAAAAAAAATTTGATTTATATGCCGCCCTTCTCCAGAGACTCAGGGCAGCTTACAATGCATTAAGCAATAGCCTTCATACTTTTGTATATTTATACAAAGTCAGCTTATTGCCCCCACAATCTGAGTCCTCATTTTACCTACCTTAGAAAGGATGGAAGGCTGAGTCAACCTTGAGCCTGGTGAGATTCGAACTTACACTAATTGCAGACAGCTGGTGTTAATCACAATGCTTTTAGTCTGCTGAGCCACCAGATATAATCACACCAAGCTATAGAAGACTGCAGGAGCCTGCCCTTAACGTATGAGAATGTACCCAAATTATTTTGCATTATCCCAACTAGCATATGAGCAACAAATGTGTGTTGATTTTAATCAAGAAATGGTGTTCAGCTAACAAACCTCGTCTATTCAATAATGGCACGTTTATCGGGGAGCTTTACAGCTAATTTATTGTGAACCCTTCTTAAAGGGGCATCGAGTGTGAGTAGTGAGGAATTTAGTAAGAGATGGAGGAACAAAGAGAAGTGCAACACATCAAGGTAAAAGTTATACTATGGGGTCTAACGAACCTATTCGTTAAAAAAAACCCAAAACGAAACACAAGGCACATGTAATGAAGGAAACAAATACATCTTGAAATCTGGCTGGGAGAATGAAATCAATTTTTAAAAAATATTTTACAAATCGCTCCTAGCCATCTTTCTCATCAAACTCTGCAAGCCCATTGTATTCCAGGTTTTTTCAGAGTTGTTTTATTTTTTTCGTCGTCTTAGTTATGCTCTACCAGTTTTAATAAATAAGTAATACAATGAGAGAGGGGAAAAAATCACTTACCTCAAGTGTTTTGCCACAAAGATGTAGGAAAGGAGGAGGAGGAGGAAAATAGGAAGGAGGAGGAGGAAGAGAAAGAGGAAGAGGAGAATAGGAAGGAGGAGGAGGAAGAAGAGAAAAATAGGAAGGAGGAGGAGGAGGAGGAGGAGGAGGAGGAGGAAAATAGGAAGGAGGAGGAAGAAAAAGAAGAGAAGGAGGAGAATAGGAAGGAGGAAGAGGAGGAAAATAGGAAGGAGGAGGAAGAGGAAGAGGAGAATAGGGAGGAAGAGGAAAAGGAGGAGGAGAATAGGAAGGAGGAAGAGGAGGAGAAGAACTGTGGGGTCCTTGATGCTCTCTCAGCTTGGTTGTTTGGTTGCAGACATTTTATTACCTAACTAAGTAACATCATCAGTGCTAGCCAGGACTCCCTACTGTCATTGATTGTCAGATGGGGCATCAGAAGCCCCACCTGTGCCCTCAATTCCACGGTGGGACATGAAACAAAACAACGTTTTTTTAGAAATGGATCCATTTCTTCAATGGATTCCTCGGCCATTTTTCAAGACTTACCACATGAGGATATGGCTCCCTGTAACGTCTTCACCCCAATCACAAATCATCTGAAAATGAATTTTAAAGCGATAACAAGGCAAATCAAAGCTTCACGTATAATAAAACGGCATGAGCAATAAACACATTTCGAAGAAAAATGGGTTTTTAAAATCTATACGCAATAACAGATTAAGGGAGCCATCCGTCTTCTCAAACAAAAATCTATAAAGAGCATCGCTTATATCATAATGGTAAATAAGGAAAGAGATTCTCCAGTTATGATTTTGTACCATGGGCAGCGCTCCAAATAACAGGGGCTCCAAGTTTAAAGGCCTTCCAAATTAAAACCATCATTTGCGCCCAGAAACCAGCACATAAATCATGGTTTGTACAACAGTGTCCATTCTGGATCCATAAATTCCTGAAAAATCCACCAAAACAGCCCCAAGTATAATGTAGTCCCAAGTGGATAAAATTAGAGCAATTCATAATATGGACTGTTGGAAGGAAAATCCACCTGGTTCAGTTCCAAGGTGGGAGAAAGTCTCTGGAAACAACATGGAGGCCAATTGGAAAGAAAGTTGGTTTTTTGATGAGCAGAACCAGTGGTAGGATTCAAAATTTTTTTACTACCGGTTCTGTAGGTGTGGCTTGGTGGGCGTGGCTTGGTGGGCGTGGCAGGGGAAGGACACTGTAAAATCTCCATTCCCTCCTCACTCCAGGGGAAGGACACTGCAAAATCCCCATTTCCTCCCGATCAGCTGGAACTCAGGAGACAGAGAATAGATGGGGGCGGGGCCAGTCAGAGGTGGTATTTACCGGTTCTCCGAACTACCGTATTTTTCAGACTATAAGACGCACCAAGATTTCGAAGAGGTAAGTAAGGAAAAAAAGGTTTTTGCCCTCCCCAGCCCCCAGGAGCACTCTGCAGGCCTCCCAAAACCTTCTGCGCACCCTGTTTTTGTGGAAAACAGGCTCATTTTTTACAAAAAGGGGATGAGAGGGGGCAGGGCTTTGGGAGGCCAAAAATGGCTGTATTTGGTGTATAAGACGCATCAACATTTCCACCCTCTTTTAGGAGGGGAAAAAGTGCATCGTATACTCCGAAAAATACAGTACTTAAAATTTCTGCTACGGGTTCTCCAGAACTGGTCAGAACCTGCTGAATACCACCTCTGAGCAAAACCCACCAACAGCATGTGGTTCTGGGGCAGCTGACCAAATGTCTGAATGAGTGGATGGATCTTTATAGTTTCTGTCACTTTGAAGTTTGGGGTTTGAGCAATAGGGGCTTTGTGTTCCGAAAGGGGGTTGGATAATTCTTATTGTGGCTGTGATGGCTACGTCCTGTGTTAGATTTTTGGGTGAGGGGCTGCTTGCTCTAATACGATCACTCTGCTTTTGTTGGCTGTCGAAATTGCTGCAAGGGGTTTCGAAATATCCTGCCACGAATGGACTTCTGAGGGCAGTATTTGCTTTGCTTATGAATGGAGCCATCTAGATAGTTGGTTTCTTCGTTCCATAAGCATGTTATCGCCTTAAGTGCCAGAAACTGCCGTTAGCTTCTTCTTACAATGTTTTCTTTAGGCGTCTGGCTGGAATGTGGAATGGGCTTCAGGCAGGTTTTTTATTAGTGTCTTAATCTTTTGGCTTTTCTTAGGCTTTCCCTTATGGTTAATATTTTATTTGGGATAACGGGGGGGAGGGGTGATTTCTTCTTATGGGCATTTTCCTGGTTTTTTTAGCAGCTGCAGACTCAGCCAACACACCAACCAATGTACCAACTAAACTTCAACATAAGTTGAATCTAGAAATAATCCACCAGTTAAGAATTTCGTCCTTTAGGAAGAGTACGATAGAACCTCGTCATTGGTATTTAGGAGGGTCAAATAATAACAGTGTTATTCTCTTTTCAACAGCTCCTGGCTGTAAATCAGTTATATTTAAGCTGTGATTTTACAGCCTTGACTTTTTAAATGCGTTTTTGAAGAACATATATTGTGAGCCGGCAAATGCACCCATTCGCTAATATTGTTATAATCAATTAAACATCAACCGTTCCTCATATATCCGTGAAAATACAAACACAAATCTAGCCACATTTCTTCCGCAGCTATATTATGCAAAATTCATAGCATGGATCCTATAAACAATTCATAAAGCCAATATAGTTTTTACAAGGGACGCAGGGTAGATACCTTGGTCTAGGTGAATTTGATAATAAAACTAAAGAGAGATGTGTGTATATATAAATCAAGAGTTTCAGATGGATTCAGTTTAAATTGATGCTTCCATAACTGGGTTCCAAAACTCTGGATTGTTGTGGCCCACTGGCGGCCAGCACAGCTGGCAGCAGAGTCAGACAGTGAGGAGGTTGGGGAGGAACGTGGGCCAGTCCTGGGGGCTAGGGAAAGCTCGGATGAGGGCTCTGCATCAGAGGCAGAGAGGTGGCCAAGGCCATCTGATAGTTATGTGCAGCCTCCGGAGTCTGACATCAGCGAGGCAGAAGAACAGCGGGAGCCTGTTCCCAGTGTACGCATGCGCAGAGTTGCCAGACGACAAGAACAATTAAGAAAACAGGGTCGACTTAGGAGTAAGGCTTGGAGATGATTGGCCCCTCCCATAAGACATAAAAGAAAAGCGAATGGGACGTGAGCTGTTGCAGGAAGCAATTAATTCATCTGGCTGATTCAAGCTTTGGAAAGTTCTGTTTGACTCTGTGCCAAGTTTGGCCTTGTCCTGCATTTGGCAATTAGTTCTCTGGCAGCATTCCAAGGGAGATAAGGTGAGTATTGATAACCTTCCTCCGAAAGACTGTTTATCAAGCCTTGTGGACTGTAAATGAAAGTAATTTACAGTCGTACAAATAAAAGAGGTTTTGTGGAACTAAGACTTTGCTTCATGCTTTCTAAGGAAGCCTAGGTCAGAACATGGATGACCAACAGAGAACAGCAAAGAGATACGGAACACACTCTGACTCCTTGCTGTCAATCATCTCATATTCACCTGGATTTTACACTCAATATATACAGTATAACAGTACTGTATATGTGGTTTGAAAGATCCTCTAACTATGGCTTGAAGAGCTGATAAGACTGATCGCGTTAACCTATAATACTTCTCACGAATGAATGCTATTCATTCGTGAGAACTATTATAGAACTCATTGCTAGCCTCACATTGCAATGAACAAGGGCACACATTCAATTTCTCAGCTACTAAGTTTGTTGGCCGAGCAGGTACAAAAACAGCCAGGGAAATAATTGAAGCCTGGGAAACAGGCCCCTTGTCAGTCAACAGAAGTGCTGATTTACCACCAGCTTATCAGATATTTTGGAGCCAAGGACTTGGCAGCACAAGGCAACAACAGCCAATCATCATCCATCAATATAGCAGTCAACCAATAGGAAGGTACTACATAAATACGACACGTAGAATAGCCTGAAGAGCACATTCTGGTGTGAGAGAGAAGTTGGGTTCCAGCATGAATCTGAAAACTCAGAAAAGTAAACTTCTGGTCCCAGTGATGGACCCAGATTAGGTCTTGCAATACTTCTCGTACTCAATCGTTCCCTTTCTTTTCATTCCCAAATTACAGCTTAAATTACGTAGAATGTACACAGTCTCCAAAGCAAAAATCGAGTAGCAAAAATTAGAAGGTCGTTCGAATTCACCGAAGAGTTCGGTAATTCAGCCTTTCTTAAAGTAGGTCACGCTAGAGAAAGAGATGGAGAAAATAATAGTTTTGCCCAAGAGAACCCGTGGTGTTCTTAGCATCCATAAGAGTACTTCTGGACTATCAAGGTCTATCAAGGACAATGAGTCTCAAAATGTAATGTTAACTCCAGACTGGGGAGAACATTCCTCCGAATAGCAGATCAGAGTTGCAAAGGAACAATAGGAGTAGAAGAACATATGAGGAATAAAATGCTGGTCTAAGATACAACAGAGCTGTTTTTATGACTAACCATCACTCTAATAAGAGCTCTTCAGGGGGGAAAGAGTGAAGTTGGTCGTGGGCCTTCTGCAATCAATAACACCATCCTAGGATAACAGAGAATTGAGGAAAAGAGTAAACCGCTACATGTTTTCTTGTACAAGACTCCTCGACTTACGGCCCCAACTGACCCCCTCAAATTTTCTGTTGCTAAACGAGACAATTGTTACGTGAGATTTGCCCCATCTTTCTTGCCACCGTTGTTAAATAAACCACTCCAGAGCCTCTCTAGGAACCTGGGGAGGGCAAAAACGGCCTTCCCTACTCCCCCGGAGACCCGAAATGCCCCATTTGCCAACATCTGGGCCCACCATGCCATCACATGCCAAAAGTGGGGGGGAGCGCAGGGGGGTCATGCATCCATGCGCAGGGGGTGGGGCGCATAGAATTATGGGTATGGGTACGTGCGCATGAGACACACACACACACACACGTGCTCCCCTTGCTTTTGTCACACGATGGCAAAAAGGTTAGCCATCCCTGCCCTATACCATTTCAGACAAATGGTTGTCCTATATCTTCTTGAAAACCTCCAGTGATGGAGCACCCACAACTTCTGAAAACAAGTTGTTCTAGTGATTGATTGATCTAACTGTCCGGAAGTTTCTCCTTAAGTTCCAGGTTGCTTCTCTCCTTGATTAATTTCCATCCGTTGCTTCTTGTTCAGCCTTCGGGTCTTTGGAGAATTCTTGGTGGCAGCTCCTCAGATATTGCAACACTGGTATTATGTCACCCCTAGTCCTTCTTTTCATTAAACTAGACATACCCAATCAATAGGTTTGATTCCACAGAGCCTCTGCCCATCTGTCTGTTCTTGGCATGTTAAAATTCAGAATTTAGTACCAACTTGTAGCTTGTAATGAAAAGCCGAATAAGACATAGACTCATAAGGCTGGAAGGAATCTCAGGGGTCTTCTAATCCAACCCCCTTCTCAAGCAGGAGACCCTATAAATTTCAGACAAATGGCTATCTAATCTCTTCTTAAAAACCGCTAGCAATGAAGCACTCACAAACTCCAGAAGGAAGCCGTTCCATCGATTAATTCTTCTAACTGTCAGAAAATTTCTCCTTTCTAGGTTGGATCTCTCCTTGATAAGAATGATGTCTCTTTCTCTTTACATAATGCATCTCCTCTAACCTTCCATAGAGTCTCGTTGAATCAAAATAGCTTCTCCAGGATTAAAATTCAATCCTTCCAAATTCCCCAAAACTTATTTCTGAGCAGGGCAATTATATAATTAAACAAACATCTCAGAAGATCTAGTATGGTACTACACTGAGGACCAACAGATATGGAATTCTTCTCAATGAGGAAGTGAAGAGAACCGAGCACGTTAGCTGTACTTCTACTTCATAATAAAGATGGAAGGGACCTTGGAGGTCTTCTAGTCCAAACCCCTACTCAAGCAGGAGAACCTATACTATTTCAGGCAAATATTTGTCCAGTCTCTTCTTAAAAGCCTCCAGTGATGGAGCAAGCACAACTTCTGGAGGCAACTTCTGTTCCACTGGTTAATTAACAGAATCATTGAGTTGGAAAGGATTTTGGAGGTCTCCTAGTCCAACCCCCTCCTCAAACAAGAGACTCTACTTCATCATCAGAATAAAGCTGGAAAGGACCTTGGAGGTCTTCTAGTCCAACCCCCTGCTCAAGCAGGAGACCCTCTACCATTTCAGATAAGTGGCTGTCCAGTCTCTTCTTAAAAACCTCCAGTGATGGAGCACCCACAACTTCTGAAGGCAACTTCTCTTCCACTGGTTGATTGTCCCCACTGTTAGGAAGTCTTTCCTTAATTCCAGGTTGCTTCTCTCCTTCATTTAGTTTCCATCCATTGTTTCTTCTCTTACAAATAAGATGTCCACCTCCTCTTTGTGGCAGCCCCTCAAATATTGGAATACCACTATCATTTTGTTGAGAAAGAGTGCAGAGAAGAGCAACAAAGAGGATTAAGGGACTGGAAGCTAAAAAATATGAAGAACGGTTGCAGGAATTGGGCATGTCTAGCTTGATGAAAAGAAGGACTTGGGGAGACATGATAGCAGTCTTCCAATATCTCAGGGGCTGCCCCAAAGAAGAGGGAGTCAAGCTATTCTCCAAAGCACCTGAGGGCAGGACAAGAAGCAACAGATGGAAACTCATCAAGGAGAAAAACAGCTTAGAACTAAGGAGAAACTTCCTGACAGAACAATTAATCCGTGGAACAACTTGCCTGCAGAAGTTGTGAATGCTCCAACACTGGATGTTTTTAAGAAGAGATTAGATAACCAGTTATCTGAAGTGGTTGTAGGGTTTCCTCCTAAGCAGGGGTTGGACTAGAAGACCTCCAAGGTCCCTTCCAACTCTGCTATTCTATTCTATTCTATTCTATTCTATTCTATTCTATTCTATTCTATTCTATTCTATTCTATTCTATTCTATTCTATTCATGTCCCCCCTAGTCCTTCTTTTCTCTAGACTAGTCAAACCCAAATCCTGTTCTTCCTATGTTTTTTTTTTTTTATCTCAAGGCCTTTCACTTTTTCTCACAGTGAGCCCCGGATGCAAATTTGATCTTGGGTGCGGGGGGGGGGGGGGGCAACCTTCGTTCTCTGCTCCCCCTTGTGTTTCCCAAAGCCAACCTACCACACCCTGAGAAAGAAAAGAGAGGGAGGGAGGGAAATGGGGAGGTTGCTGGAAGGAGCCCGAGACAAAAGGAACTCTCCACATTAAGAGGCCAAACTGCTGCTGTGGAAACACCAAGAGCAAAGAGAACAAACGTTATGTGCCAATTATCATTGAAAAGCCATTAGAGATGTGGTGGGCAACTCCTCCGGCACAGATTGCAAACTCCTTTCTCCGAGCGCACAAACAGCTTCATGTGAGGGCTCTTCCTCCCTTCATAATGATGGAAATGAACTGGAAAGGAGAAAGAGCACTTTAAAAAGAAAACTTTAGCCTGTCTAAGGGGGGTTTTTTTTCCTCCCCCTAACAAAGTTTTATTCATGAGTTGTTAACCACTTTGTGGAGCAAATCGGTTTATCCCACAGTGACCTGTCCTTTCGTTTAATTTTCAAGATGGCAGATGGCAAAGGGCTAACCCTAAGCCAGGGAGGGGGTTTTTTTTGTTGTTGTTGTTATTGGCTCAGTCTCTCTGGAAAAAGGATTGAGATGCCAAGCACATCTTTTTCAGGAAAGAAAGGAAGGAAGGAAGGAAGGAAGGAAGGAAGGAAGGAAGGAAGGAAGGAAGGAAGGAGGGAGGGAGGGAGGGAGGGAGGGAGGGAGGGAGGGAGGGAGGGA
>WNWU01013721.1:2603177-2620858 GCA_012654045.1 Ptyas mucosa
GGGGGAGGGAGGAAAGAAAAGGGAGGGAAGGACGGAGGGATGGAGGAAAGAAAGAAAGAAAGAAGAAAGAAAGAAAGAAAGAAAGAAAGAAAGAAAGAAAGAGGACAGGAGGGGAAAGGAGGGAGAAAGGACAAGGAGGGAAGGGGGAGGGAGGGGGAGGGAGGAAAGAAAAGGGAGGGAAGGACGGAGGGATGGAGGAAAGAAAGAAAGAAAGAAAGAAGAAAGAAAGAAAGAAAGAAAGAAAGAAAGAAAGAAAGAAAGAAAGAAAGAGGACAGGAGGGGAAAGGAGGGAGGAAGGACAAAGAGGGAAGGGAGGGGGAAGCAAGAGAGGGAGGAAGGGAGGAAGGGGCAAGGAAAGAGAAGGGAAGGAGGGAGGGAGGGAGGGAGGGAGGGAGGAAGGAAGGAAGGAAGGAAGAAAGAAAGGAAGGAAGGAAGGAAGGAAGGAAGGCAAACTCTATTTGTCACATTGTTTTCTTGGCAAGGTTTTTGGCTTCCAGAAAACATTAAAATAATTTCAGACCTGAGTATTTACCGGAGATTGATTTTACAAGGAAACATTTTAGCCATTAATCTTGGCATCAGCTAAGACACCAATATTTCAGGACTGGAAAGCAGCTTCAAAAGCATGGCGAGAAAAGCATCATAGAAAATTAAATAAGAAGGGGAGAAGCAGCCTTATAGCGAACCATCCATTGTCCTGCAAAAGAACAAGGAAATAGATGCACATGTCAGAAAAGGAAGGTCTTAAGGAGCAAGGGCCCTGTAACTTTGAAATTTCTGGTTAACCCAAACGTTGCTTTATCCGCTGAGTTGAGCTAACACTGGAAGAAGAAGGAGAAGGAGAAAGAAGAAGAATGATAAGAAGAAAGAAGAAGAAGGATAAGAAAGAAGAAGAAGAAGAAGAAGAAGAAGAAGAAGAAGAAGAAGAAGAAAGAATGATAAGAAGAAGGAGGAGAAGGAGAAGGAGAAGGAGAAGAATGAGAAGAAAGGGGGGAGGAGGAGGAGGAGGAAGAATGATAAGAAGAAAGAAGAAGAAGAAGAAAGAAGAAGAAGAAGAATGATAAGCAAAAAGAAGAAGAAGAAGGATAAGGAAGAAGAAGAAGGATAAAAAGAAAGAAGAAGAAGGATAAGAAAGAAGAAGAATGAGAAGAAGAGGAGGAGAAGGAGAAGGAGAAGGAAGAAGAAGAAGGAGAAGGAGAAGGAGAAGGAGAAGGAGAAGGAGAAGGAGAAGAAGATGATTATTATTTGTGGTTTGTCTCCCATCAGAAAATAATACTCTAGTCTTTAAAAATCTCATCGTCTTTACAGTAAGTATTTCAGGACAGCCCTTTTAGAATAAATTGCTTCCTTGACAGTGATAGTAAAGCTTGGTGTTATTCCTGCATTTCCTGGCACTTGGCTAAATTGTTGGCAACATTCCCCTGCTGCACTAATATATATATAAAACGGTAGCGTATTCTGCCTCCTTCCTATTTGCGTGTTAAAATATTCCGTCTCGTCTTATTAAAAAGCGAAAACAACGGGGGGGGGGAACCCGTGCATTGATTTGTAAGCCGTTTCGATTTGATTTGGATTTTAGAAAAGGAGGGACCCTTAAGTAAACAGGGGATTGTTTAAAGCCACCCGGTTTTCCGGCACAAGCGTTTTCCTGCCCTATCATTACCTAGCCTTTGAAAACCTAGATGCAAACCCTGTGTGCATTATTCACCGGGTAGACAAACGTAGCGTTGAACAATGATAGATTCGGAAACTGAATGTATCGAGGCCGATCGGCATTCTTACCCGTCTCAAGGTCAGTATAAGCATGTAGAAAAATCTCGCATGGAAGGCAGGGAAGAGTATGTGGAAAGGCTTAACAATGGCTTGGAGAAAAAGATCGCTATATTCAGTGAAGGGATAGATAAGACGGAATGCTGCCAGCATGAAGGAGTAGAAGGTAGAAGGACTCATCAAGACTGCTAAGGAGGCGGGTGGCTGAATTTAACACCATCTAATTCTTAATCCTTTCTCGTCTCGTGTCCCTGTTAACGGCAGTCATACATACATACATACATACATACATACATACATACATACATACATACGTACGTACATACGTACGTATAGAATAGAGCTGGAAGGGACTTTGGAGGCCTTCCAGTTCAACCCCCTGCCCAAGCAGGAATCAGCAACCTGTGGCTCTGGAGCCGCATGTGGCTCTTTCACCCCTCTGCTGTGGCTCCATCACTCAAAATATGCTTCACAACCACCAATGTGCGACACCCGCTGGCACGCGATTTATTGAGCTTCTCAACCCCTGGTAGGCCAACTATAGATAAATCCAAGAAAAGAAAACCCATTGCTGAAATTTTTTGAAGCCCACATCTGGTCTAGGGTCTCCTGCTTGAGCAGGGGGCTGGATTAGAAGACCTCCAAGGTCCTTTATTCTGATTGATTTGCAGCAGTCTAGAATTGTGCACTCAGCCTTCAACTATCGGTGAATGGATTTAGAAAAGTATAAGGGAGCTAACCAGCCAGTGTCTATAACGGAGTAACTCACTCATTAAATTACTTCTTTGGGGAAGTACTTCCCCAACAGAAAGTTAACTAAAATAAAGCTTACTCTATTCCTTAGCTGCAGTCCACTGACTCCGATAGATTTATTGACTCTACACAGACACGGATCTCAGCTCTCTATCAGTTTCAAATGCGGTCCCGCCGAAGGAAAGGAAAGGAAAAAGGAAGAATTTGAAGATATTCACAGGGCCGAGTCTAAATTCAACACTGCTACCATATCATTTCTGAAATCTTGCTGATCTAAGCCATTCGGAGTCATCTGTCAGCCCCATTATGAGCTTTTTGTTTTCTCTTCTGCTTTCTAATCTTGATTTCAGTTTTTTGACGCTCTTTTTCATCCACTCAGCAGTTCCAAACATTCCCTCATTATTCATGGAGGGAGGCGGGGCGAATTTCCTTCCGTATTAATGGACATTTTAGGAAGCAGAGTTAGAACGAGGATTCTAAGCAAGAAAAAAAAGATAAAATTTGTCAACCTTGGATTTGCCATCCAAGGTCAGCTGAAACATCCTGTTAAGTAACGCCTCGTGAAAAGCATTTTATCCGTGGATTCTATTCTGTTTAATGTCAGCGTGTTGTGCACCTGGATAGGTGTTCTCTTGCTTAGAAGGAAATAGTTTGGTTCACCCAGAAATCACAAACTATGATTTACATATGACAGTGGCTAAGTTTAAGCTTAGAACAAACCAGGCTTGGGTTTGTGTGAACCTGACTACCTAGAATGTGCATTTAGGCAGGACAACTCCGAAATATTTGATCTATAGCTCTTCTCAGGTTAGTTTATGTCCTAGGGCTCTGGTTATTCATTTAATTTATTCCAATTACGTTGCTACTTTTTGTTAATATGTTTTCTACCTCCATCAAAACATGAAGTTCTTCTCTAGTCAATCTGCATTGTACTGTTTTAAAGGGGAAAGTCCAAATAATAACAGAACAGAATAATAGAGTTGGAAGGGACCTTGGAGGTCTTCTAGTCCCACCCTCTGTACAAGCAGGAGACCCTTTACCATTCTGGGCAAATGGCTGTCCAGTCTGTTTTTAAAAGCTTCCAGTGATGGAACAC
The DNA here is from genome assembly GCA_012654045.1 of Ptyas mucosa. NCBI lineage: Eukaryota > Metazoa > Chordata > Lepidosauria > Squamata > Colubridae > Ptyas > Ptyas mucosa. The sequence continues at coordinate 2,606,797 of WNWU01013721.1, forward strand.
CCACAGCTTCTCAAGGCAAGCCATTCCTCTGGGTTAGTTGAGTTGAGTTGACTTGATTTGGGTTGGGTCGAGTTGAGTTGGGTTGGGTTGGGTTGGGTTGAGTTGGATTGGGTTGGGTTGAGTTGAGTTGAGTTGAATTGGGTTGGGTTGAGTTGGATTGAGTTGAGTTGAGTTGAATTGGGTTGAATTAGGTTGAGATGGTTGGGCTGGGCTGGGCTGGGCTGGGCTGGGCTGGGCTGGGCTGGGCTGGGCTGGGCTGGGCTGGGCTGGATTGAGTTGGGTTGGGTTGGGTTGGGTTGGGTTGGGTTGGATTGGATTGAGTTGGATTGAGTTGAGTTGAGTTGGGTTGGGTTGAATTAGGTTGAGATGGTTTGGTTGGGCTGGGCTGGGCTGGGCTGGGCTGGTTTGGATTGAATTAGGTTGACATGGCTTGTGTTCTAGCACATTGGCTGGCCTCATCTCTCCTCTCCTGTTCTCTCCTCCAAAATGAAAATGCAGATTATTTTTTTTAAAAAAAGTTCCTTTGGACTATTCCCAAAAGTCATGAAATGAGCTCTACACTCAGTGCCAAGTTTTTCCCAGAGCACCACATCAGAACAAAATCCCAGGATCATGTTAAGTAAGGGAATAAGATGCAAAAAAATGCCTTTGGCTTTCTGTACATTTTTCAAATACATCTCTGGCAGGGCAGAGCTCATTAAAGAAAATCTGTGTATCATTTTTGTTCCCTCCTTCAAAGAGAATTCTATTGTCACTTTTGGGGAAATTTTGCAACCGAGACAGGCAAAAACCAAAACCTGTTTTCTATTCTACCTAGTCCTAAACCCACATCTGTATAAATACCACAACATTGCTGTGCCTTTTCTGATTGTATCAAGATTTATTTATTTATGGAGCTGTCCTGTAGCATCTGCTGAATTTGTATTAGGCGAAAATAGAGTTTGCCGCCATCCGTGAGCAGGCCAGATGGTAAGACAAATCTTCGAGCAAGTTTGCCAAACAGGATTTTTGTGGGACGCATACTGCATCTTACGTTAAAAAAAATAAAATCGCATAAACTCATTGAGCATTCAAGGAAGAAGGAGAGGAAAAAATGTTATCAGAGGAAGCATACAAAATTGTACACTCTGGCATAATACCAAAAAAAAAAAAAAATGGAACTAGGATGGTGTTTTGAAAGACTGGAAGATCTCTAGATTCCAGGAGTGTTTGCAGAGATCAAGATGATGGCCAAAATTGTGCAATCGATGCCACGCTCATTTTGAATGTTCTTTGTGACAGACGTGACAAGGACGCGGCTCTATCTTTCAGGCAAATGGCTGTCCAGTCTCTTCTCGAAAACTTCCAGTGATGAAACATTCACAACTTCAGGAAGCAAGCCGTTCCATTGATTAATGGTTCTCGCTGTCAGGAAATTTCTCCTTATCCTAATTCTAGGGTTGCTGTGGAGATTCTCAGTCATCCAGGTCATGGTTGTCCCAAAGGTACTTTTTCAAGAGGCAACTGGACTTTCTGATATTATGTGTTGTTTTTGTTTTTGTTTTGAAGATGTTTTGCTTCTCATCCAAGAAGCTTCTTCAGCTCTGACTCGATGATCAGGTCCTTCTATTCCCCACCATCCAGTCAGAGCTGAAGAAACTTCTTGGGTGAGAAACGAAACGACTTCAAAGAAAAACAAGAAAGTCCAGCTGCCTCTTGAAAAAGCATTTTTGAGACCTTAATTCTAGGTTGATTCTCTCCTTAATTAGTTTCCATCCATTTGTTCTTGTCCTGACTTGGAGAATAGCTTGACTCCCTCTTCTTTGGGGCAGCCCCTGAGATATTGGAAGACTGCTATGATGTCACCCCTAGTCCTTCTTTTCACTAGACTAGACATACTCAATTCCATAGAACAGGGGTCTCCAACCTTGGCAACGTTAAGCCTGGAGGATTTCAACTCCCAGAATTTCCCAGCCAGCTGGCTGGGGAATTCTGGGAGTTGAAGTCTGCCAGGCTTAACGTTGCCAAGGTTGGAGACCCCTGCCATAGAAGGTCATTTGCTGAAGACCAGGCCAGAAGGTAAAAGGAGCTACAGATCAAAGACTCGAGGGACCATGCACTCCTCCTTCTCCTTCCCATTTAAACTCTTCTAAATAGGACATCCTATTCTCATCACAACTCCCATTAGAGGGGTAATTAGAGATGCCAAGCAATTGTCATTAGCGACTTGACTCACAAAGATACTTAAGAAGATATTTTCCACCCAGCATTTTTCATTACCGGGATTTTCTTAATAGGTTTACTAATGTCAGAAATAGAGAAATTGCTGTTTTCTCGAGACGAATGAGCTTCATAAATTAGGTGTGGGGAGGGGAGGAGTAACGGTGTGGATGTAATAGATCTTCTCTTAATCATAATGTTGGCCCAGAAAATCCTGTGAAGTTTGCATCTCGCTGTTAGGTTGTTTTTTTATACAATATTAAACATTTTCCGCTTTCAGACCGCATGCTCATCGCCTGGGGCACTCTACCTATGACCTTAAGCATCTACAAAATGTTCATCGGTTGGAGGTCACAGTTTCCACCTAAGCATCTTCCTTTGTAGCAGAGGTGATCGTTCATCAAAGGGTTCCTTAATAACATGTCCCAACCAGGCTCCATGGATAATGGAGGAGAAGAAACTCATGTTCTACTCTTAGTAAAAATAGGCAGGTTTCTGGAACTGATGTCCTTATTCCCTCTAAACAGTAGGGATTGAGGAATCCTTGGTGCTCTCTGAGCTTGGTTGTTTTCTTGCAGATGTTTCATGACCCAACTAGGTAACATCATCAGTGCTACAAGGGAGTGGGGGTGTGAGGGGAGGAGGAGGAGGAGGAGGAGGAGGAGAGGACTGTGGAGTCCTTGGTGCTTTCTGAGCTTGATTGTTTTCTTGCAGGCATTTCATTACCCAAACTAGGGAACATCATCAGTGCTAGAAGGGAGTGGGATTTGTGGAGAGGAGGAGGACTGTGGGATCCTCCTCTGAGCTTGGTTGTTTTCTTGCAGATGGTTCATTACCCAACTAGGTAGCAACATTAGTCCAGATCATGTTACCTGAGTTTGGCGCTGATGATGTTAGCTATCGGATCCGGTGTGCTGATAATCACTAGGTCAACCAAGCCTGGTTTACCTTTCAATTTTGATTTTCTGACCTTGTGATCTTTGCCAATTCATTGTTTTCTATTCTACTCTTCTATTCTTCTATCCCGTAATGGAACAACAGAGTTGGAAGGGACCTGGAGGCCATCTACTCCGATGCCCTGCTCAAGCAGGAAACCCTATACCATTTCAGACAAATGGTTATCCAATCTCTTCTTAAAGAGATGTTGGAGCATTCACAACTTCTGGAGACAAGTTGTTCCACTGATTCATTGTTCTCACTGTCAGGAAGTTTCTCCTTAATTCTAGGCTGCTCCTCTCCTTGATTAGTTTCCATCCATTGCTTCTTCTCCTCCCTTCAGGTGTTTTGGAGAATAGCTTGACTCCCTCTTCTCTGTGGCAGCCCTTCCAATATTGGAAACACTGCCATATCAGTTATACACAGTCCCTTCTTTTCAACCATGGTTCCATCCAATATGTTATGAGCCAAGATTTTATTAGTCCATATTCAGAAATCCCACAATATTTTAACCTGCTCATTTTTACGGCCGCTTTTTCAAGTCTATCTTCCCACCCATTTTTTCAGTCCTGGTACATAATAATTTTGTTGTGTTCTTCCTTACAATCAGTTTGTGCAATCTTCTTGCCTGAGCTGAGAATACAATCTACGGTTCTTCTGCTTCTTTATACGACTGAACTTTGAACTGTTTGATGCAGGGATGAAATGCTCCCGGTTTGGACCGGATCGCCCGGTCTGGTAGCGATGGAGGTGGGTGGTTCGGAGAACCAGTAGCAAAACTCCCTGCCCACCCACCCCACCCCTTGCCCAGCTGAGCCACGCAATCATCAGAGGCTTTTTTAAAAAAAATTTAAACTCTTTAGGGAAGAGGTTGTAAAAAAATGCTTTCAAAAGCCTCTGATGATCCAAGCTGAGTTGCCTGATCGGTAGAGGCTTTTTTTCTTTTAAATATCTCTGACGATCCAAGCTGAGTTTCCTGATCGGCAGAGGCTTTTTTTCTTTTAAAAGCCTCTGATGATCCCAGCTGAGTTTCCTGATCGGCAGAGGCTCTTTTTTTCATTTAAAAGCCTCTGACAATCCCAGCTGAGTTGCCTGAGAAAAAAAGTCTCTGCCGATCAGGCAACTCAGCTGGGATCATCAGATGCTTTTGAAAGCATTTTTTTTTACAACCTCTTCGCCGAAGAGGTTGTAGAAAAAATGGTTTTAAACGTAAAAAAAAAATTGGCCACGCCCACCCAGTCACATTCCCCCCCCACTAAGCCACACCCACAGAACCGCTAGTAACAAATTTTAGATTTCACCCCTGGTTTGATGATTTCTTTAAAACCAAAAATTGCATTCCTTCAAATAAACAGCCAACGCCAAGCCTTTCCTTTCTTTTTGTTGCTGTTTGTTGTTTCATCGTTATTTCTTTAATCTATTAGCTGCAAATCAAGCTATCTTTCTTCTCTTCTGCCTTTTTAAAGCGAGTTATTAATTTCGACGGTTACCTGTTTTAAAGCATTTGTTCAGCAGTGTATAATGCCGAACCCTTTTGCCTTAATCACTTGAGATAAGCTGTCTGGCCCGAAATAAAAGATGTTTGCCAGCTTTACGTGCGGAACAAAAGAAAAAGCTATTTATCAAAAACATATTAGCATATTTTGCCTCATTAATAACGATGCTGCAGCTTTAATTTGCTTAATTATCGCATTTTGAATTCAACATGGTAGCTAATTAACCCAAAGCATAGAAAACAAATGCAGAATTATAACCTGCACAAAATAAACTCCTGCCTGAATGCTTTTGTGCCCGTCTCATTATTTCTGTAAAATCGATCTTGGTTACTTGACCCCTCTGCGATATTAAAATCATGATCTATCACCTAATTAAGTTGGGTGCTTGGAAACATACGACACCCAACTGAAGGGAAACCAACATAAAGTTCTGTATGAGATACTATTTGTTGCCATCTGAGGAGCTACAAGCACAAACGTATGGTATCATGTCAGTATGGCACGTCAAATGGGCCGGAAACTTCTTGGTCTTCCTGCCGTTTGCGATCCTAGCAAGCTTTTAATAAGCCCTGATGAATTAAAAACTCATCAGGGGATCCCATAAAGTGAACAGCTTCTCTTCAGGAGCGCCCACATTTCAGCCGAAAACAGGGAGAGATCTAGCACACTGAAAATTAAGGAGAATATTTGTAGCTCAGGCAGGGTTGAAATAAGAGTTTCTTGGGGCTCCCTGAGTTTGATGGGTTTTCTTGCAGACGTTTCATGACCCAACTAGGTAACATCATCAGTGCCAGGAGTGGTGATGAGGGTTCTGACAGAGCTGAATAAGCATGTTATCTAGGGAAAGAATCTAGATCGTAGCTCTTTGTTTGCGCAGAGCCGCACCTGTATATCTGCTTGACGGTAGAGAGTCCTAGCTAGTACTGGTGATGTTACCTAGTTGGGTCATGAAATGTCTGCAAGAAAGCAACCAACCTCAGAAAGCACCAAGGACCCCACAGTCCTCTTCCTCCTCCTCCTCCTCTTCTTCCTCCTCCTCCTCCTCTTCTCCTCTTCCTCCTTCTTTTCCTCATCTCCTCTTTCTCCTCTTCCTCCTCTTTCTCCTCCTCCTCTTCTCCTCCTCCTCTTTCTCCTCCTTCTTCCTCTTCTCCTCTTCCTCCTCTTCTTCCTCTTTCTCCTCCTCCTCCTTCTCCTTCCTCTTCTCCTCTTTCTCTTTCTCCTCCTCCTCCTCCTCTCTGCAAACACTAATCCTTACTAGCACTGAAAATGTTACCTTGTTTGAGTCATGAAACGTCTGCAAGAAATCAACCAAGCTCAGAGAGCACTGAGGAACCCCACAATCCTCCTCCTCCTCCTTCCTTCCTCTTCTCCTCTTTCTGCTCTTTCTCTTTCTCTTCCTCCTCCTCCTCCTCCTCCAATCCCTTCTAGCATTGAAGATGTTACTTAGTTTGGGTCATGAAATGTCCCAACCAAGGATCAACCAAGGATCCCTCACCCTGAAAATTCCCATAGATTCAGCGGAGAACTCCCATCCATCAGAATGCATGCAAAGCAATTTCAGTGTTAACAAACGGATGAGGAAATAAATCTCCTTGCCATCTTTGTTCCCAGTCTCTTCCTAGAAATGCTAAAGTGAAATAACCATGGCCGGTGATGTCATAACATTCCCCATTCATCACTTGCCTCTAAGAAGGAAAAGAGGCAGCGAGCAGAAGTCGGCTAGGAAAGTGTTAGACCCGAGGAAACCCTGATTTTATTACACATTTTACCAACAAGATGAAAAGAGTTATTGGCAGCTGTACCACGCTGCAGATCTCACGGCGATAAAATGGGCCGTTTGTGCACTGGGGGGTGGGAGAAAGTATATTATTGCATTCTTGAATCATTGGCATCCTTCAGTCTCAAGAGACTAGGGTATCGTGCTCTGGAAAGAGGTCCTAAAACAGCATCTAGTATGACTAAAAAGGCCAATTCTTGAATAGACAAACGCAAACAAACCCAAACAACCAAATTTGGATTTGTCAGTGGGAGGAAGAAAAAATAAAAGATTATGTGATACACTGATCAGACAAGGCTTAGAGTCTTGAGGAAGCTTGCTGATGTTAGATAAACAGCCCACGATGATTAAAACAAGGTCACCATGAAGCAGGGTTCATGTTGAAATGGGCACTTGTTCTGCCCCAGCTCCGGATTCCCAAGGATTGTGACACACACCAACGGTCCTTATCAAAGTTATAATGTACCAAGAATAAACAAACTCCAGCAAAGGTTGGCAACCAGCCCAGAAAACAAGATACAATAAGACACTGACTCTCCAAAATGCTCTGTAATAATTACACGTTGTTTCCAGCAAGAAATTATTAATTGTGTGCAACTTAAATAGGCTAAGGGAGTGGCCAATTATCCTCAAACCTTACTCTCAAGGAGATCTCCTCCTCCTGAGTAGCCACTCCTGCCTTTTGGCAGCCCTGCGTGCTCGAGCATTGAGGAGAGGCTCCTCCACTTCACTCTCTCCACTTGAAGGAGCCTCTGGAGGTTCTGAAGGCCCTGGCTGAGTCTCTGCCTCTGGCACAACATCTTCAGCCTCTTTGCTGTCCGACGCGAGCGCCAGCTGCACAGGCTACTGACGCGACCCCACACCAGCCTCCTCATCATTGGGATCAGCCACAATCCGCGCAGGCCGCTGGCGGGCCACAACAGCATTGGACGAGTAGCTTTAGTCTTTTGAAGAAAGAAAAATGGGGTCTTATAAAATTTCACTGGTTTCAGTGGGAGAATTAAAGGATATCTATACCTCACCTATCAAAATCCATCAGTGATCTGACCCAACCATAAAGAGTAAATTAGATTAACAGATTAAGAGAGTCGGAAGGGACCCATAACCTCCGAAGGACCATAACCTCCGAAGGCAACTTCTGTTCCATGGGTGGATTGTTCTCACTGTCAGAAAATTTCTCCTTATTTCCAGGTTGAATTTCTCCTTGTCAGTTTTTCCATCCATCAGTTTTTCCATTCCATCAGGTGCTTTGGAAAATAGGTTGATCCCTTTTTCTCTCTGGCAGCCCCTCAAATATTGGAACACTGCTACCATGTCTCCCCTGGTCCTTCTCTTCATTACTGATAATTAATTAGTAAATCATTACTAATCTAATCTAATCTTGTATCTTCTTACTAGACGGCCAACTGGATATTCTAACCAGAGCAGATATTATGATATTGGCCATTTTAATTTGATTCCTTCCGTTAAGGCCAGACAAGGAACAATGGATAGAAACTGATCAAGGAGAGATTCAACCTTGAAATAAGGATGAATTTTCTGACAGTGAGAGCAATCCACCAGTGGAACAGAAGTTGCCTTTGGAAGTTGTGGGAACATCATCACTGAAAGCTTTCAAGAGACTGGACTGCCATCGGTCAGAAATGGTGTAGGGTCTCCTGCTTGGGCTGGGGGTTGGACTAGATGGCCTACAAGATCCCTTCCAACTTTGTTCATCTGACTTTAATCTGACTTGAATGAACAAAAGGACTAGGGGAGACATGATAGCATCTTCCAATATTTGAGAGGCTGCCACAGAGAGGAAGGAGTCAAGCTGTTGAGGAAGGTGTCAAGCCTTGAGGTGTCAAGCTGTTGAGGAAGGTGTCAAGCACCTGAAGGCCACACAAGGAACAATGGATGGAAACTGATCAAGGAGAGATTCAACCTAGAAATAAGGAGAAATTTCCTGACAGTGAAAACAATCAACCCATGGAACAGAAGTTGCCTTTGGAAGTTGTGGGAGCTTCATCACTGGAGGCTACCAAGAAGAGATTGGACTGCCATCTGTCAGAAATGGTGTATTGTCTCCTATTTGGATGGGGGGGTTGGACTAGATGACCTACAAGGTCCCTTCCAACTCTGTTAATGTTAAAATAAAGCTTCGAGATTTGCAAAAAATCTAGTCAACCATTAGATGGCGAGACAGAGTTAGAGTTCTCCACCTGCCTTTACTGCCATCTAGTGACTGCTCCACATTTTGCACCATAGATCTGTCTTTACAGTCCTTAATATTCTGTTTCCAACAGCATATGGTAGATCGATATTTTCACCAAGCAAATGACTGCAGCCACTAATAATTCTCTTACTGACCAAGGGAATATTATCCCTACATGGGTGTCATTTTGATTCAGATGCTTATCAACTCTACACCCCTCCTTGGTATTTCAACGAATTTGGACACAATCCTTGGGATCTGTTTGCAAATGCCTTTGTGACTTTCCAAACCATAAATAATGCGTGTCGACCAAAAATTGTCCACTTCAGCAATTCCTCATCTTTTTTTGTTTCAAATCGCAATACCGTAATTGAAAAGTGTTTGCCAACAATCTCATAAGCAAGCTATTGTTAAGGATTTTGAACCTAGGCTCTGGGGGAACAAGAGTCAAAGCTATATATTGAGGGGCCGTTAAAAGCAGAGCTAACTCGAATAATTTATTACGGCCACTCACAAACATGTTGTACTTATTGCCATGTGTTTATTGGCTCCTTCCAAAGCAACGTTGAGTGTGAATGATAACGATATTGGATATGATACTGAAAAGACAGATTGGATTATACTGTTATCTTTCCCAAAGATGCTTTTTTTTTTTCAGAAGACAACTGGACTTTCTGGTTTTTTTTCTTTTGAAGACGTTTTGCTTCTCATCCAAGAAGCTTCTTCAGCTCTGACTGGATGGTGGGGGAATGGAAGGATTTATATTCCTTGCAGACAGCTGGTCATTTGCATCCTTTTTAGAGCAACGGTCACCAACTATTGGTCCGTGGACCACTGGTGATCCACGAGAAAATGTTGGTGGTCTGCAGAAAAATTATTTGCACTAAATTAGGGGTCCTCAAAGTACAGCCAGATACATGCAATGAACGTTTGTGTTGCTGCAGAGAGTCTTCCTCTACAGGGTCTTTTTGTTTGGGTCAGAGTGGGGCAGAAATTCTGACTTGGGATCTGCTTCAGCCTCCTGGTGCAGGGCTTTGCGTGAAGGCTGGAGGGAAGTGCCACTGGTGGCGAAGAGCCGGAGAGCCTTGTTCCAGTGGGACTGCATCATGGCCTGGAACTGGCTGAGCCTCCAGGCGCCTTGCACCTGGCCTTGCACTCCCACAGGTCTTCCCTCTGCTTGGAAAGCCTATGCTCCTAGTCCTCAGAGAGGTGCTTCTCCTGAGCCTCCTTCTCGTTCAGATGCAATTTGAACTGAGCCAGCTGTTTTGCCAATTCTTTCTCGTGGTGGCTGCTTAGCTCCAACAACTGCTTCCTCTTGGGGCCCTAAGGAGCTCAGGTGGGGAGGCGAGGAGTGGCTGGGAGGGGCGAGTAGAGGCCTGTGAGGCGCCCCTCGACATGAGTGACATCGAGTTGATCACGCCCACCCAGTCACATGACCACTTAGTCATGCCCACCCAGCTGGTCCTTAGACAGATCATATTAGTGGTTCCACAGGATTTAAAATTATGAAGTTAGTGGTGCCTGAGGTCCGAAAGGTTGGGGACCCCTGTTTTAGAGGGTCATTTGTTTTTTTTGTTTTTGTTTTTGTTTTTTTAATTTGATTTATATGCTGCCCTTCTCCGGAGACTCAGGGCGGCTTACAATGCATTAAGCAATAGCCTTCATACTTTTTGTATATATTCATACAAAGTCAGCTTATTGCCCCCACCAACTGGGTCCTCAGTTTACCCACCTTAGAAAGGATGGAAGGCTGAGTCAACCTTGAGCCTGGTGAGATTCGAACCTGCAGTAATTGCAGGCAGCTGGTGTTAATAACAGGGTGCTTTAGACCACTGTACTACCAAGGCTCGTTGAAGCACTTGGAAGTTTATCCGTGTCTTCAGGGTCACCTGACTAGTGGGGTTTTTTGGGAAAACAAAGCACCTTTGGGACAACCAAGACCTGGAGGATGGAGAATCTCCATAGAGATTCCTTTGAAAACATTTTGCTTCTCATCCAAGTAGCTTCTGAAGAAGAACTGAAGAAGCTTCTTGGATGAGAAGCAAAATGTCTTCAAAAGAAAAAAAACTAGAAAGTCCAGTTGCCTCCTGAAAAAGCACCTTTGGGACAACCAAGACCTGGATGACTGAGAATCTCTACAGACTTTTAGCTATACAATTTGGGATGAAGACCTACCAGAAAAAATGCTAGACTCCAGGAACCATTTGAACCACTCAGGGGACTCTGAGGACACAGAGAAACCTACAAGTGCTTCCACGATCCTGAAAAAAAAGCACCTTTGGGACAACCATGACCTGCATCATGGGGAATCTCTACATTATCTTTCAATTTCATCTCCAACTCTTTCGGACTATCAAAGTAGGGTAGAAGTGATCCGTAGAAGGAAATTCAAGGGAAGACTTGGGAGGTGATGAAGATCAGGAGAGGAGACCCACCAGCACAAGTGGGAATGAAGACGTCATTAAAAGCAGGCCACAAGCATTCTCAAATCTGATCAGAATTCCTCAAGTCTGCAAGGAGTATAAATCCTTCCATTCCCCATCATCCAGTCAGAGCTGAAGAAGCTTCTTGGATGAGAAGTGAAATGTCTTCAAAAGAAAAAAAAACAAGGAAGTCCAGTTCCCTCTTGAAAAAAGCACCTTTGGGACAACTGCAGTGATTCACTTAACAAATGTGGTGGGAGAAGTCGTAAAATGGGACAAAACTCACTTAACAAATTTCTCCCTTAACAACATAAATCCTGGGGTCAATTGTGGTCCTAGGTTAAGGGGTCAGCAACCTGTGGCTCCGGAGCAACATGCGGCTCTTTGGGCCCTCTGCTGTGGCTCCTTGTCAGGTGATTCCACCACTGGCTGGCCCCACCCCTCGCCCTCCCCTCCCAGTCACTCCCTGCCTGGCCTGAGAAGGTAACGGCGATGGCGGGGGATGGAGAAGCAGCCAGGGCAGAGACATAGAGATATAGAGAGGGGGGGAGAGAGAGAGACATGGAGAGATATAGAGAGAGGAGGAGAGAGAGAGACATAGAAAAATACAGAGAGAGGATGAGAGAGGGGGAGAGAGAGAGATACATAGAGAGAGGGAGAGAGAGAGACAGAGAGCTACAGAGAGAGTGGGAGAGAGAGAGACATGGAGAGATATAGAGAGAGAAGGAGAGAGAGGGGGGAGAGAGATAAAGAGAGAGTGAAGAGAGAGAGACATAGAGAGATACAGAGAGAGGAGGAGAGAGGGGGGAGAGAGAGATACAGAGAGAGGGGGAGAGAGAGAGACATAGAGAGATACAGAGAGGGAGAGAGAGAGAGACATAGAGAGCTACAGAGAGAGGATGAGAGAGGGGGAGAGAGAGAGACATAGAGAGAGGGAGAGAGAGAGACATAGAGAGCTACAGAGAGAGTAGGAGAGAGAGAGACATGGAGAGATACAGAGAGAGAACGAGAGAGAGGGGGAGAGAGAGATAAAGAGAGAGGGGAGAGAGAGAGACATAGAGAGATACAGAGAGAGGAGGAGAGAGAGGGGGAGAGAGATATACAGAGAGAGGGGGAGAGAGAGAGACATAGAGAGATACAGAGAGAGAGGGAGAGAGGGGAGGGAGGGAGGGAGGGAGGGAGGGAGGGAAGAGAGAGAGATGTCAAAAAGATTTTGTGGCTCCCGGTGTTTTCTTTTCTGTGGGAAACGGGTCCAAATGGCTCCTTGAGTATTTAAGGTTGCAGACCCCTGTCGTAGGTCAAGGACCATCCGTGCAATAAAATTACAAAAACCCGTAAAGGGCAGACTGATGGACCGTTCAGTGTTTTTCTGCCCTTTGGTTTTCTATGTTTCTAACGTACATTGGAAAAATTCTATCCCTTCTGTGGCATTGCAACCTTTTATCTCCTCCACAATCAGCTTCTGCCCTTTTGACAGTCAGGGAGGAAAATAAATAAATCTTCGTTCTCAAGAGGGAACCATGTTACTCTTCCAGCGGAAAAAGGGAAAAAGGGGGAAAAAAACCACAAGCGTCTTGTGACGTTTTAAGGACCCACAGATTTATCGTAGCAAAAAGCTTTCCTGGACAGAATGGGCTCTTTGTCCATGAGAAATTATGCTGCAGTAAATCTCTTGGTCTCCCTTCATTATTAAATAAAAGAAAGTGAATAATACGTATTTACGTCTTTAGCGAGCGTTCGAAGTTAGCACGGCGCTGGAAAAAGGGACTTGCGGCCGTTTTTCACACTTAATGGCGGTTGCAGCATGGTCACGTGATCAAAATTCAGAAGCTTGGCAACTGGCATGTACGTATGACAGTGGCAGCATTCCGGAGGTGTCACTTGATCCCACTTTGCGACTTTCTGACAAGCCAAGTCAATGGGAGAAGCCAAATTCACTTAACAACCATGTTACTCACTTTTATGATGGCTGCAGGGTCCCGGGGTCACATGATCCCCTTTTACGACCTTCTCACGAGCGAAGTCCACAGGGAAGCCAGATTCACTTAGCAACCGTGTTGCTAACTTCACAACTGCGGTGACTCATTTAGCAACAATGGCAAGAATGGTCGTAAGCTTCACCACTGTCTCGCTTAGCAACAGAAATGTTGCGCTCAATTGCAGTCGTAAGCCGAGGACAACCTGTGTTTCCCAGAGAACACCCTTCTGTTTCCGTGCTAGCCTCCGAGAGTAGAATAATTAACAGGCCATGATTCAAACTCACAACCTATTTGATTGTTGCCTGTATAAGAGGGTGAGCGACAGGCACGATAGTCTATATCCGTGATGGCGAACCTATGGCACACATGCCAGAGGTAGCACGGAGAGCCCTCTCTGTGGGCACGCGTGCCATCGGCAGTTTCCTCTTCTGGTTTCCAGCACACGCAGGTGTGCTCGCCAGCTGGTCTTCGCGAGAACCGGAGCACCAGAAATCTGAAGATCAGCTGGCTGGCGTGCATGCGTGTGCCGGCCACGCGCTGGAAACGCAAAGTTCTCTAAACTACTCAAAATTTCCGCTACCGGTTCTCCAGAACCTGTCAGAACCTGCTGGATTTCACCCCGTTACACACCCTGGACAAGTTCCCCTATATATTTTTTTTTATTTATTTGATTTATATGCCGCCCTTCTCCGGAGACTCAGGGCGGCTTACAATGCGCTAAGCAATAGCCTTCATACTTTTGTATATTTATACAAAGTCAGCTTATTGCCCCCACAAACTGGGTCCTCAATTTACCTACCTTAGAAAGGATGGAAGGCTGAGTCAACCTACAGCCTAACTATATGGCTGTATCCTATTTCTCTGCAGCTGCCCCTGAAAACAAACCCTTGCTTTTAGGAATAAATATTTCCTCTTTCCTCGCAGCTGTCTGGATCTCATTTTTATTTACCCTACTATAGAGATCCTTCATCCACAAGAGGTGTTAAATCAAATGAATGATCAAGTAAAGGAATCTCAATCTCTCTCTCTCTCTCTCTCTCTCTCCCTCCCTCCCTCCC